>JAHSUH010000060.1:0-17343 GCA_025388415.1 Cynanchum wilfordii
AGGCTTCTAATGACCACATATTCGCCTCTCACGGAATGGCTCCCTCAGAATTGTGGAGAGAATTTTCAGTAACACTTGCACTGGAGTCAAAAACCTTTCCAATGGGAGATCAATCCATGGAATACCTATCGTGAGTAAATTAAGTACAAAGTTGTCAGTAGATAAGAGAAGCAAACTCTGTATGGGGTTAACAATAAGAGACGATTCAATAAAGCCAGAAAGAGTGTGTTTTTACTGTCTTGCACGTTTCTTTTATTTTGAGAGGCGTCCATTCACTGTTCACAAGAAAGCAAGCCATCCAATAAGGTATAAGATGAGTTTGCTAGCTTCTGTTCAGTTACCTTGAGTGGATTATCTACAATGAGATTCGGGAAGTCCAGTTTTAGGGCTTCTATCTCTCCTTGCTAATTCAGTTTATCTTAACTTTTTGGCATTGTTGTCTAATCCTAATACTTCAACCACTTCCAGCGCTACATGTATTATATAGGGATGCATTTGTATAACTATACTCCTTATTCGAAGAAATTCATATCAAAACCAACAAATTCATTATACAGATAATGCTTGAAGATATAGTTAATCAAGATGATCATTTGCCTGAATAAATTGGTTAAGAATAAAAACAAAAAGTAAAAAGAGCGTCAGAGGACCTCAAAAGGCAAGCATAAAATAGAACTAGAAAAGTAATTACTCAAGAATTAGCTACCAGAAACTCCTAGTCGATTAAGATAAACCAATGTTGCAATCACCATCCCAGTTGTTGTTCTGCCCCGCCCCATTTGACAATTAAAAATTATCTGTGTCTTTATATCAGCCTGGGAAATTCTATGGACCTAAGAAGCAAAAAGCATGTATCAGAGAGAGAAAAAGAAATAAGCATTTATAGTATCACGAATGCATCCAATGTTTCTCAATGACCAAACAAAACAAATATCAGACATCTAAGTTTTACATAGATCTCAATTGTGCTATTTTCAGACAGTCAAACAATAATGATCATGAACAACTGCAAAATAATGAGCCATTAAGCTATGAAGACAAACATATGATATCAAAAGCCATGAAACTCTATGGTTTCTCTATCTCTCGAACTAACAGAAATATTAGTAAACAGACAGGTCAGTGTTGTGTGCAATTTACTACTTCCAAAATTCTGAAGACTCTTTTTTGTTGTATTAAATTTTTTTTTTTTTTCAAAAGGCCCAAGCATATCTCTGAATTGTCTGACACATAACAAGCATCCAATTTAAGAGCCATCTAGAACTTTAGCAAAGAAATGAAGTAGTAGATACTACCACAGAAAAATCTTTCAGTTCCAAGTTTTCTGAAGGTGGTTGCCATCATCTTTGATCTTCATGTGTGTTTACCCACATTCAGAAAACACATTTTACTGCCCTTATCTTTTTCCTCAATGTCACAATCAACTTTTAGCCAGGGAAATAGTAAACTAGTTTGTAATCTTTAAAAGAAGGATATAATTTTAGCTTCAGAGTAGTAAAATGCTCTAATTAAGTCCTAAAGTTCCAGAATAACAACACTAACTCAAGTAATCATATTAGTTCATTTTACAAGAAGAATCAACTAGGACTGTAACCAACCTGAAGCAGAAAGGAAAACTAAGCACTTAACTATACAGGCAAGCATTTATTGGGCAGTCCTTTTTTTTTTCTTAAATCATTTTCCAAAATATTTTTTCCCCAAAATCTTCCCTACAAAATCTCAAAGCTCAACACATGGGTCCAACATTACACATTTAATATGCATTCTCAAATTAAATTTTTTTTAAGAAAAAAACTTTAATTTTCATATATTCACAACCTTATTCACTATACTTAACTATTTAATTAATTTATAGTACCTACAGGACCACATACCATTACATGAATCACCCAATCCACAAAACAAAAGGTCTTATCCTTATAAGCCTTTTCTTTTTGTTATCACGAACACTTTTTTAAGATGCTGTGCAGATTTCCTAATACTAAAGATCACCTTTTCGCCACTGCCACAATTTTCAAGTACACAGAGCTGACCATAGGATGATTGACTGAACCAAGAGTCAGAAATAATTTTCTTTTATTAGGGTCATCTTTTAGATTCTTTGATCCTCAAACCAATAACCAAAACATGGTTCAGTTGAATGTGAACCAAAAGAGAATAATGTTTAGTGTAGTTGTTTCAAGCTTCAACAACTAGGAGATTGAACTCCTTTTCCAAGGTAAATGTTACTATTAAATATTTTAATTTAACTTCTATAACATATGTTAAATCTCCGCTTGTTCAACAAGTGTGACCATCCAAATATTTTCCATATGGTAATCAAGTGTTGCTCAACTGTTGGTTGAGGGGCTAAGAGCAAAATCCAAGTGCATATATAAAAGGGACATTTGTAAAACATCAGCATTTTTTGACTGTCTTTCTAATTTTCTTGATAAGTTGGACGCACAGTTACTGAATCACACATTCCAAATAATACAGGAAGAATATTCTTCAGATATACAGTTGGAAAAGCTATAATCATTACTTCTTTATATACATGCTTTTGAAGAATAATATATTGGAAAATATCAATAAAAATGCAAATACATTCCTTATAAATATTAGATGAGATAGTAATTCAGCAGATTTTGGAAGTGTGAGTTAAAAAAGGTTCAGAATCATTTTGGCAACCATCCTACTAATTTTGCATATGTTTGGGCATTGAAAAGAATCCAACTGCATACGATATTAGCTGAATCAGCTGATGGCCGACTTTGTAAACGAAATCCCTCAAAACTGGTGACGTGATTAGCACATAAATAATAAAATTGTACATTTAACAAAGAAATTGAATGGAAGTGCAAGATTTGAACATCTTTAAAGTTCAAGTGTCATTCAACAGTATTCAGTTAAGATGTTTAGACTTTTTGCCCCAAAACATGAGATGAGATTCTGTAAGTCACTCATATCAAGTACCATACATTTTCACTCTTAATTTATATTTAAACCTCCTTGAATACACATTACTGGACCAACCTAACACTATTCAGTTATCTGCTTGGTGTAGTATCCTACTTCAAAATAACCTCGCCGTGGGAACATAAAAAATAGTTAGAAATATCTAGAGCTCATAGAAAACAGAGACTACTGTAAGCAAGTGACAAGTAAATTCAATAAGTAAAAAGAAACACAAAAATAAACTATTAAACAATACTCACAAGAATATCAAAGTCCTGCTCTTTTGGAGATTTTTCATCTGTTATGGGAACTCTTTCATAAACAACAAGATACTGTTGCCTCTGCAGTTCCTCGTACACCTAGCAAGAGTTGCACACAAACAAAACAATTCCATGTATATAACAAGCACAGTGTCTTTGGATGAGAGGGAAATGCAACAAATAAAAAATTGGAGATACAAAAATGGAAAAAAAAAAAAAAAACCTCCAGTGGTGTCTTCACAGAATTCCATGTGACTGGTTCCCATTGATCCACCATCTGACCATCTGGTAGTTCATCAGTAACAAGTATCTTATTCCCGTATCTGTTATATTAGATAGTTTGTGCAAACTTTATCATCACATGAGCAAGATTTTTGTATATTACAAGTACAAATACACATGGAAAACAGAAAAAAAAGAAAAAACGACCGGAAAACAAATTAAAGCAAATACCTAGCAGCTTCAAGCAGAACATCCTCTTTTTAAGCGATCCTCCATTTGTTCCACCCTCAACCTATTGATACCCTAATTTATTATGGAAAATTAGGCAATTCCAAAAAGATTGATATAAAAATTTCAATAACTACTATAGAATAAAATCTCCTTAAGATGGCTAAACACTTTGTGAAAACACGGTAGAAATGCCAACAGGAAACCTACAAACAATAGTATTATATGTGCATGACAGCATCCAAAAGGTAAAATTTCTTTGTAGCAACAAACCGTATATTCAAGATTGGAAAATGGCCTTTCCACATCCCCCAAAAAAAAAGGGCGTCCATTAATGTATATTACCTGTTACAAGAAAGTACAATTAGTGAAAATTGCTCAGTCTGAGAACAAGTAAATATCTTCTTAATTCCCAAAAACAAGGGATCATCACAATGAGTGTAAACTTGTATGTTTCAACAGCCCTACAACGGGCAGATAATGAAAAACCACTTCAGAGAACCACTGAGCACGAGGGTAAACAGGAGAGAAAGATAAAAGAAATGAATTATGATCAACGTGAATAAGGACATGATGACAGCAGCTTACGTTTATGCTAAATATAGCCAGCCTCACATAACATGATCATCAACAGGATGCAGTGAATATTTCCAGATTGACATGTTAAATCAACTTGAAAAAGGACAGTAGTTACTTACCATACTGATTCCCCATATATCCAAAATGAGAGATAATAAATAGGTGTGGAAAAGTTTTGAGTTCTTAATTTAAAATTTTTTTGAGAACATTCTAATGGCCTCCAAAAAGTTACAGTTTTTTACCATCAAACTAAGCAGGCACTTAACCATCTCTACCTATCAATTACATGCTGTTTTCTCTTTATTTGGAAGAAGGGCCATACATTCAGGATGTCATCCTTAAAGGTGTCTCAGTTTGAAGCAACTCTTAAAGATCACATGGACCTAAATAGTCTGAACTTTTTGTGTGTAGACAGAGTCACCCTTTTACACTAAACTCTCATGAAGTTGGATGTGATTTGATTTTAGTCCTGATTTCAAAGTAATTGTCACTCAACCAGCTCTTATTTTTCTTTTCTTATTCTCCTTTTTACGCAAGCCTCCCTCATCCTCTGAAAGAAGCCTTGTAACATGATGACAGCAGCTTGCTACTTCAGGCAAACACTACAACCAGCCTCTTAAACTCAGAAGATATAAACCTAACACCAAGTTACCATATCTTTGCAGAAGTCAAAGTAATTGTAACTCAACCAGCTCCATTTATTTTTTTATCCTTCTTTTTATGCTATCCTCCCTCTTCCTTCTCTGAAAGAAGCCTTGTAACATCATGACTGCAATTGCCCACGTCTGACCACTTCAGGCAAACACTAAAGTCAGTCTTTCAAACTCAAAAGATATAAACCCAACTCCATGTTACCATATCTTATTACCTAAAACTTAGGAAAGAATTTTATTTTTCTCTTTACATTAGTGGTGCAAAATCCCATATCAAACAAAAACCTGAACTTTCCAACGTTGTTCCTAAATCCTCCCAAGTAATTAGCCAGGTCTCCACTGCCCTCATGACATGCAATCATAAAAAATGACAAAGTAAAAAATTCTCAATAAGAATCTAAAATAGATATTTTAGTATAGTGTAGAATAGAGCCAGTGAACTTTGGCAGCCACTTGCATGAGTAATCAATAGTTGACTCAGTAACTATAAGAAAGTACTAAATCCTAGGGAAAGATAAATAAATAACTATTAAGAACTATAAGCAAAAAGTGCACAGAAATAAAATCTGAGATGGAATAGAAAATAACTGTTACCGGTTCCTCACGCAAGTTAATCCAGAGAATGTGTGTTTGCTTCCCGTTTATTTGGGCTCCTATGTGATCAAGAACATTTCTGATGCCATGAATAGTGGGAATAGCAACACCATGGACATGCAAGGAATCAGCCTATTTCATAAGAAATAGAAAGGTAGAAAGAGTCACAACCTATGAAGGACCCAAGATGCTATCTCTTGCTAAATAATGCTACACTTACATGAGGAACTATGCATAAAATAAAAGGTTTTAATACTTCAAACATCAAAATCTACTGAACTACATATGCAGATCCTTTTAAGTAGGTGATAACTCAATGGAAGTTATGAAAGTCCCGAATTTTCATAGCATAGAAAATTGATAGAAATCTCCAAGATTATAGAATGTGCGGAAAATTAACAGTTCTGTTAACTTAGATGAAACAGTCCGATTCATAACATCATCAAATATGCTGCAGAATGAGTATTTAATGGCATCAAGTTTATATATCATGAATGGATAATTCAGATGTTAAACAGTCAATGTGTGTAAAATCTTACCAGTTTATTTTTCCCTCAATAACTGAAAATAAAAACCTACAACTCCCCTATAATTTAAGCACTCGAGTAAACTATTAATGCCCAGCCAGAGACAGTGAAAGGGAAAGGGAATGAACCTCCCTCCTCCCCACACCAGACATCCACCTGATTTTTAAAATTGTTCATCCTACATGAGAATAAATAAATAAAAAATAAAAAATAAAAACCCATAAACTTTTCTCTTTCCTCCCAAAATTTTCTCAAACTTTCCAATATTATCTTGCCTTCCAATTCGTTACCCCAGCCCAAACTATAATAATATACCTTCAATTGCACAATAAGACTCAAAAATACCTTTTATTCTGCAAGTAGTATAAGCCGCCAGAGATAATATATTAGAAGATTGTAATTACTAGTATGATAGGGAGTTTGATATAGAATTAAGTGTTTTTATTGAACCAAGAAACCAGCGCAATTCCACTTGGAAATTAGTCAGGAAAAAAAATGTCCAAGTAATAAGTATAAAACAAAAGTCAGGGGAGATATAACTCTGATTATGAGGGGAAAATAGCAGTACAGAAACCTTTCTGTAGTTAGGGGCACCGTCGATCTGCGGAGAAAGGCGTTTGTTCTGACACCCTGGAAAGTGATCACTCTTAAGAATGGTTTTCTTTCCTAACACAGATCCATCTCTTTGTTTCATCACCTGTTCAGGCTCCTTTGGTATTGAAGTGGTCCGCATTTCTTCCTTCCCTTTCTTACGATGGTTAAAATTACCGGAGACAATGCACAAAATCAGCTAATGATGTACTACGAGCACAGCGTGCCAATTTCAACGAACATCAAGCTCCTTCTTTTCGTATCTTTAGCACAAGAATGCGACCAGTAGGACGCTGATATTCTGCTTCCAGCAGTATTTGTGCTTAAATTTGTGTTTTAAGTGCGGATAGGAGGAAGGGCAAACACAAACTAAGGATAAGTTAAAATGCCACGAGCACGACCCAAACGAGCCGAAATATGATACCACGGTCGCGTAGTAACTGAGTATTTAACAAACCAGCTAAATGGTATTCGGATCTGGTGTTACTCCACCTACAGAACTTCGGCAGGTTGACTTTTGCGATATTTATTTACGGGTTACTCGTTGTTAATGTAAATTGATCAAATATACAACTTAAAAAAAAATTAATAATAGTTTTTTTTTAAATTATCAAAAAATAATAATAGTTTTTTTTTATCATCTCTGTGTTTTCGAAATGCTACCATACATTTATTATTAAATATATTTATCACACATTTATTAAAAATTATTATTTTTAAAAACAAAATTTTATCTAGCAATTCTATTTTTTTCAAATTTAAAAATATTTATAGATATATATATAATATATTAATATATTTAAAATTTACCTATAAAATTATA
This sequence comes from Cynanchum wilfordii, assembly GCA_025388415.1. Taxonomy (NCBI): domain Eukaryota; kingdom Viridiplantae; phylum Streptophyta; class Magnoliopsida; order Gentianales; family Apocynaceae; genus Cynanchum; species Cynanchum wilfordii. Next base: position 7,415 of record JAHSUH010000060.1, read on the forward strand.
AAAATAATTAATCTAAATTTAAAAAACAAATAAATAAGTGTCAAAATAAACCCGAATTTAGAGTAGAATGTAAAACCTTTATTCCAGACAGCTTAAAACAAGGTATTGACCAATGACTATAATTTTCATTGTAAATGCAATTAGCGACTGGATAATTATTTGTTACTGAGTTTGAGTACCTTAATTCAAGGGTTTCTATTTCAATTCTAGATAAAACGAAGTTCGGAATCCAATTTAAAATTTCTTGGAACAAAAAACATGAATATGCAATTTTAAGCACCAAATGGCAAAACAATAATGGCAATGTTTATTATACAACCTTTATTTTTGGATAATTTATCCAACAAACCCATTCAAATAGAAAATGAAATCAGTTAAAACTAAGTCAATGAGTACTTAGGAATAATTATCATAAATTATTTATAATAACTAATAGACTCCAATTGGTTTTCCCATCTGTAAGTTTCATTAACTTCAAGGAGGAGTTCCCTACATGGCACAACAGCTCCAAGTTTGATGCAAGCAAGAAAAGCACCAGAAAGCTTCCGGTGAAGGCTGTAAGCCTCCTCAGGTGGTGGTGTCAGTCTATGCCTCAACATCGTAGCTCCAAGGTGTGAAATGCTGCTTATAACATTGGTAGAGCGAAAATCATAACCTCCATGCTTTGCAAAAGGCAATCCCACAATTAAACCAGCCTGAACATGAGCATCGAGCATTATATCTGATTCCATTCCCGTGAGAAATCCTAGCCTTCGTGACATCTCAACAATAGATTCTTGATCCCCATCCGCACATGCAAGAACCTGATTGGATGTACACAAATGCACTATCTCTGAGTAAGACTCGAAGTTTGAAGAGTCATTAGCAGCAACAATTTTTAGATCAGAAATTGAACTATTATAATGAAATTTTAATTGGATGCAAGAGATAAACTAATATTTTCTAGAAATTCACCCAAAAAAAAAAAAAAAAAAACTAATATTTTCTAGAATAGTAAGGCATGAAGTGAAGAATGATTACCATTCTTAAGTAATCATCCACAAAATGTTTAGGATAGTCTCGAGCTGCACCAAAATCAATGAGATTGATGGATTTTTCAGATTCATCATATAAGAAATTACTCCAGTTTGGATCAGTCTGCATCAGTCAAAAAATTCACTACTCAGTATTTTCTAATTTTAGTAGTTCCGCATAAGACAAATTACTCAGACAGGATACCTAATTAAAGGGGAATAAAAGTTCACAAAAGCACAAAACTTCGAGAATAAATTTCTGTTATTCTATCCTTCAAATAAATAATTAAAAAGTTCAATTAGGTCCTTATCTACATTTATGGAAAAAAAAAAAATGATAATTTTTATTTATGATAAAAGTTTTCTAATTTGAGAACTTGTGGCCAGCTGTTTACCACCAATGGGAGAGATACATGGTCAATGCTACCAGAGGTGGATACCCTTGGTAACCAAAAAAAAAGTTTCTAAGCTTCTGAAAGTTCAAGGAATTAAATTGAGACTATTCATATTTTCAGGGACTAATTTGCATTTCAACCTTTCAAGTCTACTTGAACTTCTAAGCAACAATCACCAATACAATTCAGCAATTACCACAGCCACTACTATCACTCATGTTACTATTCTCTAATGTTTCTCTTATTCTCACTCTCCCCTATATCATCTGTCCCCTCCTTCCACAATCTTAGCCACATACGCTTCCATAACTTCAATTCCAACCTCACCTGCCATCACCATTGCTGCTTAAGCCAAAGCAGCTGCTACCACTTTTTTTCCTCCAATTTCTTCTACAACCCAATTCTTCATACCATCTCTTGATATGTCACCCTCAGCTCACTCCTTGACCAGCTAGTATATGCTGCATCCACCACTTGTTTAATTTCCTTTCCCCTCCTACAAAGAGTTATCGTAGCACCCCCCTCATACTAAGGCAGTTTCTTAGTAATTGTGGTATCTGCAGTGCATTCCAGGGCAGCAATTTCAGAGTTTAGAGTGGATTGGTAATTAAGGTTCAAAAACTTGCAATAAAGATTAATTTTTCCATCCAAAAATTTCTCAGAAATCTTATCTGAAATTCTGAACCCCAATTCACATGTTTCATGGGGAATTTTTTTTTGGTGACTATTTATGATGTTTCACACCAGAACAGGAAACTTCTATGAGAACTTCACTAAAATGCACTTGCGTATTCATAGGATGGGTGACATGCTACATACTTATGATAGAACCAAATCTTCTCACATATTAGCATAAAAAGTGACTTGGATACATCATATTTCCAATTTTATTAAACAAGCACAGAAAGCTAGATTATTATCTCTGAAAGTCCCTATTGCCTAGTAAAACCAACAACCAGCAAACCCTCCCAACCCTCCACCTCCAGCACCCCAAATAAAAGGATTTGGGAGAAATTAACAACAGGAAGACAACTAAGCTGTTTCTATTTTGATGAAACTTTTCTATTGGTCCTTTAAAGACTTTCCAATTTTTTTCCTTGCCAAAGAACCACTAATCCTAGTTCATTATTCCTTCCAACGTGAAACTCTATATTCAAATATGATGGTATCCAGAAATCATGGGGAAGTAGAAGAATCGTTTCCAAGGGGGTTGAACACTTCATGTGCACGTGACGTTGAATATATTAGACAGGCAGAGAAAAGAAAAAGTTCACAAATTCACTGAGAACCTAGAGATGTTTCCCAAAATCGTTACTTATTGCCCTTTCCCAGTCCACCTCCTCAGAAAGGGAGCACGGGCAGGGAATTGTGCATCATAATTATTAAGGTATGTTCTCACATGGATCAAATCTTTGTGCACCATATGTTTAAAAACCTTATGTATCTCTAAAATATATAAATATATATATGAGCATTATATACCAAATCTATACCTGATTAAATAATACTAATCGAGTTTAGGTTACATTTAGACATAGATATAAAAAACATGAGTATCATACCCACATGAAATGAGCCAGGCCCAAATTCAGGTAAAAGTTAACCCAATCTATTGGCAGCTCTACCCAAGATCTATATATACGTAAGCTACTCATAGTGAATGACTTTAGTCTCAATGGCCAAAGCATTTGGTTGCTCATAAAAAGGTCATGTTTTTTGTTTGCAGATGACTCGGTCTCTTCAAATTGGGTTTTTGGTGTCAAAACTTCAGGATAATATCTTGTTCATGTTATGAGAGAGTAAAAACACTTTCTTTTGGCATTCCAATATTAATGGTGAAAGAAGACAACTTAACTAATGATTACTAAACTCAAAGAGACAGTTAAAATTTTCTAATTTCAATATAAACACGCAATAAGGACATGCCTGCATGAATCGGAAGACAAATAACTCCATCAAAGTAAGTTGAAGCAACTTCTTTCCCACATAATTGCGTGTCTCCTGGTCTAGAGTTGCCACCTTATCAACTGGAATTCCTGAGACAAGCCATTAAACTTTCTAAAAGCGCTGTTAAAGATCTTGTGGAGATCTTCTAATTGAATGAATAGATGAACAGTTCTATAATAGTAGATATCTCAATCAGAAATTCAATTCTAAAGCTAACTGAAAATTTGCAGGTTTTCCTTAAAATATACAGATTGGTCTTACCAGAAACAAGTTCAGTGGTCAGAACTCTTTTACTTGATAAATCATCCACTACCAGAGGAACATAAAACCCTTCAACCTCTGAAAGCAGGTTGCGAAATCTTTTCTGGCTTTCTGCCTCCAGCTCATAATCACATTCTCGCGAGAGCTCATTTTTGGCCACCTATGCCAGATAGAATATGTCATCCTCACTAGAATGGAGAAAACCAGTGGATTCTCTAACTCATGTGAGTACTCAAAAGTTATAAATAGCATAAATTGACAAGTTGAACAGAAAATGGAATTCTTTCAGCATGCAGTCACACAATATGATTGCTATAAAAAATGATGTCTTGCATCAAAGTACAAATTAGAGTATCGGGGTTAAAGGAAAGAAAAAAAAAAAACAGGTTTTTTTTTCTGTGTTCCTAACCACAGGATGGATATAATCATGTATCCATATGACTCACTGTAGGCTAACCAAAGATCTGTGTTCAATTATTTCATATGAAATTCAAGTACTATAAAAGCACCCACACCAAGGTACATATTAGTAGCAATAAGAAAATACAGATTGCAAGAACTTCCAAACAACACAAATTAAGCACATTGAATTACCTTCATAGCGTTATCAATGTACAATTTCTCTGGGATAAGATTTGTATAGTTCAAAAGCAATTTCACATTTTCAATGTCACTGTCAATGCTTTCAGCAACCCCGGGGTACTGTATTTTCATAGCAACCCCCAAACCTTCCTTTGTAACTGCCCGATGTACCTGAATTTGTAAGAATAGATATATAGCACTCCACAATGGTAACTCAAGATAAAGAATGTGACTCGTCTGGTTATGTAAGAATATAGCTGGACATAAACAAATTGTAAGAAAAGTAGCTATTTAAGTTTCTGTCAGTTGCCTCATATTATGAATTCTAATCCAAACATATCCTTTGATATAACTTCCAAATTTGATTCATGGGAGACAAAATTGCTGCAACTAAACAAATACTCATAGCAATAAAGCATCCAGACAATACTGGATCCAAGAAGAGTTCACACCATTAGCTCCAAGAAAAGAGTAATTAGTGAATTTAGTCCAAAAATAAATATAAACTTTTAAGATCCTTAACAATTTTAAGTGACCCATTTATAGTCCTGGTCAGGGAAAATATTAAAAATAAATACTGGAGCTATTTTTTATCAACTGATGAGGGGGCCAAAAAAAAAGAAATCTCACTACACTAAAAAGGAAAAATGTAAATATAACTGATGACTTTAACATCAGCAGAAGGGGGAAAAAGAAACACACCAGAGAGGTCCTTTCTGCAAGGAGAAAAGAGAAGGACACAGAACCAAAAGAACAGTGAAGAAGAGAAGGGGTCTAGAGAGAACCAGAGGGGCTTAGATTTATGTTAGTAAGGTTTGAATTGGCTGTTGAGAAGATTGGGCCTTTTTTCAAGTTCTACTGGATTTCTGTGTCTTCTGTTGTTTTGTTTTGGGTACATTAAAGAACCAACCCTCTGCTGTGCTCTCCAGTAGAGTGGTTCCCTTCATTTTTTGAAGGCATCCATATGTTGTTTGAGGCCCAAAATGCAACCCCTGTTTACTATCTTAAAACCCTAGAAGTTTTTCGTCTTGAACTTTCTATGTCTAAGCATGTGTTTACCGTTCACATAGCAAAATCTTTAAACCTTTTCTTGTTCTTGACTGGGCCTCATACCTATTCTGATATTTTTTTTCTTCTTCAACTTCTTTCATTTTCTCTTCTTCTCTTTGCTAAACAAAATATTTGTTCTTTCTTTTACTCGTGAAAATATACATTTTCAAAGTCTTCAGGTGTTTCTTTGAGGGTTTTTGGCGAAATTGAAAGGGAAAAAGTTGCCTAAGCCGTGAAACACAAAGCAATCGAGTCAAGAAAGTATCAGCAAAAAGCTGAAAATGATAACGGAGAGCAGTGAAGAAAAGTTGGGTTATCTTCAGTGACCTACATGCTTGGAATAACGATTACGGTGGTTTAAGTGGAAATTTATGAAACATTGTTAAGGTTTCCTTTCTTTTCTTCTTTCTCTTTTTTTTTTTCTCCCTAGCAAACTGTTGTGACATTTTTACCACTCATCTTTTGACCAAAAATAGCTCTAGTGTCATCGTCTAATAATTTATCACCAGATTCCAGCCAATACAGATCATAAGTGTGCAATTGAAAAATGTTCGGGACTTTAAACATTTAAAAAAGATTAGGATAAATCCTACCAAAACTACATTTGTTGGCATTAAATCCTCGAATTACTCTCCAGATAATTAACATAAAAATAATTCAAAGCCATGAATAGAATAAAACCTAAAAAGAAGCCGCTAGGAAATTGACTTTTTACGCATGGCTGCCAAATATAATTACTAGAAAGCTAAAAAAGAGAATTTAAAACTGCATCACCTGTCCAATACTTGCTGCAGCCATTGGTTCATAATCAAAAGTCATCAAATTAGATGACCAGTGAGGACCTAATTCAGAATTCAAAACTTGATTAAGCTGCTTCCTTGGCATTATATCAGCACCCTGACGGACCATATCCAAAGCAGCTAAAATCTACAAGGATGCAGAACTTTGGCATGTCAGCAATTTTATTGAAGGCAAATAAGCTTGGACCTTATCTGTGTTCTATAGGCAAGATAAGACTAGAAAAATGATATTAGGTTATTGGGAAAGGAAAAGACAAAATGAAGCATTATATTCATCAATGAGGAAATAATTTCTTTGAAAAGAAATTAGGTGCATACTCCTACTATGCAGCACTTCAGTAACATCCACTGGCGATCGTAACTGAGACTGGGAGGAAGTAGATAGAGGGCAGATAACTTTAAATTATGTCCTACGCTTCCACCATCTCCCTCCCCAAGCCAGAGAACACGAATTAACTCTATTTGTAGCCAAACATTTTAGCAGTCAATCCAGTTGTCTACAGGCACAATAACTACGCCAAAGAATGGTATGTACAATGAACCATGAGTAAAAGCTCATCTTCTGCCTCGACAGTGAAAGGTTCTGATTAATGAATATAAGTACTATGCAATATTACTGATGATGGAATGACAAAAACAACATTTTCTGAATCACGCATTTTGATTACTCCTTTTTTTCCGGAAGTGAATCATGTGATTGATTAATGATCTCTTTGGTCAATTTCAAATGGTTAAAAGAAAAAAATTGATTCATTTCTTTCGATTTCCCCCTTCATTTCACCTTTTTCTCTACTATCCCAAGAACACCACAAAATAGTAACTGATGGCTACTTATACCTTCCCCAAGAATTCAGATTTTTGCACCTATGTTAAAAATTATTTTCACGGGCATTTTTTGTCTTCACGAAAAATATAAAGAAAAGGATGGTTGAAATTATGATATTTTGACTTCATGTCTATTTACAATTGAAAATGAATTTATTATTATTTGTTTGCTTTAGAAATGTATTTTGGAAAGAGAATACTTAAAAATTGACCAAACAATACAAATGTAAAGGTTGCATTCAAAATTTGTACATAGAAAAAAAAGGAAAATAAAAAAAAAAAAAAAAAGTGGTTATTTTTTTCAACAATACTTAGTAACTTAGCTTTCCACTTTTGATATACTTTTAGTAAGAGACTTCAAGTTTTCACCTGTAATACTTGGATAGTTTTAATTAAAAAGAAATAAGATGTGTCCAAAAAATCTTGGGCAAGTTTTTTTTGTTTGACCTATGATACTCTTTTTCCAAACTTATCCTTTCTTAATCGTCTTGAAATCCATGAACATAGAGGGATTACATTAGGTGGATGAATATTACAAGAAACTAGGATTATCTTACTCAGAAGTGTTAATACTGATGTATAAGTGACAAGGCAAGAGAACTTAGGAGTATATGAAAAAAAGCAAGTATTAGCACTGATTAAGAATTAAGTGTTTTCATAAGGGACAATGATTTAAAAAATAAAGAATAAAAAATCATAAGGACCAATGTTAAGTACTCTATTAATTATTTTAAAAATAATTAAAATTGTTATAAACTATTGTCCACGAGCTAGTTTTGTTCATTTATTATTATTAAGCGAAACACTAGCTAGTTTCCTTTTCACATCAAGCCATGAAAAACTATCTTAAAAATATAAACATTTTTTAATTACATATTTCATAAATCATAAACCTTGTAAAAATAAATTAAATTAAATTCTATACATTAAAAGCCATGCTAAATTTTATACGAGTGAGAAACATGAATACGCCAAAAACTACAAGGACATATAGAGTTTTCATATACTTACAGGAGAAGGTACAAGAGATTCATCTTGGATGCTCAACATCTGCCCCAATTTGAGGGCTGCCCCACGCATTCTGCACAATGCAAGAGCCAAACGCTCCGCATTCTTTTGGGATAAGAAGGGAGAACGTGCAGACTCTGTGCCTTTAGGAGCACCGAAGACAAGCCTCTTAGCAGATTCCTGAATCGTTCCCCAAGCGAGACCCGCCCCTAGTCCAGCAAATCTTTGTTTCAACCCAAAAAAAAGAAAAGCCTCGTTACAATTTATTAGGCCCCAAAAAGTCATAGCATGAGTAACTGCTTTGAGAAAACAACAAACCCAAGCGCTCTGGAGAAAGGAGTTGAAGGAATCTCTCCTCTCCCTAGGCTTCCTTCGTTTATCGGCCAACGGAGATACTTTGATCCACGAAGCAGCCTCCAATTTATTAGCGTGGGCATCACGAGGAGGAGCATCAGCAGCATCCTCCAACGTCGAATTGGAAGCGATCGTCTCAGAGTCAGCGCCCCCACCGGATCTTAATTCAGAGATAACAGGATAAGTTTCCGACAGGAGAATGGGATCTGATTGCGGCTGTGATGGTGGGGCGGCCCGCTCATCTACAGTTTCGCCGTCCGAAAAAAAAGTGACTGTATTATCATAATTACTGTTAAGAATGATCCCGAGGGGAAGTGGGTAACTGGCAGAAGCTTGCCCTTGGTTAGACCGGTTAAGTCTGTGACTGAAAGGATTGTTTTGCTTAATATGAATTTCAAGCCCCCATCTTTGCTATGACGGGCGGCCTCCTTCGCCACCAGAGATAAACCCTGCAGCACTCTCTCTATATCCTTCACCCAGGCCATTCTTCCCCGTTCTTTTTCCTTCTCTAGTTTCGCAATAGAATTATTTGTTAAAAAGTTATTAAAATAAGGAAAATTGTGAAATAGTCCCTCAACTATTTTTTGTCCCTCTTCATAGTCCTAATCAAACTCTTGCTTTTCGAAATAAGAATCGTTAGTGTTTCCTTAGGACAATCATAAGCAGGAAGATGCCATTTAACTGAATGTATTGTACATTAAAAGCTCAATTTTTTTTTGGTAAAAATAGCCGCATGAACATTTGGTGAAATTGGTCTTAAAATTAATTTTTTTTAGTAAAATCAATCTTTATATTCTGTAAATATTGTGAGCTTAAAAATATGTTAAAACATCTGTTTTTTTTTTTTTAAGTTCAAAAAAAAAAAATTAAAGGTATTTATATTGTTACATTATTTTAATATACTTAATTTAAAAATAAATAAATTAGCAAAAATAGTTTCCAAATAGCAAAATTAGGTACCCAAAATAATTTTTTTTATAAAATTAATCCCTATATTATGTAAACATTGTAAAATTGGCCCTTTTAATAAAAAAAAATCTATTAAAGCATTAGTTAAGTACAAACAAAAAAAGATAATAAAAATCCAAAATTATTTATATCTTATTTAATATAAGTAATAAAAAATATATATACACAGCCATGTCAAAAACCTTAACAGCCATGATAGTTCAATCCCAGTTTTTTTTTTTTTTGTGATAAAAAATTAGTCGGTTATATTATATATAATTATAGCTCTTATCATTGGTATTCTTTCTTATAGTTTGCATTTCGAGTTTCAATGGCACTAGAAATGGTAAAGTCTGATTCATCATCATCAATAGAGTTTAAACTTGTAGAGAGATCCAATTATGATTTATTTTCCTCATATTTCCATTAATTTCGATAGGGCATACTATAAATAATCATGTTACAAAAAAAATGTTTTATTAGATTCAGCACTATTGGAAATGGTAATCCCAAAAAAATAAATTTGTTTATTGCATAGGGAAGATGCCATTTTTTTCATTATGCATTATCCATTCCAGCCTCATCAAAATCGAGGAAAGAAGTATAAGCAATTTTTTTATAAAAATGGAGAGGAGATAGATATTAATTGTATATATTTTGAAATTGAGATGAAGATTTCTTCATCGATTTAAATTTTTACTGCACTTTACAAGTAAAAAAAAAAAAGAAAGAAAAGATAATAGAAA
>JAHSUH010000063.1:0-28476 GCA_025388415.1 Cynanchum wilfordii
ATATTATTAATATTTTCAATAGTATGTTTTGTTGTTTGGAAAAAAAAAATATTTATGAGAAATTAAAAAGGTATTTTAAAATTTTTTAAATTAAAAAAAATCAAATATAAAAGATTAAAAAGGTAAATAATTAATAAATAATACATATTAATAGCATAAAAGAATTATTATGAGTTTATTTAGTTGTCGCCATTGTAAAAAAATTGCCAACAAGCTCAATGTGTATGAACTTCTAGAGTCATCCCAGCAGTTTAGGGGTGTTGGTAAGCGGACTCCTAAAGCTTCTCCTCGGGGCGGATGATCGAGGGTTCGAATCCCCCCGAGGTGGTTAGCGTCACGTTAAAAAGCTCCGGGTCGGGCCATCACCCCTCACCCCTCACCCTCGAGTAAGAGTTAGACTCTGCAAGCGCACCCCAGGTCGAATCCGGATTAGTCGGTGATAACTCTACTTTTTGTAGAGTTATTATGATTTCTTAGACTTGATTTCATGTAAGAATGAGTGATGAAGCTTTTATTTTGAGGAATTTTGTGTATGAACTTATTCATTGTTGTGGCTTTGTTTTATTTAGGGAAATTGCTGAATTCAAGATTATCAAGTGAGATTGAAAGGCTAAAGGAGAAACAAAACGAAATGGAGGGACTAAGTTGGAAATCAAGGAATGATGCAAAGTGAAAAAAAAAGGTATTGGACTTTAAAATTTGTAAGAAAAAGTAGTGGGTTAAAAGAAAAATAAAAGAAAATTGAAGAAGCCCAATTACTTAAGAAAAGGAATAAAAAGATATGATGGGAGGTGATCTGGCCATTAAGGGGAACATGGAATGAACGAAAAAGAAGGAGAAAAAGTGAAAGAATATTCTGGAAAGGCATGTGGTGGACTGAAAAGCAGGCAGCTGGACAGAAAAGAGAGAAAAAGAGGGAAAATTCTGGACTGGGCAGAGAGAGAAAAGAAGAGAAAAATTCCGGAAGAAATTCTAGAATTAAAGAGCAGATCCGAGGGAAGAAAAGAGAGGAAGAAGCTTGAACATGCAAGGAATTCATTGATCATCAAAGATTGAAGAAGTTGGAGTTCATCTAGCTAAGAGATTAATAAATTGAACTCTAGTTATCTTTTGTATTTCTTTTAAATTTTGTTTGTTCTAAGACTTGATTAGATCTTGATAATGTATACATTTGCATACTTGAGAGAGATTGCTTGTTACATTATGGGCTAAATTTATTTACTAGGCTAGTTTCAACTTTGGGTATGAATATCTTTTGAGATGTGGTATTGATGTAAGGCATGCTTTGACAATTCATTCAAGTATTTATAATGTTATTTGTCACTATTGATTGATTATCATTGGTTGCAATTGAGTTAGTCTTTGAATCCGAAAGGATTGAGATTAATGGACAAAATACTTGAATGGTGCTTGATTGATCTTGTTGGATTCAATTATGTGGTAGTATAGACATATACTATTACCTTGCATAGTCCATAGGAGTTCATGAGCTTGAATTGGATGCCTCTTATATGAATTGCATAGACATATGAATTGATATTTGTGGACTGGAATTATGGGATGTTGAAAAACATACATATTCTTTAGGAATTCTGGATTAATTGCCGTAGCAATGCTATAGCATCAGTACAGCATTGGCCATTTTTAATGCATACCTAAAATGGAAGCTAGCCTAGTACTCATTTTCTCTGTGTTTGTTCAGTATTTCCTCATCTTTTTATCTGCAGTGTAGTTGCTAATTTACAATATTCATCTACTTATGGTTGTTTGCATTTATTTGTTATTTTCGACTTAAATTACATTCTCTTCCTAGTAGACTTAATCAACCATTCATCTATTTGACCACCTTTTGTTCCACAACTCATCACACACACTTCATAGTCTTCACTAAGCAATCTCTGAGGGATCGATATCTAGTACATCGTACTATACTACTTGTTGATAGTGTACACTTGCACTTGTGTTTCATAATTTTCACAACAAGTTTTTGGCGCCGTTGTCGGGGATTGTTCTTAGTTTAATTGTGAAGTTGGTGATATTTGTGTGGTTCATTTTTATTTGTATTCACTTGGATCTTTTGTTGGTCTTTATAGAACAAAATTCAGCTTTGCATGATTACAAGATACAATAACAAGGAAGCTGAATTATTACTTGAAGATCCCGAAATTGAAAGAACTTTTAGAGCGGCAAGAAGAGAACAAGAGAAATTAAAGAAAGCAATAACCATGGAGCAACAAAATGAGGCTCATCAATTACAAAGAAGAATTGAACAAAATCCGTAGTGCTTCGAGATGACGAAATCGATCCATTAGGCAATATGCTACTCAGTTTTTCCGAGCTAAATTCTGGAATTACACCACCGGAAATTCAGGCACCCCGGTTTGAACTAAAACCCAGGTGATGTTTCAAATGCTACAATCTGTGGGTCGACAGATGGGTTACCAAGCAGAGGATCCCCATTTGCATCTCGGATATTTTATGGAAGTTAGCGACTGTTTCAAGCTGCCCGGAATTTCTCGAGATATTCTAAGACCAAGGCTGTTCCCATTTTCCTTACGAGACAAAGCAAGGGAATGGTTGAATTCTCTACCCGTCGGATACGAAAGTGATTGGCGGCAATTAACAGAGAGATTTTTGATGAAGTATTTTCCTCCAACAAAGAATGCTAAGTTGAGAAATGAAATTACTTCTTTCCAACAACTTGATGATGAATCTTTGTATGAAGCGTGGGAAAGGTTCAAAGATCTACTTAGAAAGTGTCCACATCATGGAATCCCGTATTGTATTCAAATGGAAACTTTCTATAATGGTTTAAATGCTCACACTCGAATGATTGTAGATGCTTCACCAATGGAGCTTTTCTTGTCCAAGTCATACAATGAGGCCTATGAAATTATTGAAAGAATAGCGAATAACAATTATCAATGGCCCACTTCAAGGCTGCCAACGGGAAGGAAAGTTGCAGGAATGTTAGAGCTGGATGCTATTTCTTCATTGGCAGCCCAAGTTTCATCCATGTCACATATGTTGAAGAATATGAACATGCAAATGGGTAAGCAAGATGGACAGCAATCAAGCCTTTCAAACGCAGGTCCAGTGGAAGAGGTTTCTTGTGTCTATTGTAATGAAGGACACATTTTTGATAGCTGCCCATTCAATCCAGCCTCGGTGTGTTATATGGGAAACCGGAACATAGGAGGCATAAATTCAAACACCTACAATCCAACATGGAGGCAACATCCTAATTTTTCATGGAGTAATCAAGGAGCCCCCAGTGGATCTATGATGCCTGCAAGACCAGCTTATCCTCCTGGATTTTCACAACCAATGCAAGCAACAACGGTTTCCACAAAACAATCCTTCGAATTCACTTGAAAATATGATGAAAGAGTTTTTGGCCAAAACCGATACAACAATTCAAGGATTGTCTTCTACAGTAAGGAACTTGGAGAATCAAATGGGACAACTTGCTAATGAGATACGAACTAGACCTCAAGGCACTCTTCCTAGTGATACGGAAATTCCCAAGAGAGACGGGAAGGAATATTGTAAAGCAGTCACTTTGAGGAGTGGAAAATTTTTGGAAGAACCTCTGAGAAAATCGAAAAGAAGATAGAGCTACCTTCCGATCCAAAAGATGAAAATTCTGAAAAACAGGAACTGCAATCAAGAGAAAGTAGCTACTGGAATTTCTAATGCTATAGCATCGCCACAGCATCATATTCCAGTAAGGTCCGAAATGCTGAAAATGCCTCAATCGAAGAGAAAGTAGCTACTGGAATTTCTGATGCTACAGCATTACCCGCAGCATCACCACAGCATCAGATTCCAGTAAGTTTTGAAATGTTGAAAATGCCTTATCCTCAAAGGTTTGAGCAGAAAAAGCAAGATTTGCAGTTCAGAAAATTTCTGGATGTTCTAAAACAGCTGCACATAAATATTCCACTTGTTGAAGCCTTGGAACAAATGCCAAATTATGTGAAATTCATGAAAGACATCTTGACTAAGAAAAGAAGATTGGGGGAGTATGAGACAGTAGCACTAACAAAGGAGTGCAGTTCTTTCTTGCAAAACAAACTACCTCCAAAAATGAAGGATCCAGGAAGTTTTAACATTCCATGTTCCATTGGTGATTCTTACTTTGGTATGGCTTTGTGTGATCTTGGAGCAAGTATTAACCTAATGCCTTTATCTATTTTCGGGAAGCTTGGAATTGGTGAAGTTCGTCCAACAACCGTTACTTTGCAACAACTGGCACGGATCACTTGCACATCCCGATGGAAAAATTGAAGATGTGTTAGTCAAGGTGGACAAGTTTATTTTTCCAGACAGATTTTATAGTGCTGGATTATGAGGCTGACATGGAAGTTCCTATCATTTTGGGGGCGTCCGTTCTTGGCTCCGGGAAGAACATTAATTGATGTGCGAAGGGAGAACTTACTATGAGAGTAAATGATGATGAAGTGACTTTTAATGTGTTCAGAGCAATGAAATTTCCGGATGAAGCTGAAGAATGTTTTGAGATCTCAATGGTGGAATCTTCAGCAGGTGAGGAAATTGAGCAACAGAGTGTTCATGAATCTTTAGAAGAGTTACTGCTGGAAACCGATTGTGACATGGGTGCTGAATTTGAAAATTCAACATTGATGGAAGCTGATTCAAGTAAAAAGGAACTTTGTGGTAGATTTGAATCTCTAGAATTATCATCAAGGGAGTTCAAGGTTCCAAAACCATCCATTGAAGAGCCACCTAAGCTTGATTTAAAAACTCTTCCTTCTCATTTGAAATATGTATACTTAGGTTCAAATTCAACATTACCTGTGATTGTTTCTTCTAACCTAAGTGATGAACAGGAAAGTCAACTCATTGATGTTTTGAAGAAATTCAAGAAGGCAATTGGATGGACTATTGCGGATATCAGAGGTATAAGTCCTTCTTTTTGCATGCATAAGATTTTACTGGAAGATGAAAGCAAAAACTCCATTGAAGGACAACGAAGATTAAATCCAATCATGAAAGAAGTTGTAAAAGAACAAGTCATTAAGTGGCTGGATTTTGGAATTATCTATCCAATTTCGGACAGTTCTTGGGTTAGTCCAAGTCCGGTGTGTTCCAAAGAAAGGTGGGATAACGGTGGTAAAGAATAAAAATAATGAGCTAATCCCTACTCGAACGATTCTTGGATGGAGGATCTGCATGGACTACGAAAAATTGAACAACGCCACTAGAAAGGATCATTTCCCCTCCCCTTTTGTTGACCGGATGCTTGATAGACTAGCAGGGGAGGGAGTACTACTGTTTTCTCGATGGGTATTCGGGATACAATCGGATTCTTTGTTGCACCAGGAGGATCAAGACAAGACCACTTTCACTTGTCCTTATGGTACTTTTGCATTCCGTAGGATGCCCTTTGGGTTGTGCAATGCTCCTGCAACATTTCGGCGTTGTATGATGGCAATATTCTCGATATGGTGGAAAAATTCTTAGAGATTTTTATGGATGATTTTTCAGTTTTTGGTGATTCTTATGATGAATGTCTGCTTGAATCGGCCAAAGTTTTACAAAGATGTGAGGAGACAAATCTTGTTTTAAACTGGGAGAAGTGTCACTTTATGGTCATGGAAGGTATTGTCTTAGGTCATAAAATTTCAAAACATGGACTTGAAGTGGACAGCGCAAAAATTGAAGTTATTGAAAAGCTGCCCCTCTCCTACTACGGTGAAACATATTAGAAGTTTCCTTGGGCATCCTGGATTCTATCGAAGATTTATCAAAGATTTCTCCAAGATAGCAAAGCCGTTGTGTACTCTCTTGGAGAAAGATGCTTTTTTCGGTTTATGAAGAATGTTTAAAAGCCTTTGCAGAGTTAAAGGAGCGATTGATTTCAGCTCCAATCATGGTTACTCCAGATTGGAATTCACCATTTGAGCTTATGTGCGACGCAAGCAATTTTGCTGTTGGAGCTGTTTTGGGGCAAAGAAGGAACAAAATCTTTCATCCCATCTATTATGCTAGTCGAACTCTAAATGGTGCCCAGCTGAATTATACGTTGATCAAAAAGAATTATTGGCCATTGTCTTTCGTTGTTGACAAATTTAGATCTTATTTGGTGGGTACTAAAGTGATTGTGTTTACGGATCATTCTGCCATTAAGTATCTCATTGCAAAGAAAGATTCAAAGCCAAGGCTAATAAGATGGGTGTTATTACTTCAAGAGTTTGATATGGAAATTCCGGACGGAAGAGGAACCGCAAATCGGGTAGCAGACCATCTATCTCGACTTGAGCAGAATTTGGAGTCTCATTCAGCCTTCATTCCAATTCAAGAATCGTTTCCAGATGAACAAGTCCTTAAGGTACAAAATTTACAACCACTTCCTTGGTTTGTTGATTTTGCTAACTTTTTGGCAAGTGGTGTTCTTCCTCCCGATCATACAGGCAGCGAGAGGAAGAAGTTTTTTTCACGATGTAAAAAGCTATTTTTGGGAGGAACCATACTTGTTCAAGCATTGTGCTGACCAAATAATAAGAAGATGCATTGCGAGAAAATGAAGTGGCTGAAATTTTATTTCACTGTCACAATGCTCCTTATGGAGGACACTTTGGAGGTGCTCGAACTGCAGCTAAGGTGCTACAATCGGGTTTTTATTGGCCTTCACTAATCAAAGATGCTCATGCCTATGTAGCTCAATGTGATCGATGTCAAAGGGTTGGAAATATATCTAGAAGAAATGAAATGCCTTTGACTAACATTTTGGAGGTAGAGTTATTTGATGTGTGGGGAATCGATTTCATGGGACCCTTTCCTCCTTCTTTTTTGGAAATTTATACATTCTGGTAGCGATTGATTATGTTTCTAAATGGGTTGAGGCGTTGCATGTCCTACCAATGATTCTAAAGTGGTCTTGAAGTTTTTGCATAAGCACATATTCACTCGTTTCGGAACACCAAGGGCTCTCATAAGTGATGAAGGTACTCATTTTGTGAATAAATGGTTAGGAAGTTTGTTAGCCAAGTACAATGTCAAGCATAAGATAGCCCTACCTTATCATCCTCAAACCAATGGTCAAGGTGAATTATCAAATAGGGAGATAAAGGGTATTCTTGAGAAAGTGGTTAATCCAAATCGAAAGGATTGGTCAAAGAGGTTGGAAGATGCCTTGTGGGCTTATCGAACCGCATTCAAAACACCTTTAGGAATGTCTCCGTACAGATTGGTGTTTGGAAAGGCATGTCATCTTCCTGTAGAACTTGAGCATAAAGCATATTGGGCATTAAAGCATTTGAATATGGATTTGAACAGTGCAGGAGATCCGAGGAAGTTTCAGTTGAATGAACTAGATGAATTGAGGTTGTTTTCTTATGAGAATGCTAGAATTTACAAAGAAAAAACCAAGAGATGGCATGATCAACATATCAGCCCAAAACAGTTTGAAGAAGGTCAAAAGGTATTGTTGTTCAATTCTAGACTCAGATTGTTTCCTGGAAAGCTCAAGTCAAGATGGTCTGGACCATTCACCATTGCACAAGTCTTTCCTTATGGTGCTGTGCTTTTACGAGATAACAATGGTGTAGAGTTTAAAGTCAATGGCCAACGATTGAAAATTTACTTGGGCGGTGCAGTGGAGCGTGATAGAGCTTCTATCACTTTAATTGATGCATAATCGAAAAAGGGAAGTTCTAGCTGCTGTACTTTAATGTTTGATTTTCAGAGCAGTATGTTTATTTTTATTTTTCAATTCTTTGTTTGTTATTTTTGTTGATTATTTGGTGTTTATGCTTTAGTGTTTGTTTTTCAATCTCTATTTCTTTAATCTGTGCATAGTTGCTGTATTTTCTGCTTTCTTGAGATTTGATAGTTTTATTCTTCTAGTCATGATGCTTGGGTTTTGGATTTGTGACTTTTCTTGAAAATTTTGGAGGTGTTAAATGATGATTTGAGATAGTAGCTTGCTAATTCCAGATTGCTTGTGCTTGATTTTATGTTCAGGAAATTGCAGAAAATTGTACCTGGTTTTATTCAGGCCTGGAATTTGATCTTTGTCTTGATGCCGCCTTGATCTTTGTAGCATTATTGCCGCACACTGCCCATATCACTTCACTGCTCTTCAACAGCTTAAGCCTTTGCAACGCAGTTTTACACTTCCCAATCCAGCTTTTGCCCCTTCAAAAAGTCAAGGGAGTTTCTATTCCTTATTAACCTTCTTATGGCTTAGTTGTTCCTTATTTATGAATTATCTTGGATGATTTCAGCTGTTTTTCTTTTTTTCCGTTGGTGGTTGTTTTTCTTTTTTTTTATTTCTTGTGTTTGCAATGAGGACATTGCTCTCTCTTAAGTTTGGGGGGGTCTTGCCTTCTTTGTTTCGTTTCAGTGTTGTCTTCCGTGCTTGTGGAAGAATCTAATGATGAGTTTTGTGAGAATTGGGGGAAGCTTCATGATACTACTTTTCAGTTGGTGTTGATATGATTATTTGAACGTGTTTATAATCCATAAGTACTTGTAGTTTGTGAATTTAACTAAACCGTAGTGAGAGTGTAACTTCATGATTTTGCACATTAGTCTATCCCTGAACATGTTGAATCTTTAGAAAAGGTTGAAATTGCATGAGACTTCAAGTTTTTAGAATTAGCTTGTTAATTCCCTTGAGGCGAAATCCTAGGCGGTTTAGCATTTTGGAAAGGATCTAGGCATTTTAGTTGACTCGTTTGAGCCTTTCAAGCCTACCCTTCGGATATTTCCATAGTTTAGCCACTTTGAGCCGTTATGCCTATTTGTGTTTTTGGTACCTACACATGTATGATAGCCTAATGACCACTCTTTTGCATATCATTCTTTTTCTTGGCACCAAACTTCAATTCTAGTAGGTTGTGGACATGGCATGATGTAAGTTTGGGGGGGTGACTTTTGGGTTATCTGTTGGCTTGTTACACATATTTGCAAACTAAGCATATCTCCCATTTCTATTCATGTTCTTAAAAAAAAAAAAAAAAAAAAAAAAAAAAAGAGAAATTTGATGATGAGGATGAGTACAAAAGAGCGAAAATAGTTGATATCCTTAATCAAAAAAAAAACAAAAATGGATATAAAAAAAATGCAGCAGCAAGTTTGTTCTTGAATAAATTCTTTTTATATATATTATGTTTACACAAGGGAGCTTATGTTTGGTATTTATTATATTGGGAGTGTGTTGAGATCAATTGCTTGTTGGCTTGGAGGGTTTAATTTGAAAAAAAATAATAATATAAAAAAAACAAAAAAAAACCAGAAACATTGTGCTTTAGTTTTTATGTCCATGACAGGCTAGGTTGAGGTATTAGCTCACTTGTATCCATATTTATCCTACCTTAAACCAAGCCTACATTATAACCAAAAAGGAAGACCTATTGATCTAAGATGCTAAGCCAACTACATTAGTGGAGAGGGGTTAGCAAGTTAACTTATGATTACATGTATTGAATTCTAGGAATGCATTTTTGACTTGACCTTTGAATTAAGTGTTAAAGGGAGATGACTAAGCACACACACACAAGGGAGAAACACTTGAACTTGGTTTTGTTAAATTCTCAACACTTGGGGAAGTTGGTTTTTAAGCATGTCTAGATGATCTATCACATTCTTGATTTGAAAGCATGAACCCGATTATTATCTCACTTTGATTGGATGATTCTTCACTGTTTTGATTGTCTTGTAGACTTTTTGCATTTTGCTTGGTTGTAGTAGTGTTTTGTGTCTTTCCTTGATCTCTTTGAGACATCACTCGGGACGAGTAATGTATTAAGTTTGGGGGCTTGATAACTCTACTTTTTGTAGAGTTATTATGATTTCTTAGACTTGATTTCATGTAAGAATGAGTGATGAAGCTTTTATTTTGAGGAATTTTGTGTATGAACTTATTCATTGTTGTGGCTTTGTTTTATTTAGGGAAATTGCTGAATTCAAGATTATCAAGTGAGATTGAAAGGCTAAAGGAGAAACAAAACGAAATGGAGGGACTAAGTTGGAAATCAAGGAATGATGCAAAGTGAAAAAAAAAAGGTATTGGGCTTTAAAATTTGTAAGAAAAAGTAGTGGGTTGAAAGAAAAATAAAAGAAAATTGAAGAAGCCCAATTACTTAAGAAAAGGAATAAAAAGATATGATGGGAGGTGATCTGGCCATTAAGGGGAACATGGAATGAACGAAAAAGAAGGAGAAAAAGTGAAAGAATATTCCGGAAAGGCATGTGGTGGATGAAAAGCAGGCAGCTGGACAGAAAAGAGAGAAAAAGAGGGAAAATTCTGGATGCAGGAGAGAGAAAAAAGAAGAAAAAATTCGAAGAAATTCTAGAATTAAAGAGCGAGATTCGAGGGAAGAAAAGAGAGGAAGAAGCTTGAACATGCAAGGAATTCATTGATCATCAAAGATTGAAGAAGTTGGAGTTCATCTAGCTAAGAGATTAATAAATTGAACTCTAGTTATCTTTTGTATTTCTTTTAAATTTTGTTTGTTCTAAGACTTGATTAGATCTTGATAATGTATACATTTGCATACTTGAGAGAGATTGCTTGTTACATTATGGGCTAAATTTATTTACTAGGCTAGTTTCAACTTTGGGTATGAATATCTTTTGAGATGTGGTATTGATGTAAGGCATGCTTTGACAATTCATTCAAGTATTTATAATGTTATTTGTCACTATTGATTGATTATCATTGGTTGCAATTGAGTTAGTCTTTGAATCCGAAAGGATTGAGATTAATGGACAAAATACTTGAATGGTGCTTGATTGATCTTGTTGGATTCAATTATGTGGTAGTATAGACATATACTATTGCCTTGCATAGTCCATAGGAGTTCATGAGCTTGAATTGGATGCCTCTTATATGAATTGCATAGACATATGAATTGATATTTGTGGACTGGAATTATGGGATGTTGAAAAACATACATATTCTTTAGGAATTCTGGATTAATTGCCGTAGCAATGCTATAACATCAGTACAACATTGGCCATTTTTAATGCATACCCGAAATGGAAGCTAGCCTAGTACTCATTTTCTCTGTGTTTGTTCAGTATTTCCTCATCTTTTTATCTGCAGTGTAGTTGCTAATTTACAATATTCATCTACTTATGGTTGTTTGCATTTATTTGTTATTTTCGACTTAAATTACATTCTCTTCCTAGTAGACTTAATCAACCATTCATCTATTTGACCACCTTTTGTTCCACACCTTATCACACACACTTCACAGTCTTCACTAAGCAATCTCTGAGGGATCGATATCTAGTACATCGTACTATACTACTTGTTGATAGTGTACACTTGCACTTGTGTTTCATAATTTTCACAACAGTCGGCCCGTGTGGGTTCGGATACCGGATGCTTAAGCAAAAAAAATGAACTTCTAGAGTCAAGAATAATCATGATTTAAGGAAGAGATACATCGCCACTATTTGTAATATAACGAGATATACTCTTTTACGAAAATTTCAAACTTGTATAGATTCTGGTGCATAAAATTAAATATCGATGTGGCATATATAAACGACCACGACATATATCCACCTTTTAACTTCTTATCATTTTTTTTTAAGTCTATAAATTTTAATGTCGTTTATATTACACTCTTCTTACATTTCTCAATCTTTAATATATATATTAAGAAATTTTTAACTTTTAATGTGTCTTGAACTCATGATCTTCCGGTCATAAGTGAAACATATATATTTAGAAGGTTTAATATTTTATACATAACAAATTTTTTAAAAAAAATAATAAAAAAGGTCACTAATCTACAAAAAAAGAAAAGAAAAGAAAGGAAAGAGCTTTCAACTTCAATACATTTCAAATAATAATATCATTAAAAATTACGACACATAAAATAATAATAATAATAAAAAAAACATAAATCTAATCCCGTCTGATTGTGATTTGGCGCCAAGAACAAACCCAACATATTCATCCAATTTTCTACATGTGAAATGACGTTTGAAAACTTGAAAGGAAAACAAAAGAAAGAATACCCCACCCCCACCCCATCATTTTTCTTTTATTATATCATTTGATATTTAAAATTATTATTTTATTTTTTATATTTTATAAGCGGGACAATTCAAAAAAATTTTATTATTTTAATTAATTATATATATATATATATAGAAATTTTTCTTTATTTCTTATACAATGCTTATAATAAATGTTGAACTCTTAAATAGGTTTACTATTTTATACTTAGTATGAATAATATGATAAACATCCATTTCTCTTTACTTTTTTTATCAAAATATATATATATATATATTAGTAGTCAATTATATTTTTAAATTTTAATCTTCAATTAATTAAAAATCAATGTAAACTAAACGTTATATAAATAAAAAATGAGTAATGTCCAACCCCGTGAAAAGAGTTTAATTTCTTTTAAACAAGTATTTTAAATTTAAATATTGTGATAAAAATAATATTTTTCTTTAAATGGTCAACATAATTCGATTATTAAATAATTATAGAATTAGAGTTGTTAAAAAATTATAGTTTAGTTGATAATAATTTCACTTATAACGAACTTATGAAGGCAAAAAATTTGAGACACATTAAAATCGAAAATGCCTCAAATTTTGTAGAAGCTTAAATATTAAAAAAAAAAAAAAAAAAAAAGCTAGCAAAATCCTTTTAAATCACAAGTCCTTTTCATGCATAAGAAAAATATTTGAAATGACCAAATTACCCCTCCCTTAATACTTAAATTAACTACTACACTTTTAGTCCTCCCTTTCACTTTCCTTTCCTCTTGCATGGTTGTATATTAGCTGTCAATTTAATTATGCCTTTTTTTTTTTTCTCTCTTCTTCTTCTTATTTTCCTTTCATTTTCCACACATTAAAATTTACTTCACTCAAAACTCCTATATATAACCAGTTTCAAATACCTCTCCACTTCCCCCCCTCTCTTTCTATCCTTCTTCCATTTCCTTCACTTTCTTCTAGAAAAAACCCTTTTCAGAAATTGAAAAAAGAACGTTTCTTGATTACCTTTTTGTTTGTTTTTGTTTACAGAGTTGGAGTTTGTGCTGAGTTCTTGAAAATTCTGTTTTCTTTTATTTCAATGGGCATGTATGAAATGCATATATGAAGAACACATACTTGTATACGTGTATGTGAGTGAACAGAGTTGCTGTTTGTTTGTTCAGAGTAGAACAATTAAAGTTGGAGACTTTCTTCCCTTGCCAGCTTGTTTTTGTTACTATTAGCACAAATCCCGAAGCCCCTTTTTTAGAACGAAGAAAAAACAAGTGAGTCCATAAGTTTTCTAGAAAAAAACCAAAAGGGGATTAGATTCTAATTTGATTGTCTATTTAGGAAGTGGGGGTTCCAAGAATCGTCTAGAAAAGGTGTGAATTTTGCTGTCTTTGTAATGCAGAGACTGATATCAAGGTGAGTTTTACTCTCTTCGGTGACTCTGTTCTTGTTTAAATTTACATATACTGTTTCTGTTAAGAATTGTTTATTTATGTTTTCTTTGATTGTTTTGTTTTGAAGAGCTTAAAGAGTTCTGTTATGAGCTATTGGTAGATTATCTTATTAATGTTCTTGAATATAAAGATTGGTGAAGTAATCAGCTTTGAATGATTATATATATATAT
The DNA here is from genome assembly GCA_025388415.1 of Cynanchum wilfordii. Classification (NCBI taxonomy): domain Eukaryota; kingdom Viridiplantae; phylum Streptophyta; class Magnoliopsida; order Gentianales; family Apocynaceae; genus Cynanchum; species Cynanchum wilfordii. Next base: position 13,623 of record JAHSUH010000063.1, read on the forward strand.
ATATAAAAGCATATTAATTAAGTGTGTATTATTAGCAGATTTTATAAGCAAAATTGCCGCATTTGAGCAGCCATTGATTCTCATGAATGTTAAACAATTCTTAATCAGGGGCCCACAAAATTTTATTTCTTTTTAATACAATCTTCTTTAGACAAGAATTAGAGTGGATCAAAGAATCACTGCTGACTAATGGTTTTTTTACTTAATTTTTTCTAGTGTCATTTAGTTGGAAAATTGATGATCTTAATCTAGAAGAGTATAAAATGTTTATTACTTCTGTTAGTTTTTACAAAGATGGGATCTTGATGTTGGACAAATTTTGGTAAACCTGGCTTCTTTTTTTGAGTCAAATTTTGTGGACGGAAAATTTGTAGTGTGGGAGTAGGTGAAAGAATGGAAAGTTTCTTTTGTGGGAAAAGGGCTTGTGAATGATATATGACTCTAGTTATCTGGATGTGAGCTCCATATAAAAGTCAGGATGAATAATAGTTATACTTTGAAGGTGCAATCCAAGGGAAAGGGCTTGTGGATGATATATGACTCTGGCTGTGAGCTTTGTGTAAGTCAAGATGAGCCCTTCTCGAGCAATAGTTATACTTTGAGGGTGTAATTTGGGGTAAATCTTGATTAGTTAGGAAGAAAAGGGATATGAATAAGGTGTGTTATGATTCAACAAGGGAAGTTCACATATGGTTTAGGTACTGAGAAGCCGCGTATAATAAGTTCACTCGTGGTTGCTTCCTTTATTATTTTAATACTGAAATGAGAAAGAATGTTATATTAGTTTATGCAAAGGAAGATTGTCTGCTTGTGAGCCTACAATTATTATATTGGTGATATCATCTATAGATGATTTCTGGATAAAATAATCTTTTAGGTGTTTAATTTTTTTTATTTATTTATTGATTTTTTTTTGTTTGTTTGATGACCTACAAATGATTCTTTAACCAGAACTGTTTGTGCATTATTTTGTTGACAAAAAATATATAAAAAAAATATCTTGACAATCTAGCAGATGGTGAATGGTTATATTATTTTATATGATTGTGAAATTGTCATGAAACTGCATGATTTTGTCTATATCCTTAACTATCTTTCCTAGGATGTTTTTTTTTTAAGGAATTTGTATCGTCAGCACCTTATTTCGTGTTAGGCGTGTCGTGTGCTCTGTTCTCTCTTCATTCCATGTATATATATATATATATATATTGATCCATTTTGTTGAAATTTTCATGTTGTATATAGGTTTGGTGGCTTGGAATATCATATTAGCTTTTTTTTCTTTCTTTTTTTTGTCTGGTGGAGTTATGCTTTGTCTCTCTTCTTTTCTGCCTACTCTTTTTGGCCTTAGAGAATTTAGAGGTTGTATGTCAACTACCAAATTCTGCAGTGCCTTTCTACATCTTTGTCAAAACTGTCAATATTTGTTATTGCTCATTTCTTATCGATAATTTTGCTTCGTTTTCATTATTATGTGGGCAAATACGCTATACATTTGCAGAATTTTGTTCTTAGATACATGCCCGGGATTGCATTTTCTTTCTTCTCTACTAATATTTTTTAAAAATTCTTTTGTAATATGCTGAAGTAGTGAGCAATCGGTAGGGGGAATGATGATGGAACACAAACGATGCCCCATCACCTTCGAAGACAGCAATATTACTACATTGACACCGAAGCGGCACAAGGCTGATTTATCTCTCACATCCAAGGTTTTCTTCTAACTCCTTATCCTTGAGTGAGCTCCTCCTTCGCATTTTGTGCTGTAGTTTATTTCTATATGTTCAATGAGAGCCAGTCTTTCCTAGGTCTTAGAATGCTTCGTTTGGACATGGTATTTTTGTCCTGTTTTTCAGACTAATGGTGCAGTAGCTATTGTTTTTCAAGTGGCATACATTACCTTTAACAGAAAAAATGCTTTCTTTTTTATAGAAATATCGATACATCTATGTTTTTGTAATTGTACCACATTTTGAACCAGTTTAAAATGTGTAAAATGCAAAACAGTTCAACTGGTCAGGATGATCGAACTGATATTTAAACACTTAAAGCATCTGGTTGAACTGGTCGAATTGGCAGGTCCTGTTTGGTTTTGAAAACAATGTTTTAAGCACTTAAAGCACATCTAACTCATGTCGAATTACGATGTCTAGCTTAAATCCCTTCTTCATGAAGTTGTGGTGGCTTACATTTGTAACAGGAAAAGAAAGAGAAGGTGGGAGAACGAATCGCTGCTCTTCAGCAACTAGTTTCTCCATATGGAAAGGTACATATTCTGAAAACCAAAATTGCATATTGAAGAATATATCATAGCTCGACACCACTATCATTATTTTTAGTTTCTATTTAATTTTATTCCTGAGTCATTTTTGTTTCAAATATGACTCGGACTCATGACCGTTTACGTTTATAAGCAAAGCTGCTACCAACTGAGTTGTGCTTGCTTGTCCTATGTATGATAGAACAACGGAACTTTACCTCGTATCAATCAAATTACATAAGAGAAAGGGGATGTTTTAAAAAACCCCGGTCCCCTTCCCGCCCTCCCCCGCCCCCTCGTTTCCCTCTTTTTTTTTTTTTTTTTGTTTTTTCTTTTCTCCTTTTCATCTTTTCTCTTTTTTTTTGTTTTTATATCCATTTTTATGCAGACAGATACAGCTTCGGTCCTGTTAGAAGCAATGGAATACATAAGTTTCCTCCATGAACAAGTTAAGGTTTGTATCCTAACTTCTTCTCCATTAACAACATGTATAAATACTTCTAAACCAGGTACTCCATTGCTATTGGGATAACATAAAAAAAAAAAAAGCCCTACCTTTTAATACTTCAATCAAATTATTAATAAATTTTTTTTTCTAAAAAACAAATTCTTTGTTAAATAATTACTATACACAAGGTAAAGGGGGGGGGCCCCCCGGCCATTGCTATTGGGGTAACAAAAGGGCTTGATTACCTCCACCAGGATGCAACCAAAGAATCCTCCATTTCGACATTAAGCCACAAAATATCTTGCTCGATCAAAACTTCAATCCTAAGGTTTCTGACTTTGGACTGGCAAAATTATGTTCCAAGGACCAAAGTGCAGTGTCCATGACTGCTGCTCGTGGTACAATTGGATATATCGCACCAGAAGTGTTCTCTAGGAACTTTGGAAACGTGTCTTACAAATCTGATGTCTATAGTTTTGGGATGTTGTTAGTTGATATGGTCGGAGGAAGAAAGACAATTAAGAGAAGAGAAATTGGAGAAAGAGAAGAAGAAGAACAAGAGGATTATGATGGTACAGGTTCTCAAATGTACTTTCCGGAATGGATGTACAAAAAATTGGAACAAGGAGAGGAGATTAACATCCAAATCAATAACAACAAAGAATTAGAAGAAGAAGAAGATGAAGTTGTTAATGATGAGGAAAGTGTGACAATATTCAAGAAACTAGCCATGGTGGGACTTTGGTGCATTCAATGGTGTCCAGCTGCTCGTCCTTCCATGAAAGTTGCAATTCAAATGCTTGAAGGAGAAAACTTGCCTCCAATGCCACCAAATCCTTTTGGTGTTGCATCAAGATCAATCATGCAGAATGCTTTCATGACATCTATTCCTGAAGAAATTCATGAATCAGATATTGATATCGCGTAATCGATTTATAAATTTCAAATAAGTAATTTATTTTTGTATATGTATATATTTTATAAGCTTTGGTACCTAAATCATCGCTTAATATATTGCTTGCATTTAAAGAAATTATTAATTAGGTTTGATTTTAGTATAATTAATTAATTTGTGAGTATTATTTATAAATTATTTTGATGTAATTTTCATTGTTGTCGTGATTTATTTTTTCTTTATCTAAAGTTAAATATTGCATTACTTTCTCAAATTATAAAATAGTAAATAATTATAAGTATGTGAAAAATCTTATGTAGAAAACTCATAATCCCAAAGTCTTTTTATTTTTTATCACTTTGTTTTTCACATGTTATCTCTTATTTTTTATTAATTATTCGAAAGTCTTCTTGTGCATAAGTTGTAAGTTATAGATATTTCTCATGTACGCACTAAAATATATTTTAAGTTTTTTCTTTTGTAGTCACTACTAAACTAATCATAATCATCAATATGTTATATTCTCATGATTTTAAAAGTCGCTTGTCTTTCGTTTGAACAAACAACATAAAATATATAAAAAAACAAAATTATTATGTATCGTCGTTGAGTAAGTCACTGAAAAAATTTAATTTTTCCATAAAGGAAAAGAATGAAACATAGAAATTTAGAGTTTTTTTTTCCCTTTTTCTTTTTGTCTTGAGAAGTATTTCGTATATTGATTTTTCCAATATGATGACATTTGAGTTTCACCATTAATATCTTATCAAATTTTATTTGATCTGCTTCATCACCCATAATCACATGAAATTTAGGAAATATATATATATACATGTTCTCAAAATGATATGACTATTAACAAATATAAAAAAATATAATGTTATGATTGATAAAAATTTTCATTATATTATATAATTTTTAAAGTTATTTTAAATATTCTCCAACAATTGTAGAGTAGTTTTTTTTTATTTCATATATAAAAATTAAATATTAAAAATTACATCATTTTCTAGAGCAATAAAATATTAAAATAATAATAATAATAAGTATGTCACGAGGTCTTCTACAAAAGAGTCACTATCCCAAAGTCTTCTAGTTTTCTTTTTTTTTTTTTTTTTTTTTTTTTTATATTTTATTTGAATAATCAACGTACAATTATATAAATAAATAAAGAAGACACACAATCTTTATGTGTTGAATTTAAGAAGACTTCATAGTTGAATTTATTGTTTATTGGTAAGGTTTATAATTATATATATATATATATATATAAACATATCAAGAATTATATTTTTTCTCAATTATTTTTACATACACACTCGCAATTGTGATAGTATTTTCTCTTATGTGGTATTTTAGATATATTTCAACTATAGATGATACTTTTAAATCCTATCCGCATCTAAATTTTTCCTCATATTGAGCCGGATAGGTCTCATATGTAAATACAAAAGTATTTTTTCTTCACCTCACAAAATCATTATAAAATTTTGTAAGTTATAGATATTTCTTGTGCATTGACTTGTTAATTTTATAAGTGCATAAAATAAATTATTATAATATTAAATTGAATATAGAAAGTATTGTGTTAATTAAAGATAATTTTAACCCGGTAGCTTGGGGGAGTTGGTAAGCGGACTCCTAATGCTTCCTCCAGGGTGGATGGTCGAGGTTTCGAATCCCCCTGGGGTGGTTAGCGCCATGTTAAAAGCTCTGGGTCAGGCCCTAACCCTCGAGTAAGAGTTGAACTCTGCGAGCGCTCTCCAGCCGAGTCCGATTGGTCTCACGAAAAAAAAAAGGGGATATTTTTTTTTTTGAACGAAAAAAAAGATATTTATTTAAAAAAAAAACCTTTTACAATATATAATTTCTAAAATGATGTGAAAACTATTAATGCTAGAAGACAAATAGTTTTTGGTAGATAATGAAGATATTTTTAAAGTATAGTTGAAAGGTATACATTCATTAATACAATTTCTCATATGATGAACATATGACCAAATCAAAGCAAAAAAAAAAAATTATTTTTCATAAATGAGTCATATTGACTCAAAACAATCATTAAGCAAAGAAATATAAATTAGATTTTTTTTTTCTTTCTTTGGTCCCCTCCTCTCCCACCCTTTTTCTTGAGAAGCATTTATTGTAAGAAAATGGAAAAGGGAAAATAGACTTTTCTAATAGCATGACATATAATATCAACGTCTTATCAAATTCTCTTTCTTGATTTATCATTCAAAATTATGTAAAATTTACGAATACATACATACAATATATATATATACACACACTTTATCCTTTTTTTTTTTTTTTTTTTTTACTTTTCACATTTGAAAAAATTTTTTTTTTATACTTATCACATTAAAAAAAATGATGTGATATTTATTAATATTTTATTGAAAGATATTTTAGTTGTTTCAGTCAAAAGACATATTAATTTTCTTAAATTTTAATAGGTTCTGATGTCTTCTATATCACAAAAATAATAAGAATAAGAAATATAAGGAGATGATTAATTATTTCTATTTTTTATTTCTTTTATCACATAAAAAATATATAAAGTAAAAACTTACTTATCACCTTATAAAATTAATGTAACATTTTTTGACATTTTATAACCACTATTACTCTACATTATTAATTATTTTTGTATAAAATAATACAAAATTTAAGGATATTTGAGATTTTTATTTTAGCTTAAAAGACATCAATTTTTACCCACAATTCTTTTTATCAATATAATATATTCTTGTGATTTACACGTGACTTACATTTCTTTTTTAACAAACAACATAAAATATAAAAGATATAAACAATTATGAATCATCGTTAACTAAGTACAAGAAAAAGAATGAAACAATTATGTATTATGGTTTAAGAGTTAGTCATCTTTGAATCATACATATCTCTGTCTTAATCATTAAACACATGTATGAAGAATTTTTAAAGAAAACAAACTTGTCCAAGTCAATATTAATTTTTAAAAAAATAATAATAATTCAATAAAAACGAAAGAAACAAATATGTATCACTATTGACCAAGTCAACATTAATTTTGAAATAAAGAAAATTTTTAATTTTTTATAAATTGAAGAGTGAGTCGTCGTTGACTCACCCTTTCCTTATCATTAAGAACCGATAAGAAGAAATTTGTGATTTTTCAAAAGATGTAAGATATGTGTTTCACCATCAAATATGACCAAATCAAAGCAAAGAAAAAAAAATTGATTTTTTAATAAATGGAGTGAGTCATCATTGACTCAAGACTTTTCCTAAGAAGAATTTTCATAAATTATTTTTTTTTTTTCCTTTTTTCTTGAGAAGCATTTATTGGGAAGAAAATGGAAAAGAGAAAATAGACTTTTCTAATGGCATGACAAATACGTCTTATCAAATTCTCTTTCTTGATTCATTACTCAAAATCATGTAAAATTTAGGAATATATTACACACTTTATTCTTTTTTTATTATTATTTTTAACTTTTGACATTTGAAAAAATTTAATTTTTATACTTATCACATTTAGAAACAAATTAATGTGATATTTATTAATAAGAATAAGAAATCAAATAAGATAATTAATTATTTCTATTTTTATTTCTCTTATCACGTTAAAAATATTATAATTTTTTTAAAAATATAAAGTAAAAACTTATTTATGTAACATTTTTTGACATTTTATAACCACTATGACTACATTATTAATTATTTTTTCATAAAATAATACAAAATTTAAGGATATTTTAATTTTTTTCACTTAAAAGAAAAATTAAGTTTTACCCACAATTCTTTTTTTTTATGTGATACTCATAACCAAATTGACAAGGGTGATTTTGTAATTTGATAAAGTTTAGGCCTTATTTAGATACTTAAATATTTAAGGATCTATTGTGCAATTTATTAAAAGAGAAAATAGACTTTTCTAATGGCATGACAAATACGTCTTATCAAATTCTCTTTCTTGATTCATTACTCAAAATCATGTAAAATTTAGGAATATATTACATATATATATATATATATATACACACTTTATTCTTTTTTTATTATTATTTTTAACTTTTGACATTTGAAAAAATTTAATTTTTATACTTATCACATTTAAAAACAAATTAATGTGATATTTATTAATAATAACATGAATAAGAATAAGAAATAAAATGAGATAATTAATTATTTCTATTTTTATTTCTCTTATCAAGTTAAAAATATTATAATTTTTTAAAAAATATAAAGTAAAAACTTATTTATGTAACATTTTTTGACAATTTATAACCACTATGACTCTACATTATTAATTATATTTTCATAAAATAATACAAAATTTAAGGATATTTTAATTTTTTTTCATTTAAAAGAAAAATTAATTTTTACTCCTTTTTTTTTTTTTTTTTTTTCTATTATGTCTCAAACTCAAGATCTCTTAAGTTATAAGTGAGATTACTATCAACTACAATCTGTTTTCGTAATGTTAGGGCAAACTAACAATTGAAACCCTAAAATTAAGGGAATTTCATGAAAATTTTGAGTAAAATTTCCCTAATTTCACTTCAACATTTTTTTTGAAGGAAAAGAGATATATTAAAACCAAAGAGACCAATCGGTCTGAATAACATCAAGAACATTTGGAGGGGCAAACCCCTCCCAAATGACAACAGATGGGAGACCTATACCAGTTGCAGCCGTTAAGTGTGCCGCTTGGTTACAACTCCTCGGGCAATAATTCACTTGTGTCTCAAAACCATACTCAACAAGCAGGTCACAAAGCCCCTCACACACCATTCCAAGTTCGGATAAATCTGTGCCATGGGAGTTCAATTTGGTGACAAGAGTTTGACAGTCAAATTCAATAAGGATGTTCCCATCTCGGCAGCAAGTTACTAGTTTGAAGCTTTGCCATATACCCATTAGTTCAGCTTGCAACACCGAAGATATAGAATGAAGCGGTCCTGCTCCCGCAGAAAGCAAAATACTAGTCTCATTCTGAAAAACAAAACCGAATCCAGCTTTACCACTCTTGTAAGCAGCATCCACATTCATTTTTATCCATCTCGCAGGGGGGGCGTCCAGGACCTGTCCCTAACCTGACGACTCCAAGTGAGGTCTCCTCAGGCCTAACCATCGCGAAGAATTGAGCTAACCCGCGAGCGCTGCCGCAGGCCGGTTCGGATTAGTCTCACCGAAAAGGTGGGGACACCGAGCGCCCCAAGTGGGTACCAAAAAAAAGATTAATTTTTTTTTTTTTTAAAAAAAAAAAAACCTTTTACAATATATAATTTCTAAAATGATGTGAAAACTATTAATGCTAGAAGACAAATAGTTTTTGGTAGATAATGAAGATATTTTTAAAGTATAGTTGAAATGTATACATTCATTATTACAATTTCTCATATGATGAACATATGACCAAATCAAAGCAAAGAAAAAAACAAATGATTTTTCATAAATGGAGTGAGGTATCATTGACTCAGACTTTTCTACTTTAAGGGGCCCCAAGAAGAATTTTGAAGCATATAAATTATGATTTTTTTTTTTCTTTCTTTGGTCCCCTCCTCTCCCACCCTTTTTCTTGAGAAGCATTTATTGTAAGAAAATGGAAAAGGGAAAATAGATTTTTCTAATAGCCTAACATATAATATCAACGTCTTATCAAATTCTCTTTCTTGATTTATCATTCAAAATTATTATAAAATTTACGAAAAATATATATATATATATATATATATACACACACTTTATCCTTTTTTTCTTTTTTTTTTTTTTTTACTTTTCACATTTGAAAGAATTTGATTTTTTTTATACTTATCACATTAAAAAAAATTGATGTGATATTTATTAATATTTTTAGTTGAAAGATATTTTAGTTGTTTCAGTCAAAAGACATATTAATTTTCTTAAATTTTAATAGGATCTGATGTCTCTATATACAATATAACAAAAATAATAAGAATAAGAAATATAAGGAGATGATTAATTTATTTCTATTTTTTTATAAAATATATTATATTAAGAAAAAAAATGTAAAGTAAAAACTTACTTATCACCTTATAAAATTAATGTAACATTTTTTGACATTTTATAACCACTATTACTCTACATTATTAATTATTTTTGTATAAAATAATACAAAATTTAAGGATATTTGAGATTTTTATTTTAGCTTAAAAGACATCAATTTTTACCCACAATTCTTTTTATCAATATAATATATTCTTCTGATTTACACGTGACTTACATTTCTTTTTAACAAACAACATAAAATATAAAAGATATAAACAATTATGAATCATCGTTAACTAAGTTAACAAAAGAAAAGAATGAAACAATTATGTATTATGGTTTAAGAGTTAGTCATCTTTGAATCATACATATCTCTGTCTTAATCATTAAACACATGTATGAAGAATTTTTAAAGAAAACAAACTTGTCCAAGTCAATATTAATTTTGAAAAAAAATAATAATAATTCAATAAAAACGAAAGAAACAAATATGTATCACTATTGACCAAGTCAACATTAATTTTGAAATAAAGAAAATTTTTAATTTTTTATAAATTGAAGAGTGAGTCGTCGTTGACTCACCCTTTCCTTATCATTAAGAACGATAAGAAGAAATTTGTGATTTTTCAAAAGATGTAACATATGTGTTTCACCATCAAATATGACCAAATCAACAGCAAAAAAAAAATTGATTTTTTAATAAATGGAGTGAGTCATCAACCAAGACTTTTCCTAAGAAGAATTATTCATAAATTATGATTTTGGTTTTTTTTCCTTTTTTCTTGAGAAGCATTCATTGGGAAGAAAATGGAAAAGAGAAAATAGACTTTTCTAATGGCAGCAAAATACGTCTTATCAAATTCTCTTTCTTGATTCATTACTCAAAATCATGTAAAATTTAGGAATATATACAAAATAATACACACTTATTACATATATATATATTTTACTTTATTTTTTTTATAAATTATGATTTTTTTTCTTTCTTTGCCCCCTTTTTTCTTGAGATGCATTTATTGTAAGAAAATGAAAAAGTGACATATACATCTTATCAAATTCTACTCAAAATCATGTAAAATTTAGGAATACATACACACACATATATATATATATATAATACACACTTTATCCTTTTTATTATTATTATTTTTATCTTTTGACATTTGAAAAAATTTAATTTTTATACTTATCACATTTAAAAACAAATTAATGTGATATTTATTAATATTTTTAAGTTAAAAGATATTTTAGTCGTTTCAAAAAAAAAAAAAGACATTAATTTTCTTAATTTTAATAGAGTGTGATGCCTTCTATGTCAAAAAAAAATAATAAAAATAAGAACATGAATAAGAATAAGAAATAAGGATATTTTATTTTTTTTCACTTAAAAGAAAAATTAATTTTTACCCACAATTTTTTTTTTTCTATTATGTCTGAAACTCAAGATCTCTTAAGTTATAAGTGAGATTACAACCAACTACATTATGCTTTCGTAATGTTAGGGCAAACTAACAATTGAAACCCTAAAATTAAGGGAATTTCATGAAAATTTTGAGTAAAATTTCCCTAATTTCACTTCAACATTTAATTTGGTAATTTACCAAAAATTGCTCAAAGAAAATAAAAGAGTAAATTATATGCTAAAACTTAAATATTATATATATTTATGGAATTAGGAGGTCGGAGAATATAAACTTTAATTTCACCAAGCTTTTTCACACAAAAAAGCAGTTATTGTTTTAATTCATGCTTAAATTAATAATTTTTTTGTGTTATTTTTTATTTTTTGTGTCTATTTTTCTTAATTATTCATCTTCAAATTTTTTCCATCTAATAATCTTAATTATTATATTATACGTGTTTTTTTTCCCCCTTTTTTTTAAATATAGGAAGGCATAATTTTTGAATGATTTTATCAATTATAGTAATATGTAAAAATAATTTTAATATTGATCATATTTTCATATACTTCTTGTGTCCCAAATCATTTCGATTTTAAATCTATTTTATTTATTCTAAAATGTTTGTTATATATTAAATAAATAAAATATTTATTACTTTTTTTTTCAATTATGTTATTCTTATTAATTTATTATTTTACAATTTTTAAAAATTATTTAATTTGTATGTTTAATCTTACAAGTGTTCGGAAAATTCTGTTCTTTAAAGAAAAACATATGATATATTATATATGTATTGGGCTTTTCCCCTGAAAACAAATATATATATATATATATATATATATGGTGGCTTTACTTGTATAATGAAAAACTAGGCCATGAGAATATATTTTATAATTGTGAGCTATGGGCCTAAACTCAAAGCTTGTAAAATCTTTTACTATCATATTTTGTTTCTAAAAATAATGGGCCATTATACATTAGGTCCAACCACAAAGAATTAACTCATCCAGTCACCAATATTATTTGCTAACCATACCAATAATAAAGTAGCTTTTGGCGTAGCACAATAGAAAAACGTATTTTAAATACTAGACGAGGTCGAGGGTTTGACACTTATTGTGAGGTCATGTAAGAGATAGGGTGAGACATTCCTCATAATAAGAGTCGGACTCTGCAAGCGCAACCCGGTGCGAATCTTGATTTGTCGGAGTCATGATGGCTCCACCGACAACCCCTTTATCTAAATATAAGGAATTTGGTTCTTAAAGCAATATCTCGAGTTTGAAAATTATGTTTATGTAAGGTCTCAAATTTGAACTTTGTGTATAGAGAAATAAATGTACACAGTTTAATTTCGGATTAGTTGGAGTCCAAAGTAAGATCATACCAAGAAAAGATAATATTTGGTAATCTTAAGTAAGGTCTCAAGTTCTAACATTGTATATATAGAAATAAGTGTTAAGGAGAGCTTAATTCTATTAAAACATAAAGTGATTACTAATAATAATAATAATGAGTAATTTCTACAAATATTATAATATATATATATATATATATGATAGTAAATTACTTGTGAATATTAGACGAGATCTCTAATTTGATATTAGTTGTGAGTGTCACTTGAAACTCATAGTGAAGTCTTAATCTAAGCAAGAGTTAGAATTTAGATTAATCGGAACATTAATTCAAAATATCGAATGATCTAATAAAAAAAATCTTAAACTAGTCATAATATTTTATTTTTTTTTTTTTTTTTTGAAAATGACACATGAAACTTTTGTTTAAATTTTATTTTTTAAAATAAATAAATATATTTTAATTATTAAAAAATAAACAAAAAAATGACATTGATTACATGGAAAATTATTGTTTACTGAAGTTTTTATTATTAGTAGGACTTTTAATAGCAATGTAGGGGTAATTTAGTAAAAGAAAATTTTAATGATCTTTGAAATATGCAAACAATAGAAGTCAAATTTAGAATGATCATATCTTAATATGGAAAAAAATAATCTCAATTATTGATTATATTTTTTTTATTTTTTTATATTTTTTTCCAAAACATTGAAATAATAATTTAAAAATTAAATACTTCATTAATAATTCAACAAATAATTAAAAATCATAATCGATCTAAAATTTTTAATGGATAATAATATTTTTTAAGTCAATATCGATAATTATTTTAAACTCCGATAAATTGAAAATTTAATTACGTTAAAACTTTTTTTTGAAAAATTAACTTTTACAATACTCATTTCTCTATTCAAATAATTCAAACTCGAAATAATTATTGATAATGCACCAATAATAATTTTTGGAGAACTAATTGTAAACCCTCAAAATAATGCAACTCCCTTGTTCTTTACTCATTCCTTTTGTGATAATTAAATAACATAAATGTCCTTCTCAACTAAATATTTCATTTTCAACTCTCTAAAGTCATAAACTACAACCAATCAATGGTTGTTTCTTGAAATTAATCATAAGTAATATTTATCTTAAAATAGTTTTTTTTTTTTTTTTGTGGAACTAATTTAGATGGAATAATAAAATACTGAGATAAAGAATTTCTTATTGTGATAATTTTTATTTTAATTATTCAAATATATTACTCCTTCCGATCCATTTTTTTTACTGATCGCATATAATAAAATACAAAATTAATGTGTCTTTTGATTGAAAAGACTAACATATTCTTTGACTTTACTTTTTTCAATATTAATAAGTATGAGTTGTAAAATATTAATTATGCGTATAAAAAGAAAAATATCAATGAATATACCTTGATTTCTTGATATGAAGGAAATAAAATATATATATATATATATATATATATATATATATATATCGTTTTCTCTTCACAATGACAGCTAAAAAAAGGAAGAAATATATTTTAATGAGACTTTTTTTATTATTACTAATTAAATTATATTTGATTAATACTTAAACTATATATTTAAATATGCAATGTAATTGAAAATAATATTTTCAAATAATATGATAACTCGATTAATGTGAATTTTTCTGATTTAGGTACTTTCACCTAACTTATCAAGTGAGAGGTTCTAAACTCGATTATCCTTAAAAATAGTCGTGAATTATAAGGTTAAAGTATGTCCCAAATTAATGGATATATATTTGTTATAAAAGACATTTTCAACCCTCTTTCTCAATAACCTTAGTAAACTAAAGTATTTTACACAGTCATAGAAAACAAACATCCTATGGTTCTTGAAAATTATAACTGATTTGTAAGTAGGAAATTACTTTAACAAAATACCTTTGACCTAATAGAATCTTCTGTAATATTTCATATATCAATTTTTGTCTTAAAAAAATTCATTGCCCCTTATTTTCAGTGTTTTTATTTTATGTATCGAAAATCTGTTACACCTTGATACTACATAAATTTTTTAAATTGCTATGAATTTTAGAATGATAATAACATTGAAATTATAAATTAAAAGAAAGAAAATAACATAAACACAGATTCGATGTTAAGAATTCATTATAATCAAAATTTTATAAAAGAGTTTAAAATTTTGTATCATAATCAAAGTTAAAAATCCTAAAATACATTTATATATTCTGATCAGAAAAATGGGTTGCACCTATCGACCTTAACATTGACTACCACTACAAACCTCAATTTTTCTTCTAAAATAAATCTTATCCAACGAATCACATCACAAACTTTTCAAACAAGTTTATACAAAATTTAGATCACAATGTCTAATATATATATATATATATATATATTCTAGTAAATGCTATAATATATATTTAAAAAAAATTGAAATCCCATTTTAGAAATATATACAAGTTAACCTTAAAATAACACTTTC
>JAHSUH010000064.1:0-28841 GCA_025388415.1 Cynanchum wilfordii
AGAGATTTGGAAACAGAAGCGCTGCAGCATCTGGACTAAAGCCATTTTCACTTTTAACATAGCAAAGTTGAGTCCTATGCACACCCGAGGACCCGAGCTGAAGGGGAAGTAAACATGCTGACCCTTTGTAGCCTTCAAAACTCCATCACTGAATCTCTCCGGATTGAATTCATTGACATCGGCACCCCATATTTTTTCATCGTGCTGAAGCATAATTGCAGGCATAATGAGCAGTGTCTTTGCCGGTAAATATATTTCACCTAGCTTTGTATCTTCGTGTACCATTCGAGCAAGCATCACTATTGGTGGATATAGTCTTAAAACCTCATTAAAGATCATAGTAACCTGTAGAAAAAAAAATTGATATGTGATGTTAAGTTATTAATTACACTACTACTCAGTTTAATCAAAATTATTAATCTGTAACAGAATAAACAAACACTTACAACTTTTAGGCGATTTAATCCCTCAAAATCAGGTTTCTTGTCTTCAAAAATCTCCAAAATCTCAGCTCTAGCACGATCTTGCCACTCCTCATGCTTAGCAAGTAAAATGAGAGTCCATACAAGCACAATAGAAGTGGTTTCATGTCCGGCAAAATAAAATAATTTGCATTCTTCAACCACTTCTTCGAAGCTCATCCCAAATTTCTTGTTTCCATGTTCTTGAATCTCTTTAAAATTTGATTCTAGTAAAATTCCCAATAAATCGTTACAACTAGGTTCCCCTGCTTGCATTGCCTTTGTCCTCTTGTTGATAATATTCAAGATAGATGAGTGAACTTCTTGGGAAATTTCTTTCGTTTTTCTGTTCGTTTTAGTTGGCAGAAATCTGCATGCATATAAACAGTTAATGTGTCAATGTTGCATGCTCAAAACACCAACAAAAAAAAATAAAAAAAAATCAAACATTACCTCATTCCTGGGAGGTAAATTGAACGTGAAATCTCCATGACCAGTTGTGCAAGCTCTTTTTGAAGATCAAATATTTTTCTTCCTTCTTCATAGTTGCTACCAAATGCAGTTCTTGAAATTGCATCTCTGGTAAGAGTTTGAAGATACGGCGCCACATCCAACTCACACGATCCTTCGGATGGGACAATCTTCTCCCAATCACTCAACATCTCATAGCAACTCAAATCAAACGCTGGAAGCATAAGCTACAACAATTGAATGATCAACAACTCAGATTGCATTATAGAGACATTTTTCCAAAACTTAATGATCTTTTCAGACAATTAAGAAAAAAAAAAGAAAAAACAACCATCAATCAAAGTACACTCCCAAAGCTGTTGATGGTATATGAGCATTAATTAATTAATTAATTAATTAATTAATTACCTTGAGTTTCTCAAGATGGAAAGCAGGAGTAATAAGTCTTCGGTGCTTGGACCATTTATGGGTGTCATAGCTTGCAAGTCCTAGTGTCAATAACTTACTAAGTGGATTATTTGTCATCTTTTGATAAACATAACTTTTTGCTAGCACCTCCCTTATGAGTTCTGGATCCGTAATGATCACTGAAGGTCTTGATCCTAACCACATAAATGAATTTTTCCCTGCAAATGAAACACTCATATAATTAAACTCCACAACCTTTTAGCAGCAAAGACTAGAATATCCGTTTGCTAAAGGTAACATTTATAGCTAATTCATTGATATATATATATATATATATATATATATATATATATATATAAACAGAGAGAGAAATACATATGAGCCATTACTGGAATTTTATAATAAATTTTCTATGAAGAAGATTGGGCACAAACTTCCCCAAACTCCGAACTCAAACATCCGAATTCCAAATACTTTTTCTCAGAACTCGATTCCCCTTACTAATCTAACTTTTAGCCATATTTTCTTCACTAAAACCAGCAGGCAATGAATTATATGCAAAATCAACAAAAATCTGCATCTATTGAAAACTATGAGAAAATTCCATAGTACCACTTACTAGATGGACAAAAGCTCACACTAACAAACTCTTATGTAACAAACAATGATAAGATTACATATGCAAAATCAACTGAAAAAAGGGAGATTCGACAAACATACATACCAAAAGTATTGACGATATTGGAGATGAAAGGAAGTACTCTGGGAACAATATCATGTGTAAATTCCATGGGCTTGGACTTGGCTTTGGCAGTCACCTGAACCCTCTCTTTAATATCTCCGACCAAAAATCTGTAGGATTTTCCACGGAGACCTTGCTCTCTGAGCAACTTCTCCACTTTCCTAGGCTTCAACCATAACCAGTTCAAAGTTCTCCATACCCAAACCAGAAGAAAACTGGCAGTAGCTGCTGTGGCAATCAGTATCAGTACGTACACTATCTGCATTTTTTTTTTGTGGCCACAAAGCGAATGCCAAAATCCTCAATATTTATAGACATTGGTTTATATATGTTTTAAAATTTTAAAAGAGTAATTAATGATTTTAATCTCAAACAAATTTATGTTTGACAAATTTAGTCATAAATTTTTTTTTTTTTTCACTTTTGAAGTTCAAAATTTTTTTACTTAAGACAACTAAGGTCTTTTTTCACAAATTTCATCAAAACTTTTTAAAATTTAACTATTGTGTAATTTTAGTTGATTAAAGAAAGATCATTAAATCACTTTACATGAAACATTTTTAAAATTAGAGTAAAAAAGAGTGCAACACTCATAAAATATTTTCGAATGGGTAAAATGAATATATATAAAAATATATTTCATATAAAATGATTTGATTACCTTTTTCTTTTATTCAATAAGTCACACAAATCGTTAAATTTTAAATATTTTTTATGAAATTTGTGAAAAAGGACCTTAGTTTTCTTATGTAAAAAAGTTTGAGACTTAAAAGACAAAAAAAAAAAGAAATTTAGAATTAAACTTGTCAAACATAAATTTATTTGAGACCAAATTTACCAATTATCAATTTTAAAACCACAAGGCATTTTTGTGTATATAAACATACAAAACCTAAGTATCGTGTTTAACTTTCTAAGAATCTAGAAATTTCTTCTTGTCTATTTCTGTCCTCAATCATAATGATAAAGATTTTAGATATTTTTATTGGTTAAAAAATTTAAATAACAGTTATAGTAATTTTTTTTTTTTGACTTCTCAGGTTATGCTTCAATTTTTATTTTTTATTTTAAAAAAATTACTTTTTTTAATAAACTAATAAGAAATAAATTATATTTTAAACTATTAACTATAAGACGTTTTAATTTAATTTAATTTTCTTTTCTTTTCAAGATTTTATGTTAAAATAAAATAAGAAATATATATATATATGAATACATGTGGAATCTATGTTTGTGTTATTAACAAATTAAGTATTTGATTAATAACACAAATATTTTGGTTATTTTATATTCCTTTCCTTTGCTATTTTTTTTTTCCTTGTAACTTCTATACTAAAGATAATGTCTTTAAAAATGAATGATATAAAGTTAATATATATTTTTTAATTTCAATTTTTTATAAAAACAATTAATAAATATAAATCATAAAATATATATATATTTTTTTTTATACAAGGGGAAGGGGTGGGTGTCGAACTCCTGTTGGGGAGGTTGGGGGATGGCCTATCTGCCACTCCACCACCAACTGCCGAGATAAATCATAAAATATATTATCAATAATTTAGTTGAGTAAAGGATTTTTTCTTTATAATCGCTCAAGTAATCTCCAAATCATAACAATTCCATCATTTTAGTCATTTTGTGAATTATTGGTGATTTTGTGGTTCCTTTGCCTTTTAAGCCACGTTCTTGACCATGTCCCTTTCTTGAGTTGTCGGCAGTCCCATGAAAGTCCTCGGAAATGGATTTCTTTACGTGTCCAATATTTCTTCATTAATCATCTTTGAGAAGTATTTTTTTTTTTTTCCAAAAAAAGTTGGCTAATTTGTTTAAAATTATTTAAAGGTAAATCATTTCAACTGTATTTGAACTTTTGAAAATTTTGAGTTTTACCCCTAAACTTTTTTTTCCACTTTTTTTGCCCTCGAACTTTAAAAAATCACTTATTTTTCCCTTCTGTCCAAAAATTATGTCTGTCTTTAATTTCCATACATTTTTCAGGGGTATTTTGGTCTTTTTAATTAATAAATCTCTTTTTTTTTTTTTTTAAAATATGGAAAGCAAATAGGAGAAGAACCCGTCGATTCCATTAACGAAAGAAATTTTTTTTTTCCCGTATTCCATCGATTTCGATTTCACGGTCCGATAGTTTATTTGAGAAATTTCTTGAAATTTTCTTTACAAGACAGAATCTTTCACAGAAAATTTTTAATTTTTGTTGAAGTTGAGTTGTATACTTGGACTGTTTTAGAAGTGTGTTGAGGAAAAATGAGTTGGAAGGTCGGAAGTTCAAAGTACAATTATATTGATTCATACAATTTATACGGTAAGTTTTCAATCATTTCCTTAACTCTTCTTTGTTTTATAGTGAATGGGCAGACTGTTTTCGGTTTATTTATGTACAAATATTGCGAATTTTGAATGTATTCTACTGTGCATGCTGAGTTTATTTTGGCACTTGGTGATAATTTTGATTTTGATAGTGTGCATGTTGTGTTTATGTCTGCAATTGCTGAGGTTTGTGAATGTAATGTTTAGTGCAACTGTATTGTTGAAATTGCGATTCGAGTGCATGCTTATTTGGGTTTAATGTGAAATTGGTTTAATTGAAAATACTTTTTTATTTTTGTTCCTGTTGCAGAGCCTGATGATGATTTGTTTACAATTAAGATGTTTTATGATGGTGAATGGTGGGAAGAGCGGGGATATAAATCATTTAAAGATGGTAGATGGAAATATGTAGATTATAGTGATAAAGATTGTTTGAGTATGTTGGATATCAGTAGCATGATACAAGAAATTACCAAGATAGATATGGGGTCATTTCTGTATGTGTACCTAGAACCAATAGGTACATTTAAAGATGGTTTGAGGTTAGTGGCAAGGGATGAAGACTTGGTGGATATGTGCAGTTGGGTGCCTAGGTTTAAGGTTATAGAATTTTATGCAGAAGAGAGAGATGCCGACAGTATCATTTCTATTTTTAAAAGTCAACCATGCATGAAAAAACCCGAGGTAAAAAGTAAGTTTGTTATTGAAGAAATTGAAGAGCCAATAGTACAACAAGTTAAAACTACAATAGAAGAGTTAAAAGGATTGTGAAACCTCTTTTATTAGAATGGCATGATGAGCCTAAGACTGATGTGGTAGAAAATGAGGCAACCGAGGCTGAAATATTTGCGGTTCAAATGGAACCAATAGAGACAGAGGTTGATGTGGTTTAATTGGAACCAAGAGGGATAGAGGTTGAGACTGTTGCAGACTATGGTGATGGGATAGTGACATAATTAGATGAAACTGAAAATGGGAATTTGTGTGCAATTGAAGGTGATGCAGTTGTTAAACTATCCATGTGAAGGTGAAACCGAAAATGGGCATGTGTGTGCAGTTGAAAATGGGAATGACTGTGCAGCTGAAAATGGGAATGTGTGTGCAACTGAAAATGGGAGTGACTGTGCAACTGGTAATGTGTATGTAGGTGCAGGTGTAGGTGTTAACCGTGAAGGTGAAGGTGAAGGTGAAGGTGAAAATGGGAATGTGTGTGCAGCTAAAAATGGGAGTGAAGGTGATGCATTTAGCAATGGGTATGCCGATAGTGAATCGGATCATCATGAGCACTTCACGGATGATGATGAATATTGTAATGATGAAACATTTTTTGTAGCTGGAACCGAACATGGAGAACATGAAGATGAATATGGACATGGTAATGAACAGTTAGGAAATGAAGCTGATGAACAACGGGAAGAACCCGAGAATTCCAATGAACAACAACAACAACAACAACAACAACAACAAGATGGTCATGCCAATGTGGAAGAAGCTACAACTGGACAAGCTGAACATGTCCATTTTGACGATGACTTTGTAAGAGAGGGATTACAGACTGGCAAGTAGCAATGAAAACTCTTCCGAGTGTGCAGCTGAAATCGGGAATAGGTACACATATTTCAACGCAGAAAGGGATATGTCCGAACCTCCAATTCAATTAGGTATGAGGTTTAGCAGTGGACAAGAGTTCAAGGAGGCTGTGAAAAACTTGTGCATTAATGAAGGTAAAACATGTAAATTCAAGCCTTCCGAGCCAAAACGAGTTAGAGAAACTTGCGGAACAACGGGATGTAAGTGGGTTGTATATGCCAGTACATAAAATGCAACAAGGATCACCGATCCGGTAGTTAAGACATTAAATTTGAAGCACAACAATTGCAATCATCAATGGAGTAACAAGTTTATTACAACGAGATGGGTAGCAGAGAAATTTGTTGAAAGAATAAAAGTGAATCCTAAGATTCCCCAAGAGCATTAAGGCGGAATGTAGATGAGATATATAAATGTGAGATTTCACAGACGTCTGCATACAACGCAAGAAACATTGCATTAAAAATGATAGATGGGGATCGTGCAATGCAATACAAGCAGGTTTGGGATTACAAGGAAGAAATATTGCGAACACACCCTAATTCAACAGTTGAGATTGATCACGAGAACTTTAGAGAAGATGGTAGACATCCTAGATTCAAAAGGATGTATGTTTTTTTAGGTCCTTTAAAATCTGGTTTCTTAGATCATTGTAGGCCACTTATAGGAGTGGATGGAGGTCATGTGAAAGGCAACTACCCCGGGCAAATACTATCTGCTATTGTGACTGATGGTTGTAATGGTTGGTGGCCTATTGCATGGGCTGTGTTTGAGAAGGAGGCTACAGAGCAATGGAGATGGTTTTTCCAACTTCCGGCTGATGATCTTGAAATTCCAAACCAAGGCCTCTTCTGGACATTTATTTCCGATAGACAGAAAGTAAGTTTTATTTCTAACTTATGTCCTGTTTTATAACTAATGTTCACCACTAAACTGTTACCTTATTTTTCATGGATTGGATGTTGCATTGGCTGAGATTTTACCAAACGCTGGACACAGGTACTGTGTCCAACATTTGTACTGCAATTTCAAGAAGTTGCATCGAGGAAAAGTGTTGAAGGACATGCTTTGGAAAATAGCAAGAAGCAGTAACAAAAAAATGTATGAAAATGCAATGAAAGAGCTTGAAGAGCATGATACAAAAGCTTGGAGGTGGGTGGTTAATGGTCCAAAACCGGATCATTGGGTGAAGGCATTTTTTCCAAACCACGTGTGAGACCTTTAATGCTTTTATCTTGGACGTTAGAGATAAGCCAATCATTTCAATTGTCGAGGGTATAAGGAAATTGGTAATGAAGCGAATTCAAGTAAGGAGATGTTGGATGTTGAGACAACCTATACAACCTTGTACACCTAGAATTAGACAAAAATTGGAGGAACAAGTTATTTTGTCTAGGAGTTGGAAACCGGTGTGGAATGGATTAGATGCATACCAAGTTGAAGGACCTAACGGTGAACAGTTTATAGTGGATTTGAAGAGGAATACCTGCTCTTGTGAGTTATGGAGTTTGACAGGGATTCCATGTGTCCATGAAATATCTGCACTTCATAAGAAAGGCCAAAATCCGCATGATTTGGTTGACCCCGTTTACTCCAAGGAAACTTTCTGTAAATTATATGAAGATGTTTTGATGCCAATCAATGGAAAGGATTTGTGGCCAAAAGGAGTTGGTGTGATTTTAGATCCACCAAGGGCACACAAACAAGTTGGGAGGCCAAAAAAGCGAAAAAAGGCATTTTCTTGAGACAGAGGATGGTCGGAAAAGGATAAGGGGGAGGATTATTATTCATTGTACAAAGTGCAAGGCTGTTGGGCATAACAAAGCACGATGCCCACAAAATGAAAATGCTGCTAATGCTTCACAAACTGCACAACCTCCTACTGAACGAGAACCGACCGAAAGCACGTATAATTGTGTGCAATTGTATCAAATATTTTTTTAAACATCTACCTATTGATTTCTTGATGTTGGTAATTGTAGGCAAGGGCAAGGGCAGGAACAACTCCTCAAGCTCACACAACAAATCAAGTTGAAGTTGAAGGTCAAAAGAGAAGAAGGTTGAATAACGTAACTTTTCCCTCCTGCTTTATATCAAATTATCATAGAATTAAACCATTTCTATGATTGGAATTGATTTATTGATTGGTAATTGTAGGCAAGGACAAGGGCAAGGGCAAGATCTGTTAATGCCAACGAAACTGGACAAAGTTCAGATCCAGTAATAGCTCCCGAAACTCCCTCAACAACACATGACACTGAAGTTCAAGTTGAAGGACAAAAGAGCATAAGACGCAATAAGGTAAATCCTCCTTCTTTATAGCAAAATTATCATAGATCTAAATCATGTTTATGATAATTCATTATAGGCAATTACAAGATCTGCTGTGCGTAAAGCTGCAAATCAAGAGGCTAACGAAACCGCCACAAAAGCTAGACAACAAACTGCCACAGAAACAGCAGTTGAAGCTCAAGAAATTCCAACTGAAGAATTATTGCAGACTGTTGATGATTTGTTAAGTGAGATTCGGAAAACAAAAACCACATCTTCTACAGTTCATCATCCAAATCTAGGTATGCCAAAGGAGATTAGATCTGAAACCGATTTACTTGGGCAGAGAACAAGAGGAAGAGGAAAGAAAAGAAAAGGTAGGGCAACCACTTCATATGAAGATTTTGGTGAGGCATGGCTAGGTGGTGGTGGACCTAGTAATCCTTATTCTCACAGAAGGGGAAGAGGGGAAGGGGAAGAGGGGAAGGGGAAGATGAGGGTGAACTTGTATTTTGTTTTGTAAATACCATTAGGATGCATATGAAAGTGAATCTTTTTGTGTGCAACCGAGGGTGAACTTGTACTTTTACATTATGTTTTGTGAATGCCACTTGGATGGTTTTGTTTGCAAGTGAGGATGAACTTGTATTTTTACATTTTGTTTTGTAAATGTCATTTGGATGCATATGAACAGAATCTTTTTGTGTGCAATTCAAGGAATACAATTGTTTTATGTACACTGTCCAATTGTGCTTACCAATAGTATGCATTTACCATTTGAAAAGGGACCATTACACATACCAAAAAGCGGATGCTTTTCATTTATAATCCAAACAAAAAAGTACCAATTGTACATGTTGTAAATATGACAGATATTCCGTAAAAACTAAGCAAAGGGACCTACAAATCCTGTCTAGTCAATTGCAGCATGCCTTTTCCATTGCTACTCATAAACCATGATACAAAAGTGAAAATAACAACTACCCAAACTAAGGATCACATTCGTACACTACATACGGTTTTTTTACATTTGCTCAATTTCAGTTCGACTAAATTTTTTGGGGATTTTTGCAACTCGATTTTCGAAGCTTCGAAGTTCAGCTTCAATTCCTCTATTTTTTGTTTGGCATTTAGCAACTCCATATTTGTATTTTCAAACTTCTCCTCCATTGAATGAATCTTTCGAAGTAAACCTGGCATGACTTCAGTTGATCTACTGCACATAACTGGATCCACCCACTGGAAAAAGTTGCATCTATGCTTCTTCCCTTAACAATCCCAGCTCAATTTAAAAAAAAAAATTGAAAAAACCGAAGTGCGTTCATAGTTCGAATTGAATGGGAAAAATATTAGGGCTTACCTCTTCTTCATTGCAAGAAAGATATCTTCTTGAAGGATTTCGATCTGTCCATGATGTTCTCATCCGATTGATTTTACCACAATAACAATAGGGTAATTTCGATCCGGGAATTTTCAATTACTAGAAACAAAATAGAATTTTTGAACCTCTTGAGAACAATTGATAATCGAAGCACGAAAATGTAGAGGATAAATTGACGAATGGGGTGGGAGGAGAACGATAGCTACATGAGGGAAATGTTAGTTTATACAGAGATTTATTAATTAAAAGACCAAAATACCCCTGAAAAATGGATGGAAATTAAAGACAAACAGAATTTTTGGACGGAAGGGCAAAATAAGTGACTTTTTAAAGTTCGAGGGCAAAAAAAGTGGAAAAAAAAGTTCAGGGGCAAAACTCAGAATTTTCAAAAGTTCGAGTGCAGTTGGAATGATTTACCATTATTTAAAACATAGAATTTTTAAGTGCATTAATTATATGATATGACATTTCATTTTTAGTGCATTAATTAGATTTTGGTGACCCAAATAAAGATAATAAATCATCATGATATTTTATATGGCAATCATTAAAATACTAATAAAAATAAATTTATATTATGAATCCCGAAGATGTGAGATGTGACAAGTGTCACATGATGTTTATCTCTGACGTGACAAGTGTCACATCATACTTATCTCATAGGTGAGGTGTCACTTGTGCATTTAATCCCGGGTGACAAGTGGCAGCCTTGAAGTTTATCATCTTCCCTTTTTCACCCCTATAAATAGAGGACTTACTCCCCTTTGTAAAGATACACAAAAAGTATCATTTTGAAAATGATATAATAATATTCTCTTTTCTCTCTATGTTTTCTCTCTTTTACTTTCATCGCGATGTTTTATATAATTTCATAATACGTTATCAACACGAGTCTCTAACCAACTAAGACTAGCACGAGCCTCTACCACCGAGTAAAGTGTTTTTTGAAGTTTATTTGAAGAATAATCAGTTTGTGAGATTATTTGCTAAACTCACAACCCGAAGCTTGTGATATTACGAGATAGCTACTGTCCATTTTCTGGGTTGAATGATGACATCGAAAGTGTGTGTCTAATTGATAGTGGAACTACGCACACCATATTGAAATACAAGAAATATATTTCTTATTTGAATGTGGGAGAAACAAGTGTTACCACAATAAATGGTAGTGCAAAACTTATTGAAGGCTCCGGAAGAGCTAATATAATATTATCGAAAGGAACTATGATTGCTATTGATAAAGCACTATTTTCTTCAAAGTCTCGAAGAAATTTATTAAGGATATCCGACGTAATGGATATTATATTGAGACTATAGAAGATAACGGTCATAAATATTTGGCTATTACTAAAATGACCTCCGGTAATAAGCATTTGCTTTGGAAAAGCTACCATCGTACCTCTAGCCTATATTATGCTAAAAATAATGTTATTGAGGCGCATCATTTAGTAAACCGGAAGTTTACTAATCTCGTTAATTTTAAAATTTGGCATGATTTTTTGGGTCATCCGGGATCAATTATGATGCGGAAAATTATCGAGACAACGCACGGTCATCCTTTGAAAAATCAAAGGATTTTGACTGCTAATAAGCTTTCATGTACTGTATGTTCGAAAGGGAAATTGATTATAAGACCATCACCATTAAAAGTAGGAGTTGAGGGTCCTACATTTCTAGAACGGATTCATGGAGATATATGTGGACCAATTAGTCCACCATGTGGGCAGTTTCGATATTTTATGGTTTTGATTGATGCATCGACCCAATGGTTGCATGTTTGTTTATTATCTACTCGCAACCTGGCGTTTGCGAGATTACTTGCCCAAATAATTCGCTTGAGAGCGCAATTTCCTGATTATCCTATTAAACGAATCCATCTAGATAATGCTTTGGTGTATTTTCTTCGCATGCATTTGATTCTTAATTGCATGTCGATTGGAATAATTGTGGAACATCCTGTAGCTCATGTTCACACACAGAATGATCTAGCTGAATCATTTATCAAAAGACTACAGTTAATTGCTAGCCTGTTATTGATGAAAAAAAATCTGCCTACAACAGCTTGGGGGCATGCCATTTTGCATGCTACAACACTTGTGCATTTAAGGCCATCGAGTTATCATAAATTTTCTCCACTACAGTTGGCTTTTGGTTCAGAGCCTAATATTTCCTATTTGAGATTTTTTTGGTGTGTTGTATATGTTCCTATTGAACTAACCCAACGAACAAAAATGGGTCCTCAAAAAAGATTTGAGATATATATTGGGTTTGACTCCCCGTCTGTTATAAGGTATCTCGAACCTTTGACAGAGGATGTTTTACAGCAAGATTTGTTGATTGCCATTTTGATGAAAATTTGTGTCCCAAATCAACTACCGGATTCTTTTGCTGACTCCGGAAGGGTCACTAAACCGCATATTCCAACTATATATGCTCCTATACAAATAGAAGTTCTTGAAAGACAAAGTAAATCCTATAGCTGTTGAGTCAAAAATACGCCGGAAGCGTGGCCAACCCTTTGGTTCTAAAGATAAAAATCCTTGAAAGAAAAGAGGATTAAATGATCCGGAAGACCATATTGAAGAAACAGAAAATGAAAACCAAGGGACAACCGATGAAAAAATTCAAACTACAAATGATGAAGAGAATTCGGAAATCTCTATTAATTATACAACTTTGAATAAAAGTTAGGATTGAAGTAAAATTGTTATTGATAATGCTTTTGCATATAATGTAGCCCTTGATATTTTCAGGATAATGAGGATTTAGATCCTTCATCGGTTGAAGAATGTCGGCATAGAAATGATTGGCATCAATGGAAAGATGTGATTCATTTGGAGTTAAATTCACTTGCAAAGCGAGAAGTTTTTGGACCTGTAGTCCAAACGCCAAATGGTGTGAAACCTGTTGGTTATAAATGGGTGTTTGTGTGAAAACGAAATGAGAATAATGAAGTCGTGAGATAAAAACCACGACTCATCGCACAAGGCTTTTCACAAAAGCTAGGAATTTATTATAATCAAACTTATTCACCCGTTATTGATGCTATTACACTCCAATATCTTATAAGTTTGGCAGTTCATGAAAAAAGTGGACATGCGTCTAATGAATGTTGTTACGGCTTTTTTTTATGGAAGCCTTGAAAATTAAATTTATATGAAAATCCATGAAGGATTAAAATTACCAAAGGCTTCTAATGGGCCTCGAGAAAATTATTCTATAAAGTTACAGAAATCATTATATGGGTTTAAACAATCTGGACGCATGTAGTACAATCGCCTTAGTGAATTCTTATTGAATTCGGGATATAAAAATGACCAAATCTGTTCATGCGTATTTATTATGAAATCAGATTTTGATTTTGTGATTCTTGCAATATATGTTGATAATATTAATCTCATCGGAACTCCATAAGAGCTCCGAGAAGCTATAGATTGTTTGAAGCGAGAATTTGAAGTTAAAGATTTTGAAAAAAACCAAGTTTTTGTCTTGGGCTTCAAATTGAACATGTGAAAAATAGAATTTTTGTCCATCAGTCGACATATACAGCTAAAGTTTTGAAAAGATTTTTCATGAACAAATAACGTCCATTAAGTATTCCAATGGTCGTGAGGTCACTGGATGTAAATAAAGATATTTTTAGGCCTCGAGAAAATGATGAAGAACTACTTGGTCCTGAAGTACCATATTTGAGTGCGATTTGTGCATTAATGTATCTTGCAAATAACACACGACCTGATATAACAATTTCTATAAATTTATTAGCAAGATTTAGTTCTTCGCCAACACAATTACATTAGAATAGTGTTAAATATGTCCTTAGATACCTCCAAGGAACTATTGACCTCGGATTATTTTATTCAAGTGAAAATGACCCACAATTAATTGGGTATGCTGATGCCGGTTATCTTTCCGATCCGCATAAGACACATTCTCAAACTGGCTATTTATTTACATATTGCAATACTGCTATATCATGGCGCTCTACAAAACAAACTATAGCAACAACTTCTAATCATGTTGAGATAATAGTCATTCATGAAGCAAGTCGAGAATGTGTATGGTTGAGGTCAATAATACATTATATTAGAGAGAGTTGTGGTTTATCTCCCAGAAGTAAGATTTCAACTCCTCTATCTGAAAATAATGCAGCTTGTATAGCTCAATTGAAAGGAGGGTATATCAAAGGAGATATGACAAAACACATTTCACCTAAATTTTTCTTTACTCATGAACTTCAAAAGAAGGGTGATATTGATGTGCTTCAAATCCGGTCATGTGATAATCTTGCATATTTATTCACTAAGGCCCTTTCGACTGCAACCTTTGAGAAATTGAGATATAAATTTGGTTTGCGTCGGTTCAAAAATCTCGAGAGTTCATCTCAACAGGGGAGAAAAACGCATAAAAATTAGTGTACTCTTTTTCCTTCATTATAATTTTTTTCTCACTGGGTTTTTATCTAGTAAGGTTTTAACAAGACATATTCTTTATGTGATGGACATCGAAAGGGGAGTGTTATGAATCCCGAAGATTCATCGAATTAGTGGATGTCTATCGGATAATCGTCTTTATCCTTTAATCTCGATATAACTACGTCTTCAATGAGACGTGACAAGTGTCACATAATGTTTATCTCTTAGGTGACAAGTGTCACCTCATACTTATCTCATAGGTGAGGTGTCACCTGTGCATTTAATCTCGGGTGACAAGTGGCAACCTTGAAGTTTATCATCTCCCCTTTTTCACCCCTATAAATAGAGGGTCTACTCCCCTTTATAAAGACACCAAAAAGTATCATTTCGAAAGTAATATAATAATATTTTTTATTCTCTCTATGTTTCTCTCTTTTACTTTCATCTCGTTGTTTTATATAATTTCAAAGAAAAAATTATTATAGTTATACTTCTTAAATTTAAATTTTGATATTCTAAAAATCATAACATAAATAATATAATTTTTTACCTTTCTATTACATACTTTAACACTTTTATAGGTATAATTATATCAATTTTATCACCTAAAAATAATAAAATTTGCATTTAAAAGTATAAAAGTTTATAACAATACTCAATTCAAATATGAATTAATTTTAAGATCAATTAATATATTTATACCAATGCAATGAAAATCTTTAAATTTTTATTGTAATTTTTTTTAAATAAAAAACTATAGATTAAAAAAAAAAATGTATAGTATATGCATCCTGCATCTGAGCGGAATGTACACCTAGTATATATATAAGATTACAAAATTTTGATGGTATACCATTGTAATTTTGTTGAATTTTTTGAATTTTTTTGTGTTTTTATTTTTTATTTTATTTAAATCATAATGATAACTACAATTTGTTTAAACTTCTTTGGTCTTTTTGTCTCATTCTAGGTTTAATAATTTTTGATTTTTTTTTTCTTGACTCTTTAGTTTTTTTTTTTTTTGTTTAATTCTTTTAACTTCTTAATGTGTTTTTTTTCCTCTTTTCACTTCCTCTTTATTTTTTATAAATTATGTTTTATACCTTATATATAATTATGAAATTATATAAATATAACAAATAAACTAACGAGATGAAAAAGTAAAAAAGAGAAATGTAGAATGGAGATAATAGAGAAAATATTATTATATTTCTTTCTATGATTCTTGGTGAATTTACAAAGGGTATCAAGTCCTCTATTTATAGAGGTAAAAGAGGGAGATAAACATCAAGGGTGGCACATGTCATCATGAATTAAATGTTTTGTATCAAGTTTAAATATGACCCCGAATTCTAGGTACATCCATAAATATGATAAATATTCGGAATTCATAACCCTCTATTCAATGAACATCCACTAATTCAATGAATCTTCATGATTCATAACAAAACTTTCATTTTCTAATGACATTTTTGTATATTTTATAATTTTTTATGGTTTTTCTTCTTCAATCTTTCTCTTTTTTTTTTCTTTTTCTTTTTTTCTAATTGACATATTTTCAACTCTATTTTTCTAAATTAACCTTTCTTATCTCAATATTTATTATGACTTTTTACTTTTAATTTTCAAAAAAAAATTGTTTTTCCTATATTTTATTATTATTATTTATGTTTTTTTTACCATTCTATTCTCTTCTTTTTTTAAAAAAAAAAATTAAAAGAATTTTTTTTGAAAAAAAAACCCTACAATTATATTTTATACTTAAATATTTATATAAATTTTATTTTTATATTTTTAATTTTTAAAAGGTAAAAAAGCATATGATGATTTTAATTTCTCTTTAAATTTTTAAAATTAGGTTAATTATCAAAATTTCAATTACTAAACTCAAAGTATGAATATTTTATTTTTTAGAATCTTAGATATATATATATATATATATATTTTTTTTAAAAAAAAGTTATAATGAAAATTTTAAATTATATTTTATAAAAAAATGAATTGTATGTAAATAAATGTTTTGAATATAAAAACTTCTAATTTGAAATTATATTAAAAAATATATATATTTATTAAATAGAATAATAATATTTATGATGTTGCTTAAATTTGGTTAATTTATATATATATATATATATATTTATTTATTAAATTTAATATTAATGAACATAATAGATAAAGAATAAAAAATAAAAATAATAGGTATAATTTATAATAAATAATATTCTTTAAAATTTTATTAATTTTTATTAATATGTAATGTTAACTTACTCAATTTTATTTATGAATTTAGTTACATATTAAAAGACTTTTAGTTTTTGTAACCTAAACTTTTCATTTTCTTAACTCTTTTAAAATTAAATATCATATATAGGATGTACTATTGTAATTTTATTTGACACATGAAATATCCGACCGTTTCTTTCTCATTCTCAAACCCTTAATCTTCCCTCTGTTTCTTTCTTTCTTTTTTTTTTCCGCTTCTAAAGCAACTAACCCTCGGTTAAAGTTGTTGTGATCCCGACACGCCCCAAATTCAAGCCTAATTTAAAAAGTAGAAAATTTCAAATTTGAGGTCATAACACGGCTATATCCTCCAAGTTTTCACCTAAATGATGCAAAGTCTCAAAACAATGTCAAATCAGTACACTAAAAATTCCATAAGAAAATGTCAACCAATCAACTAAAATTCATAAGTCTCAAATAAAATATCTCAAATTAATCTCAATTGACAAAATAATTAATCCTCCAATAAACAATAACAGGATTAGGGATGCAACCCCAACTTATTAAAAGAATTAAAAACTAAATTCAAAAGAAAAATATTGTCTCTAACTAAGAATAAATAAATCATCAACTCAACTATCCAGAATCAAGTTCCTCATGTACTCTCTTATTCATCATCACTATTATCTGCAAAAGAAACATTTGAATGGAGGGAATGAGCTAAAAAGTCCAGTAAATAAACATAACTTTATTTTTATTATAAAAACATTGAAATCATATTGATAATCAAAATATCAAAATAGAGTCTCAAAATACTTGAGAATATATTAAAAACCAAGGTATCAAAATAACTTTTCACCAGAAAAGTTAAAAACATTCTCAATGCAATACTTTCTTTCAAAAGAGAATAGAAACACAAGGAAATTCAATTCCACTTTTCTTTTATGAGGCTCAAATAGTATAGTCACTCATTCATTTAATCGAATTCGATCTTAACCCCCACTATCGAGGCCAGAACTTTGTAACAGTGAAGCGGCTTATAACTTGAAACATATTCCTCCAACTTATTTTTAACTAACTTGAGCCAAAATTTATACTTCTCTTTTCTTAGTGCAGACAAATAATTAAATATAAATAAATAAATAATAATAAATAAAAATAATAAAGCATCAACTTAAGAAATTTACACCTTCTTAAGCGAAAGAAAAGAAGGAAATAAATTTTAAAAATATATATATATATATAATATTCTGGAATCTTCCCGTCGTATGAACAAAAATGAGAAGATCGATTGTTACTTTTGGTTTGAAAAAAATCTGACAGATCTATGACTGAATTGAGTGTCGAATCTTCAATCTTTAGGTTGAGAGTATGGGTGTTGACCATTCGGCCACAACCCATTTGACCGATTGTTACTTTTGATATCATCCAAATCAAGCTTTACTCTTTTTAAATAAAATAATAAACAAAAAATTAAAATTCCGAATAAACCAAGAACATCCAGAAACCAATTTTCTGTAAAATTTTACAATTACCGAAAACTAAATTTACTCAATATTCTTCATAATCAAACGAAATATAATAAATTTATAAAAAATAAAGAAAATCATAAAAATATATTAATATCATTCAATATCTAAAAATAATAATAATTCTTTTAGAAAAATATAATAATAATAATTAATTTAAAAAACTTATTTACAAATATAATATACATAATATATATAAAAATTGTGGTACACATCGTACCTAGTGTTTGTAATGTATTACCACTAGTATAAGTATATGCGTGTGTATATTTTAAAATGATGTACCGTCCAAACACATAGAAACGATGAGTCATAGAATAAAACTAGGCAATGTTAACAATTTGGTTCACAGGTGTGTGTTTTTTTTTTTTTTTTTTTTTTTGTTCTCTCATGTCTATCAATCCCCATGGCTCACTACAGTGAAATTCTTCATAATCTTGGAAAATATATCCCCCAATTAAGCTTGAGTTCTTGAACTTCTTGCTTTCTGATAGTTCCTTCAACACTACTACTAGACTCTGCGCAGAATCAGTTGGGCACCATGTTGAGGCTGCAAAGTGATCATTACGTGAGGAGCATGAGCATATGACGGAGAGATTTGGAAACAGAAGCGCTGCAGCATCTGGACTAAAGCCATTTTCGCTTCTAACATAGCAAAGTTGAGTCCTATGCACACCCGAGGACCCGAGCTGAAGGGGAAGTAAACATGCTGACCCTTTGTAGCCTTCGAAACTCCATCACTGAATCTCTCCGGATTGAATTCATTGGCATCGGCACCCCAATATTTTTTATCGTGGTGAAGCATAATTGCAGGCATAAAGAGTAGTGTCTTTGCCGGTAAAGATAGTTCACCTAGCTTTGTATCTTCGTGTACAATTCGAGCAAGCATCACTATTGAGGGATATAGTCTTAATACCTCATTAAATATCATGGTAACCTGTAATGAGGAATTGATATGTGATGTCAAGTTATTTATTTCACTACTACTCAATTTAATCAAAACCATTAATCTGTAACAGAATAAACAAACACTTACAACTTTTAGGCCATTTAATCCCTCGAAATCAGGTTTCTTGTCTTCAAAATTCTCCAAAATCTCAGCTCTAGCACGATCTTGCCACTCCTCATGCTTAGCAAGTAAAATGAGAGTCCATACAAGCAGAGTAGATGTGGTTTCTTGTCCGACAAAATAAAATAGTTTGCATTCTTCAACCACTTCTTCAAAGCTCATTCCAAATTTCTTGTTTCCATGTTCTTGAATCTCTTTGAAATTTGATTCTAGTAATATTCCCAATAGATCGTTACCACTAGGTTCCCCTGCTTGCATTGCCTTTGTCCTCTTGTTGATAATGTTCAAGATAGATGAGTGAACTTCTTTGGCAATTGCTTTCATTGTTCTGTTCCTTTTAGTTGGCAGAAATCTGCATGCATATAAACAGATAATGTGTCAATGTTGCAGCTTAAAGAGGACATCTCAAAAGACCAACAAAAAAATCAAACATTACCTCATTCCGGGGAGGTAAATTGAACGTGAAACCTCCATGACCAGCTGTGCAAGCTCTGTTTGAAGATCAAATATTTTTCTTCCTTCTTCATAGTTGCTACCAAATGCAGTTCTTGAAATTGCATCGCTGGTAAGAGTTTGAAGATACGGCTCCACATCCAACTCACACGATCCCTTGGATGGGACAATCTTCTCCCAATTGCTCAACATCTCAGAGCAACTCAAATCAAACGCCGGAAGCATAAGCTACAGCAATTGAATGATCAACAACTCAGATTGCATTTTAGAACATTTTTTCCCAAAACTTAATGATCAAAGTTGTTGATGGTATATGAGCATTAATTACCTTGAGTTTCTCAAGATGGAAAGCAGGAGCAATAAGTCTTCGGTGCTTAGACCATTTATGGGTGTCATAGCTTACAAGTCCTTGTGCCAATAGCTTAGTAAGTGGATTACTTATATTACTTATAATCTTTTGATAAACATAACTTTTTGCTAGCACTTCTCTTATAAGTTCAGGATCCAGAATTATCACTGAAGGTCTTGGTCCTAACCACATAAATGAATTTTTCCCTGCAAATGAAACACTCATATAAGTAAACTCTACAACCTTTCAGCAGAAAAGCCTAATGGAACGCAAACATCCCAACTTTTTTCTTTTTCTCAGAACTCAGATTCCCCTTACTGATCTAACTTTTAGTCATATTTTCTTCACTTAAAACCATCAGCCAATGAATTATATGCAAAATCAACAAAAAAATCTGCATCTATTGACAACTATGAGAAAATTCCATAATACCACTTACTAGATGGACAGAAGCTCTAACTAACAAACTCTTATGTAACAAACTAGGATCGGATTACATATGCAAAATCAACTGAAAAAAGCGAGATTCAGTAAACATACATACCAAAAGTATCGACGATATTGGAGATGAAAGGAAGTAGTCTGGGAACAATATCATGTGTAAATTCCATGGGCTTGGCC
The DNA here is from genome assembly GCA_025388415.1 of Cynanchum wilfordii. NCBI lineage: Eukaryota > Viridiplantae > Streptophyta > Magnoliopsida > Gentianales > Apocynaceae > Cynanchum > Cynanchum wilfordii. Next base: position 20,318 of record JAHSUH010000064.1, read on the forward strand.
TTGACTTTGGCAGTCACCTGAGCCCTCTCTTTAATATCTCCGACCAAAAATTTGTAGGATTTTCCACGGAGACCTTGCTCTCTGAGCAACCTCTCCGCTTTCCTGGGGTTCAACCATAACCAGTTCAAAGTTCTCCATACCCAAACCAGAAGAAAACTGACAGTAGCTGCTGCGGCAATCAGAATCAGTATGTGCACTAGCTGCATTTTTTTTTTTTTTTATAGACAACGGTTTATTGATGTCGTTTCACACTTTATACAGATCCAATACGATTTCTATATATGTTTTACAATTTTAAAAACCACAAAGATTTTCCCCTTTATCTTAGGATCGTGGTTTGACTTTTAAGAATATAGAAATTTCTTTTTCTTTTTTATTTTATTATCTTGTTATAATGAAAAAATTTTAAGTTTTGTTATTGGTAAAACGTTTAAATAAAATTTATAGTAATTTTTTTCCTTAATATTTTTAAATTAATATTGGATCATATATTATTAAAAATTGTATTAGTTTAGTTAATAATAATTTCACTTATAACTTTTTATAACTCATACTTTATTTTTTTTTTTAAAATAAAATAATAAGAAATAATTTATATTTTAAAATATTACTTAAAAGACATTTTAATTTAATATTTTATTTTCAAGATTTTATGTTAAAATGAAATAAGTATGATATAAAAGTTAGTTTATATATTTTAAATTATTTTTAATAAAAAAAATTAATAAAAAAATTATAAATTATAATAAAAAATATTTTTATTTTCTAATTATAACACATAAATAATTAAATAAATAAATAACTTGAATTTCTTTGTAATGTAATTTTTAGGAATATTCCAAACACAATAGATTCTATTTCATAACTGTCTTTATCTATAATCAGTCAGTCATATCTAATTTAAAAAAATTAGTGGGAGTGGGAGGTGACGTGTGGCATGAAGTATGCTTTGCCCCAATTTTCCAAAGACTCGTTCTCGTAAATCTCTACACTTCGTGGTCCATTTTTCCTTTCCTTTTCTACAACCTCCTTTAATCACTTATTTATTTATTTTTTTTATTCTCCAATCAAGTTGTATCATATTCCTCTATACAAGAAAAAAGAAAAAAAAAATCCAATATTTATTTGATTCAAACAAAAAGTTCATATCATTAGCACGGATTTATAACAAGCTGATTTAAAATGTATTATTAAATAAATATTATTTACTTTAGTTCATTTTAGGTTTAAAATATGTCATTAAATAAATAATTTTAAATTCTACTTAATAAATCTTTTAGACAAATAATATGAAACTTGAAAACAATTTGATCATTTTTAGTCATTTTGTTGATTAGTATTTTCAGCTACGTTCCTGACAATTTCGCTTTCTTGACATGGGGCAAGGCCCATGAAAGTTCTTAGAAATGGTTTATTTAGGGGTCCAATATTTCTTTATTAATCATCTTTGCAAATTGGTATAAATAGTCCCAAACTATGAAGGTTTGGTGACATTGGTTCTCAAACTATTTTTTTGGTGGGATTGATCCCAAAACTATAAAAAATTGTGACATTGGTCCTTCTGACATTGGGATTGGTCCCCAAACTATTTTTTTTAATTAAGTTTAAAAAAAAAATTTAATAACATATATCATTTTTTAAAAATATAAACAATTAATATATTATTTTTATGCCCAAAATATTAATGCGTAAATCATTGATAATTATTAAAAATCATTTTTATAACAAAAAATATCCACAAAGAAAAAAAAAAAAGAAAATACACAAAATAAACATTATTTTACATTTTCTAAAACTTTATTGCAGATTACTGGAATAAATTATATATTATTTTGTGCTAACATTTATTCCAGTAATTGATATATAAATTGATATATAATTTACAAACTCTACTATTGATATATAATTTACAAATTGATATATAGTTTACAAACTCTACTATTATTTAATTTTTTTTTTTAAACTTAACTTGTGATTTAATATAATTTTTAATGGAATGACCAATATCACAATTTTTTCATAGTTTGGGGACCAATCCCACCAAAAAAATAATTTGGGGACCAATGTCACCAAAAGTCTATAGTTTGGGGACTATTTATACCAATTTGTCTTATATTTAAATAGTGAAATGACATAAATGCCCATGAATTTTTTTTTTTTTTTAAAACTTAATGGTGATTTAACGGAAGGACCAATGTCACAATTTTTTATAGTTTGGGGACCAATCCCACCAAAAAAACCAAAAAAATAGTTTGGGGACCAATGTCACCAAACCTTCATAGTTTTGGGACTCTTTATACCAATTTGTCCTTGAAAAGAAATTAGTTTTCAAAAAAATTGACTAATTTGTTTAATTATTTAAAACATAGAATTTATGTGCATTAATTATATGATATGACATTTCATGTTTAAGTGCATTAATTAGATTTTGTTAACCTATATAAAGAGTTGTGTTGGCTCCGAATACTAGATGATATAACTAAAAAAAAAACACTTAATGTAACCTTCGAATGCATGCAGGAAAATTGGTAAAAACAATTTTTGGCTTAAGTGTGAAAGGATCAATCTAACTCGTACAATGAATAATCTACATGTAAATTTGGTTTTAAGGTGCTGCTTTATGAAGTTCTTCTCCTAGTCTAATGGTCTAGGAGTCTCTCCTTCAACCAAAAGGTTGACGGTTCGAATCTCTCCTGGTCATTGGTCTAGGAGTTTCTCCCTTACCTCATGGCTTGTCAAGAGGTTAAGGGTTTAAACTTCACCCGGGGTTCCACAGTTCGAGATATATTCGCAAGTGCGGGTATACCCGCACTGTTGGGCCTTCCTGGGTGGATTAGTCTGGGCCGAAAGGGCCTGAGATACCACCTCAAAAAAAAAATGTGCTACTTTCTCATAGTTTAGAACTTATCTAAGATACTTTGTGTTCAAGCAAAAATAATTTTTAAAATTTATTAAAAAGATTGCCTTTAACAAGTCTAATGCTTATATGACATCTTACATCATAAGTGAAAACGCTTAATTAAATTGTCATTTTTTTTTATTATTTTTATTGGTATTTTAAATAATATCTTAGACAATTTATTATTTTTATTTTAACTTTTTTTTGTTAGAAAAAACTAAAAATACTAAAATTTTATTATTTATCTAAAATTTAAAAGATTAAAATAAAAAATTTAGGAACAAATATACCAAAAATATATACAAAGCAACGTGTAACTTATAAGGATTCTTTGTATTTTCTGAAAGGAGAGGGTAGAGTTTTGACATTCATGACCTGAAAACGAAGATCGCCAATAATATTAGAAAACGTAATGGTAGATAGAGAATATGCCAAATTTGTTACCTGATGACATCAAAGATGATCATATTTTGGAGCATTATTTACTCATAATTGTTGAGCTTTATTGTATATAATTGAGATAAATTGATTGATTTAAGTTTAATTTCAATTATTATGTTTCAGGTTACTTTCAGACTGAATTGATTGAAAAGAATAAATTAAGGGTTGAAACTGCAATTTTCTGGAAGTTCACTACACCCTTAGAAGATGCACTATGGCTGGAATGGCATCACTACGCCCTTCGCACCCGTGGTGATGACGTCACTACGCCCATAGCCGGACTCATATGCCCGTATCCTGTAGCGCACTTTCTACGCCCGTAGCGTACAAGTGCACTACGCCTGTAGTGAGGGCCGGATCACTATTTTATTTGTAAAATGACTATTTTACCCCCATTCTCGGTTACCTATAAATAATAGGATTTTTAGCTATTTTAGGATTAGCCAGTATTGTGGATGGTTGATCGTATACACTTAGAATATATCTTTGTATTGTTGGTTTAGACTTAGTGAATTTTCTATACATTTTGTAATTCCGATTTCTCTATAGATCATTCCTGAGTTGTTGTAGTTATAAGTGTCTCTAGATAGTTTTTGTGAGTTTGCCTCGACACGTAAGGAAATTGATTAGAGCTATTCAAGAGGAGCTTACCTACATCAACCTTGGAACTTGAAGAAGAACAAGAGGAAGATCAAAGAGGGAGTTGAAGAAGAGGAGGAATTCCCGAGTCAACAACCAATTGATAACGACATCTCTCTTCTCCTTACTTCTATTACTTTTTGTATTTTCTATCTTTTATCTAGTTGCCAACCTTAGGAACTCTTTCATCTACATTTCTCTTAGGTAGAAATGGTTGGTTTTATGTTACTTGTTACTTTGGGCATTTTATGATTTTCATGGATCAATTGTTGTAGTTTTATTAATTCGAATTACAATTTCGGTGATGACTTTGGATCTGAATTTTATGTTTAGAATAAGCTTTGATTTGGAATTGTGGTTTTGGGTTAACACTAATTAATTGTTAGACCGGAACCAGGATATATGATTAGTGCCAAATTAATATGATTGAATTTCTTATTAATGGACTGGAACCGGGATGATTGATAGGAGATTTGATTGTGTTAATATTCAAGTGTTCTTCATGTATGAATTTCTTGCAATGAACCATATTGAGGAAGTTCATCTTTAGACTTGAATTAACATTCATGATTATTTTGCCCTTAGTAATTTGTATCCACCATTTTACCTATGACTTTCCTTGAGTTTCTACCATCCACAACTTGTTTAATTTCTACTTTGCTTTATTTTACATTGCTTTCTAGGAATCTTAGTTTCAATGTCATCATTGTTAATGTTGGTTGGATAAACTTTAGATTGATTCATTCCTCCAAAACATGATCATAGTTGATTTCATTATATTTTCTTACACCTAATCTTAATAAGGATCTTGGGGAGAAAATATTTTATAAATTTTAAAATCTTGATACTTGCTTTGATACTATCTACATGATAGGTACTCTGCCTAAATGATTGAAGTTTAGTGACAAGCTTCATTTTATTCATTCTTTATTCATTAATTCTTTCATTCTTTTATTCCATTTATTCAATTTATTTCATTAATTTATTATCCTTCAATCATGCACATCGGATTTTTTACGTCGTTGCCGGGGAATTCTTATTAATTGATTCATAAATTTTTCCTCATAATTCTTATAATTTTGGGGAGATTTTTATGGTAACGGTGTAGATCTTATAATACTTCAACTATTTCATGTTTTGTTTGATGAAATCAATATCTAGTTTCCTTTATTTTTCTTGTCTATTTTCTTGGATAATCTTTGATCTTCTTGATAGATCTTGGATTTTTGCTATTCATTGATTGATTTTATTCTTTAGTTGATTTATGTTCATTCTTGATTAGCCTATTTTCGATTTTTGGTTGATCGAGTAGATTATCTTTGATCTTAGAATATTCTTGTTCTTATTTTAAAGCTTGTTAGAATTTTATGTTATTAGAGATTTGTTTCTATTGTTTTCTTTTATTTCATGTTCTTAGGATTTCCTTTATCTAGATTATAGATCTTGATTAGGTTATAGTTTAGATGACTTTGGTATAATGATGTTAGATTTAGTTAGAATTTTGGTTAGTTTAGATCCCTTAGATTAACTTTTCTTTAGTGATTTTGGTTAGATCATAGTTTTGGTACTTTAGATTTAGGTTAACTTTAGTTGATTTAGATTAGATAGCTTAGTTATTTTCATGCTTTAGATTAGTTAGATTTTGGTTCTTTATGTTCTTGTTTTTAGAATTCCATTTACATCCTATAGTTTAGTTTCTAAGTCTAGTCTTTAGATTGGAATTTAGATCTAATTGCTTTGGTATCTTTAGCTTATCTCATCTTGTCCTTAGGTATGATTAGTTTAGGATTTACATGCTTTATTTCCTTGATTTTATGCTTTATTACTTGTCTTACATTTTAATGCTTTATTTTCTTGCTTTACTTTGTCTTAGATAGATTTATATTGCTTTTGGTAGATTTATTTCATGTCTTAGGTTTATTTTCATGCCTTATGCTTTATGTCATTTCTCTATCTTAGATAATTGCTTTAGTTATTGTCTTGTTCTTAGGTATTTTGGTAGAGTAGTTTACTTTACTTCTTTGCTTAGCCTTAGTTTCATTACTTGTTTTGCATTTTCATTACTTATCTTTCATTTCTTAGTTAGCATTTCATTGTCATGTCATTTTATCTTCATGTCTTTATATTCTTTAAGTGCTTTCTAGTTTAGTTTAGTTTGGTAGATCTTGTAGATAGTGTTCTAATGGTGTCTCCAATTCATGGAGATTACTATTTTGATATTTTATTTGGGCAGATTTTAGGAGTAATGTTAGTTATTTTCATGCCTTTTTCTTTATGTAAGCTTTCTTGTATGCTTAGTGTAAGTTTAGGTATGGTTTTTGCATCTAGTTTACTTACTTTTTAGTGCAATACTTTGATTTAGTCTTAGAACTGCATTTTTAGGATTTTATTTAGTATTCTTAAGTTCCTTAGATGATATGTTAGTTTAGTTCATAATTTATTTAAGAGATTAAGGTAGCATTCTCATAAATTAATTCCGAGAAATTGCTAGTTTAATGACCAACATTTGCTTTTAATTTCATTATACATTTGCTTTTAATCTCTTGTTCAATTTGGTCATTTGAGTCTAATAGCTAAACTGCATTTTGTTGTTAGCTGCACAATTCAATTGTGTGAATTTGCATGTTTTGTTTTGCTTTGAATATTTAAATAGTTTGAAAAATTTCTATGGCATTTAGGTAAATTGTATGTATTGCATGGTTTCTATTTAATTACCTTTAGCATGTTGCATGACTTGCATGGTTAACTTAGATAGCCTTTTTTTTGCATGCTTTGTCTTTGCATTACAGTAGGTTAGTTGCATGGTTTTTAATGTAATGTTATGTTGTGTGTTATGCATGGTTTGTATATAGATACTTTAGTTATCTTTTATGGTAATATAGATTGCATGTAGTTTTCTTTAGTTTCCATGGTAGTAGCTTTAGTATTTAGGAGTGCATTTCAATTGTAATTTCGTATAGTACAGTGGCTGTTTGCATGCCATTTCTCTGTTTGCATTTTAGTTTCCAGTAGCTTATTGCATGTCTCCCCTGTATATAATATATATATATATATATATATATATTTTAAATTAATGATTTCATTCTTTTGTTTATTCATTATTTTTTTTTTCCTTCTTAGTTTTATTAGTTTCATCTTCGACACCACACATAATGAATTTTTTCTCTTCCTTTTTTTTTTATTTTGATTATATACTTCATACGTTCAAATATGCTATTTTTTTTTTTTTTTAATTATACCAATTCATATAAAGAAATTCAGACAATCCCATTGACGTGTGATGATGTTATAAGAAATTCCAGGGTCTCTTCTTTATCCTTATCCCCTCACTCGTAATAGATTTTGCATTATTATGATTGTAATGAAAATCTTTTTACAGATACATAACACATGATTTTTTTCAAACTAAATTTTTGTACATAAATATTTTAAAAGAATATATTCTTGTCAATACTGGAGAAGGTATTTCCGGAGCTAAATATAACGGAAGAAAATTGCAAGGAAATGAGCTGGATAGAGTCAATAGTCTACTTCTCGGGATTGGAATCCGGCCAGACCTCAATCGTTCCGATACCATGTTAGAGAGGAATAAATTGTCAAAATATTCTTGTTGTTTAAGTTCTCCTAAAAAGAGATCACTATTTATCATGGTATCAGAGCGGGAGGTCGAGAGATGAAATTCTGGCCGTTGAAATTTGATTTGTGTATTTGTTGAAGAATTTGTATTTTTTAAATTTGTGTGCACACGGTGGACCTTCGTTATAAAATTTGTCATCGACCCACATGTGAGGGGGAATATTAAGAGAATAAATTTAAACTCATTCTATCAGTTTAAGGTTTTACATTAGGTGTCATTTTATCTCTCTCTAACAATTCTCACAACGTCCATGCATTTCTTTCATTTAAAGAAGAAGAAGAAGAAATGAAGGAAAAAAGAAAAAAGAAAAGGAAGGAAGGAAGGAAAGAATAACAAGACATTTTTACCCTTTCAATATAATTACTTTTATAAAAGAAAAGGGAAAAAAATTGACTAACATATAAGGGATGAAATTGTATAAAATTTAGATAAAATTTGTTTATTTACCAACAATTGTCTAGAATATGCTTTTATCATTTTTTTTTTTAATGTACGACTGCGGCCATGAATTTATTATACAATTATGACTTTGTGTGTATTATTATGGCCTGTGGGTATCTTATATTAAATTACTAAAAAGAAAATATTTAAAGAATTTAAATTTTTATTGTGCAATTGTAATACGTGTGTAAATCTGATAAAAAGTGAAACTATAAATTTACTCTTAAGATAATTTTGTAATGTATTACGTGACTTTGGAAATAGTTTAATAATGTTTAAAAAATTAAAAATAAATATTGAAGATCTATTATGCCACATAAATTAAGGACTTATGTATATATATAATTTTATACTCATAATTGATCGAAAAAACATCAAATTATATAAATAACCTTAATAATTGACTTATGCCGAATGCTTTTGATGAATTTTTTTTAAGGATAAAATTGCAATAATAGTTCCAAAAA
>JAHSUH010000065.1:0-346197 GCA_025388415.1 Cynanchum wilfordii
TTTGACTACATTTTTCTATATAGTTTAAGGTTTAGGGTTTAGGAATTAGAGTTTTGGTTTAGGGTCTAGGCTCTAGGGTTTAGGGTTTAGGGTGTTTGTCGTTAACCCTCTTACCCTCTTACCCTTACCCTTCTGCCCTTTACTTCTTCACCATTTACTCTCTTGCTCTTTACCCGTTTTCCCTTTACCCCTTTGTGCTTTACATTTTACTTATTTTGTGAAGAAAAAAATTATTTTAAATATGTTTTTTATTCCATTTTATTTTTTGTTTTGATTTTTTCTATTCAAAAAAATCGTCTTTTTCATCTTTCTACGGAAATTTTTTTTTTCTTCAAAAAAATCCTTCATTTCAAAATGAATTTAAAATATAATTTTTTTTTATTTAATATTTTTTTTCTTTAAAAATACATTTATTTTCAAATTTTATTTGATTACATTTTTCTATATGTTTTTGGGATTAGGATGAAGACTCTAGAGTTTAGGGTTTAGGGTCTAGGCTATATGGTTTAAGGTGTCTATGCATTAAAGTTTAGGGTCTAGGCTCTAGAGTTTAGGGTGTCTTTTGGCATTTTTCTCTTTACCTTTTTACTCTTTGTCCTTTTACATTTTGTTTTTTAACTCTCTATCTATTTTTTTGAAAAACAAAAATTATTTTAAATATAATTTTTATTCCGTTTGTCTTTTTTTTTTCCAAAATTAACAATTTTCTATTCTAATAAATTTTCGTGTTTTTTTCTTTATAAAGATAAATTATTTTTCCAACAAAAATATTCTTCTTTCCAAAATGAATTGAAAAAATATATATTTTTTTTTATTTAATACTTTTTTTTTTCAAAAGTACCATTCTTTTAAAATTTTATTTGACTACATTTTTCTATAGGGTTTAAGGATTAGGGTTTAGGGATTAGAGTTTTGGTTTAGGGTCCAGGCTCTAGGGTTTAGGGTGTAGGGTGTTTGTCGTTCACCCTCTTACCCTTACCCTTTTGCCCTTTACTCCTTCACCAATTACTCTTTTGCTCTTTGCCCTTTTTCCTCTTTTCCTTTTTGCCCTTTACATTTTACTTTTTTTTTAAAAAAAAAATTATTTTAAATATGTTTTTTATTCCATTTTAATTTTTTTTATTTTTTCTATTCAAGTAAATCGCCTTTTTCTTCTTTGTAAGGATTTTTTTTTCTTCAAAAAAATCCTTAATTTCAAAATGAATTTAAAATATATTTATTTTTTATTTAATATTTTTTTTTCTTTAGAAATACCTTTCTTTTCAAATTTTATTTGATTACATTTTTCTATATTTTTTTGAGATTAGGATGAAGACTATAGAGTTTAGGGTTTAGGGTCTAGACTATATGATTTAAGGTGTCTATGAATTAAGGTTTAGGGTCTATGCTCTAGGGTTTAGGGTGTTTGTCATTCACCCTCTTACCCTTTTGCCCTTTATTCTTTCACCATTTACTCTTTTGTCGTTTGCTCTTTTCCTTTTTTACCCCTTTGTCCTTCGCCATTTTTCCCTTTACCCTTTTACTCTTTGACCTTTTACATTTTTGTCCTTAACTCTCTATGTATTTTTTTGAAAAAAAAAATTATTTTAAATATATTTTTTATTCTGTTTGTTTTTTTTTTTTTCAAAATTAACAATTTTCTATTCTAATAAATTTTCGTGTTTTTCTCTTTATAAAGATAAATTATTTTTCCTACAAAAATATTCTTCTTTCCAAAATGAATTGAAAAAATATATTTTTTTTTATTTAATACTTTTTTTTTCTTCAAAAGTACCATACTTTTAAAATTTTATTTCACTACATTTTTCTATAGGGTTTAAGGTTTAGGGTTTAGGGATTAGAGTTTTGGTCTAGGGTCTAGGGTCTAGGGTTTAGGGTTTAAGGTTTAGGGTGTTTGTCGTTCACCCTCTTACCCTTACCCTTTTGCCCTTTACTCCTTCACCATTTACTCTTTTTCTCTTTGCCCGTTTTCCCTTTACCCCTTTGCCCTTTACATTTTACTTATTTTGTAAAAAAAAATTTATTTAAATATGTTTTTTATTCTATTTTATTTTTTTTTTGTTTTTTCTATTCAAATAAATCTTATTTTTCTTCTTTCTACGGAATTTTGTTTTTTTCTTCAAAAATACCTTTATTTTCAAATTTTATTTGATTACATTTTTCTATATGTTTTTGGGATTAGGATGAAGACTCTAGAGTTTAGGGTTTAGGGTCTAGGCTATATGGTTTAAGGTGTCTATGGATTAAAGTTTAGGGTCTAGGCTCTAGAGTTTAGGGTGTCTTTTGGCATTTTTCTCTTTACCCTTTTACTCTTTGTCCTTTTATATTTTTGACCTTAGCTCTCTATCTATTTTTTTGAAAAAAAAAATTATTTTTAATATATTTTTTATTCCGTTTCTCTTTTTTTTTTTCCAAAATTATCAATTTTCTGTTCTAATAAATTTTCTTATTTTTCTCTTTATAAAGATAAATTATATTTCCTACAAAAATATTCTTCTTTCTAAAATGAATTGAAAAAATATATTTTTTTTTTTAATTCAAAAGTACTATTCTTTTAAAATTTTATTTGACCACATTTTTCTATATAGTTTAAGGTTTAGGGTTTAGGGATTAGAGTTTTGGTTTAGGGTCTAGGCTCTAGGATTTAGGGTTTAGGATGTTTGTCGTTAACCCTCTTACCTTTACGCTTCCGCCCTTTACTTCTTCACCATTTACTCTCTTGCTCTTTACCCGTTTTCCCTTTACCCCTTTGCCCTTTACATTTTACTTATTTTTTTTAAAAAAAATTATTTAAATATGTTTTTTATTCTATTTTTTTTTTATTTTTTCTATTCAAATAAATCGTCTTTTTCTTCTTTCTACGGAAATTTTTTTTTCTTCAAAGATACCATTATATTCAAATTTTATTTGATTACATTTTTCTATATGTTTTTGGGATTAGGATGAAGACTCTAGAGTTTAGGGTTTAGGGTCTAGGCTATATGGTTTAAGGTGTCTTTGGATTAAAGTTTAGGGTCTAGGCTCTAGAGTTTAGGGTGTCTTTTGGCATTTTTATCTTTACCCTTTTACTCTTTGTCCTTATACATTTTTGTCATTAACTCTCTATCTATTTTTTTGAAAAATAAAAATTATTTTAAATATATTTTTTATTCGGGTTTTTTTTTTTTTTTTCCAAAATTAACATTTTTCGATTCTAATAAATTTTCGTGTTTTTCTCTGTATAAAGATAAATTATTTTTCCTACAAAAATATTCTTCTTTCCCAAAATGAATTAAAAAATATATATTTTTTTTATTTAATACTTTTTTTTTCTTCAAAAGTACCATTCTTTTAAAATTTTATTTGACTACATTTTTCTATAGGGTTTAAGGTTTATGGTTTAGGGATTAGAGTTTTGGTTTAGGGTCTAGGCTCTAGAGTTTAGGGTTTAGGGTGTTTGCCGTTCACCCTCTTACCCTTACCCTTTTGCCCTTTATTCCTTCACCATTTACTCTTTTGCTCTTTGCCCGTTTTCCCTTGACCCTCTTGCGCTTTACATTTTACTTATTTTTTTTAAAAAAAATTATTTTAAATATGTTTTTGATTACATTTTTCTATATGTTTTGGGATTAGGATGAAGACTCTAGAGTTTAGGGTTTAGGGTCTAAGCTATATGGTTTAAGGTGTCTATGGATTAAAGTTTACGGTCTAGGCCATAGAGTTTAGGGTGTCTTTTGATCATTTTTCTTTTCCCTTTTTCTCTTTGTCCTTTTACATTTTTGTCCTTAACTCTCTATCTATTTTTTTGAAAAACAAAATTATTTTAAATATATTTTTTATTCCGTTTCTCTTTTTTTTTCCCCAAAATTATCAATTTTCTATTCTAATAAATTTTCGTATTTTTCTCTTTATAATGATAAATTATTTTTACTACAAAAATATTCTTCTTTCCAAAATGAATTGAAAATATATATATTTTTTTTATTTAATACATTTTGTTTCTTCAAAAGTACCATTCTTTTAAAATTTTATTTGACTACATTTTTCTATATAGTTTAAGGTTTAGGGTTTAGGATTAGAGTTTTGGTTTAGGGTCTAGGCTTTAGGGTTTAGGGTTTGGGTGTTTGTCGTTAACCCTCTTACCCTTACCCCCTCCGCCCTTTACTTCTTCACCATTTACTCTCTTGCTCTTTGCCCGGTTTCCTTTCCCTCCCTCCCCCCCTGACATTTTACTTATTTTGTAAAGAAAAAAATTATTTAAATATATTTTTTATTCTATTTTTTTTTTTTTTTGTTTTTTCTATTCAAATAAATCGTCTTTTTCTTCTTTCTACGGAAATTTTTTTTTTCTTCAAAAATACCTTTATTTTCAAATTTTATTTGATTACATTTTTCTATATGTTTTTGGGATTAGGATGAAGACTCTAGAGTTTAGGGTTTAGGGTCTAAGCTATATGGTTTAAGGTGTCTATGGATTAAGGTTTAGGTTTATGGTCTAGGCCATAGAGTTTAGGGTGTCTTTTGACATTTTTCTCTTTACCCTTTTTCTCTTTGTCCTTTTACATTTTTGTCCTTAACTCTCTATCTATTTTTTTGAAAAACAAAATTATTTTAAATATATTTTTTATTCCGTTTCTCTTTTTTTTTTTCCCCAAAATTATCAATTTTCTATTCTAATAAATTTTTTGTTTTTTTCTCTTTATAAAGATAAATTATTTTTCCTACAAAAATATTCTTCTTTCCAAAATGAATTGAAAATATATATATTTTTTTATTTAATACATTTTGTTTCTTCAAAAGTACCATTCTTTTAAAATTTTATTTGACTACATTTTTCTATATAGTTTAAGGTTTAGGGTTTAGGATTAGAGTTTTGGTTTAGGGTCTAGGCTCTAGGGTTTAGGGTTTAGGGTGTTTGTCGTTAACCCTCTTCCTACCCTTACCCCCTGCCCTTTACTTCTTCACCATTTACTCTCTTGCTCTTTGCCCGTTTTCCCTTTACCCCTTTGCCCTTTACATTTTACTTATTTTGTAAGAAAAAAATTATTTAAATATATTTTTTATTCTATTTTTTTTTTTTTGTTTTTTCTATTCAAATAAATCGTTTTTTTCTTCTTTCTACAATTTTTTTTTTCTTCAAAAATACCTTTATTTTCAAATTTTATTTGATTGCATTTTTCTATATGTTTTTGGGATTAGGATGAAGACTCTAGAGTTTAGGGTTTAGGGTCTAGGCTATATGGTTTAAGGTGTCTATGCATTAAAGTTTAGGGTCTAGGCCATAGAGTTTAGGGTATCTTTTGACATTTTTCTCTTTACCCTTTTTCTCTTTGTCCTATTACATTTTTGTCCATAACTCTCTATCTATTTTTTGGAAAAATAAAAATTATTTTAAATATATTTTTTATTTGGTTTCTCTTATTTTTTTCCAAAATTAACAATTTTCTCTTCTTATAAATTTTTGTGTTTTTCTCTTTATAAAGATAAATTATTTTTCCAACAAAAATATTCTTCTTTCCAAAATGAATTGAAAAAAAAATATTTTTTTTATTTAATACTTTGTTTTTCTTCAAAAGTACCATTCTTTTAAAATTTTATTTGACTACATTTTTCTATAGGGTTTAAGGTTTATGGTTTAGGGATTAGAGTTTTGGTTTAGGGTCTAGGCTCTAGGGTTTAGGGTTTATGGTGTTTGCCGTCCACCCTCTTACCCTTACCCTTTTGCCCTTTATTCCTTCACCATTTACTCTTTTGCTCTTTGCCCGTTTTCCCCTTGACCCTCTTGGCCCTTTACATTTTATTTATTTTTTTAAAAAAAAATTTATTTTAAGTATGTTTTTTTTTTTTTTTTTTTTTTATTTTATCTATTCAAATAAATCGTCTTTTTCTGCTTTCTACGGAAATTTTTTTTTTCTTCACAAAAATCCTTCATTTTAAAATGAATTTAAAATATAATTATTTTTTATTTAAAATTTTTTCAAATTTCTTCAAACTTTTATTTTCAAATTTTATTTGATTATATTTTTCTATATGTTTTTGGGATTAGGATGAAGACTCTAGATTGTTTAGGGTCTAGACTATATGGTTTAAGGTGTCTATGGATTAAAGTTTAGGGTCTAAGCTCTAGAGTTTAGGGTGTCTTTTGGCATTTTTATCTTTAACCTTTTACTCTTTGTCCTTATACGTTTTTGTCATTAACTCTCTATCTATTTTTTTGAAAAATAAAAATTATTTTAAATATATTTTTTATTCGGTTTCTCTTTTTTTTTCTCCAGAATTAACATTTTTCTATTCTAATAAATTTTCTTGTTTTTCTCTATATAAAGATAATTTTTTTTTTCTTCACAAAAATCCTTCAATTCAAAATGAATTTAAAATATAATTATTTTTTATTCAATATTTTTTTTCTTCAAAAATACCTTTATTTTCAAATTTATTTGATTACATTTTTCTATATGTTTTTGGGATTAGGATTAAGACTCTAGAGTTTAGGGTTTAGGGTCTAGACTATATGGTTTAAGGTGTCTATGGATTAAAGTTTAGGGTCTCGGCTCTAGAGTTTAGAGTGTCTTTTGACATTTTTATCTTTACCCTTTTACTCTTTGTCCTTTTACATTTTTGTCTTTAACTCTCTATTTATTTTTTTGAAAAACAAAAATTATTTTAAATATAATTTTTATTCCGTTTCTTTTAAAATTTTATTTGACTACATTTTTCTATAGGGTTTAAGGTAGGGTTTACAGATTAGAGTTTAGGTTTAGAGTCTAGGCTCTAGGGTTTAGGGTTCGGGGTGTTTGTCGTTCACCCTCTTACCCTTACCCTTTTGCCCTTTACTCCTTCACCATTTACTCTTTTGCTCTTTGCCCTTTTTCCCTTTATCCTTTTGCCCTTTACATTTTGATTTTTTTTTTGATTTTTTCTATTCAAATAAATCGTCTTTTTCTTCTTTCAAAGGAAATTTTTTTTTCTTCAAAAAAATCCTTCATTTCAAAATGAATTTAAAATAAAATTATTTTTTATTTAATATTTTTTTTCTTCAAAAATACCTTTATTTTCAAAGTTTATTTGATTACATTTTTCTATATGTTTTTGGGATTAGGATGAAGAGTATAAAGTTTAGGGTTTAGGGTCTAGGCTATATGATTTAAGGTGTCTATGGATTAAGGTTTAGGTTTATGGTCTAGGCTCTAGAGTTTAGGGTGTTTGTCATTCACCCTCTTACCCTTACCTTTTTGCCCTATACTCCTTCACCATTTACTCTTTTGCCGTTTGCTCTTTTCCTTTTTTACCCTTTTGGCATTTTTCCCTTTACCCTTTTGCTCTTTGTCCTTTTACATTTTTTTTCCTTAACTCTCTATCTATTTTTTTTGAAAAAAAAAATTATTTTAAATATATTTTTTATTCCGTTTCTCTTTTTTTTTTCAAAATTATCAATTTTCTATTCTAATAAATCTTCGTGTTTTTCTCTTTATAAAGATAAAAAATTTTTCCTACAAAATTATCCTTCTATTCAAAATAAATTTATAATTTTTTTTTTTATTTAATTTTTTTTTCATCAAAAGTACCATTCTTTTAAAATTTTATTTGACTACATTTTTCTATAGAGTGTAAGGTTTAGGGTTTAGATATTAGAGTTTAGGTTTAGGGTCTAGGCTCTAGGGTTTAGGGTTTAGGGTTTAGGGTGTTTGCCATTCACTTACTCTTACCCTTACCCTTTTGCCCTTTACTCCTTCACCACTTACTCTTTTGCTCTTTGCCCTTTTCCTTTTTTACCCTTTTGCCCTTTATATTTTACTTATTTTTGAAAAAAAAATTATTTTAAATATGTTTTTTATTCCATTTTTTTTTTTTTTTTCTATTCAAATAAATCGTCCTTTTCTTCTTTCTAAGGAATTTTTTTTTTCTTCAAAAAAATCCTTCATTTGAAAATGAATTTAAAATATAGTTATTTTTTATTTAATATTTTTTTTTCTTCAAAAATACCTTTATTTTCAAATTTTATTTGATTACATTTTTCTATATGTTTTTGGTATTTGGATGAAGACTATAGAGTTTAGAGTTTAGGGTCTAGACTATATGGTTTAAGGTGTCTATGAATTAAGGTTTAGGGTCTAGGCTCTAGGGTTTAGGGTGTTTGTCATTCACCCTCTTACTCTTACCCTTTTTCCCTTTATTCTTTCACCATTTACTCCTTTGTCGTTTGCTCGTCCTTTTTCCCCTTTTGCCCTTTTGTCCTTTGTTCCCTTGGCCCCCTTTCTTTTTTGTCCTTTTACATTTTTGTCCTTAAGTGTTTATCTATTTTTTTGAAAAAAAAAATTATTTTAAATATAATTTTTGTTCCGTTTCTCTGTTTTTTTTTTTCTTCAAAATTATCAATTTTCTATTCTAATAAATCTTTGTGTTTTTCTCTTTTTAAAGCTAAATTTTTTTTCCTACAAAAATATCCTTCTTTTCAAAATCAATTTAAAAAATATATATATTTTTTATTTAATACTTTTTTTTTTTTTGAAAAGTATCATTTTTTTAAAATTTTATTTGACTACATTTTTCTATAGGATTTAAGGTTTAAGGATTAGAGTTTAGATTTAGGGTCTAGGCTCTAGGGTTTAGTGTTTAGGGTGTTTGCCGTTCATCCTCTTACTCTTACCCTTTTTCCCGTTACTCCTTCACCATTACTCTTTCACCATTTACTCTTTTGCTCTTTGTCCTTTTCCTTTTTTACACTTTTTGTCCTTTTGCCCTTTTGTTCTTTACCCTTTTTCCCTTTACCCTTTTGTCCTTTCAATTCTACTTATTTTTTAAAAAAAAATTTATTTTAAATATGTTTTTTATTCCATTTTTTTAAATTTTTTTCTATTCAAATAAATTATCTTTTTCTTCTTTCTAAGGAATTTTTTTTTTCTTCAAAAAAATCCTTCATTTCAAAATGAATTTAAAATATAATTATTTTTTATTTTTTTCTTCAAAAATATCTTTATTTTCAAATTTTATTTGATTACATTTTTCTATATGTTTTTGGGATTAGTGAAGACTATAGAGTTTAGAGTTTAGGGTCTAGGCTATATGGTTTAAGGTGTCTATAAATTAAGGTTTAGGGTCTAAGATCTAGGGTTTAGGGTGTTTGTCATTCACCCTCTTACGCTTACCCTTTTGTCCTTTATTCTTTCACCATTTAATTTAAAAAATATATAGTTTTTTTATTTAATACTTTTTATTTCTTCAAAAGTACCATTGTTTTAAAATTTTATTTGACTACATTTTTCTATAGGGTTAAGTGGGTTTAGGGATTAGAGTTTAGGTTTAGGGTTTAGGCTCTAGGGTTTAAGGTTTAGGGTGTTTGCCGTTCACCCTCTTACCCTTACCCTTTTTCCCTTTACTCCTTCACCACTCACTCTTTTTCTTTGTCCTTTTCCTTTTTTACCCTTTTGTCATTTGCCCTTTTTCCCTTTACCCTCTTGTCCTTTACATTCTACCTATTTTTTGAATTTTTTTTTTTTAAAATATATTTTTTATTCCATTTTTTTTTTTTTTTTATTCAAATAAATCGTCTTTTTCTTCATTCTAATGATTTTTTTTTCTTCAAAATAATCCTTTATTTCAAAATGAATTTATTATATAATTACTTTTTATTTAATATTTTTTTTCTTCTAAAATACCTTTATTTTCAAATTTTATTTGATTACATTTTTCTATATGTTTTAGGGATTAGGATGAAGACTCTAGAGTTTAGGGTTTATGGTCTAGGCTATATGGTTTAAGGTGTCTATGAATTTAGGTTTAGGGTCTAGACTCTATCATTCACCCTCTTACCCTTACCCTTTTGCCATTTACTAATTCACCATTTACTCTTTTGCCCTTTTCTCTTTTCCTTTTTTACCCTTTTGCTCTTTGTCCTTTTACATTTTTGTCATTAACTCTCTATCTATTTTTTTGATAAAAAAAATTATTTTAAATATATTTTTTTTTTTTTTTTTTTTTTTTTTTTCAAAATTATCAATTTTCTATTCTAATAAATCTTCGTGTTTTTCTCTTTATAAAGATAAATTTTTTTCATACAAAAATTTCCTTCTTTTCAAAACGAATTTAAAAAATATATACTTTTTTTTATTTAATACTTTTTTTTTCTTCAAAAGTACCATTCTTTTAAAATTTTATTTTACTACATTTTTCTATAGGGTTTAAGGTTTAGGGTTTAGGGATTAGAGTTTTGGTTTAGGGTCTAGGCTCTAGGGTTTAGGGTTTAGGGTGTTTGTCGTTCACCCTCTTAGCCTTACCATTTTGCTCTTTACTCCTTCATCATTTACTCTTTTGCTCTTTTCCGCCCTTTTCCCCTTTCCCCTTTTGCCCTTTATATTTTACTTTTTTTTTGAAAAAAAAAATTATTTTAAATATGTTTTTTTTTTCATTTTTTTTTTTTTTTTTTTTTTCTATTCAAATAGATCGCCTTTTTTTTTCTTTCTAAGGAAATTTTTTTTTCTTCAAAAAAATTCTTCATTTCAAAATGAATTTAAAATATAGTTATTTTTTATTTAATATTTTTTTTTCTTCAGAAATACATTTATTTTCAAATTTTATTTGATTACATTTTTCAATATGTTTTTGGGATTAGGATGAAGACTATAGAGTTTAGAGTTTTGGGTCTAGACTATATGGTTTAAGGTGTCTATGAATTAAGGTTTAAGGTCTCTGTTCTAGGGTTTAGGGTGTTTGTCATTCACCCTCTTACCCTTACCCTTTTGCCCTTTATTCTTTCACCATTTACTCTTTTGTCGTTTTCTCTTTTCCTTTTTTACCCTTTTTGTCCTTTGCCATTTTTTCCCCTTTACCTTTTTACTCTTTGTCCTTTTACATTTTTGTCCTTAAGTGTGTATCTATTTTTTTGAAAAAAAAAATTATTTTAAATATAATTTTTATTCCGTTTGTTTCTTCTTTTTTTTTAAAAAATTATCAATTTTCTATTCTAATAAATCTTCGTGTTTTTCTCTTTATAAAGATAAATTTTTTTTCCTACAAAAATATCCTTCTTTTCAAAATCAATTTAAAAAATATATATATTTTTTATTTAATACTTTTTATTTCTTCAAAAGTACCATTCTTTTAAAATTTTATTTGACTACATTTTTCTATAGGGTTTAAGGTTTATAGTTTAGGGATTAGAGTTTAGGTTTAGGGTCTAGGCTCTAGGATTTAGGGTGTTGGCGTTCACCCTCTTACCCTTACCCTTTTGCCCTTTACTCCTTCACCATCTACTCTTTTGTTCTTTGTCATTTTCCTTTTTACCCTTTTGTCATTTGCCCTTTTTCCCTTTACCCTATTGTTCTTTACATTCTACCTATTTTTTGAAGAGAAAAAAATTTATTTTAAATATTTATTTTATTCCAGTTTATTTGTTTTTTTATTTTTTCTATTCAAATAAATCGTCTTTTTCTTCTTTCTAATGAATTTTTTTTTCTTCAAAATAATCCTTCATTTCAAAATGAATTAATAATATAATTTTTTTTATTTAATATTTTTTTTTCATCTAAAATACCGTTATTTTCAAATGTTATTTGATTACATTTTTCTATATGTTTTAAGGATTAGGATGAAGACTCTAGAGTTTAGGGTTTAAGGTCTAGGCTATATGGTTTAAGATGTCTATGGATTAAGGTTTATGTTTAGGGTCTAGGCTCTAGGGTTTTGGGTGTTTATCATTCACCCTCTTACCCCTTTTGCCCTTTACTCCGTCACCACTTACTCTTTTATCCTTTGCTCTTTTCATTTTTTACCCTTTTGTCCTTTGCCATTTTTCCCTTTACCCTCTTACTCTTTTTCCTTTTACATTTTTGTCATTAACTCTTTATCTATTTTTTTGAAAAAAAAATGTATTTTAAATATATTTTTTATTCAGTTGGTCTCTTCTTTTTTTTTCAATATTATCCATTTTCTATTCTAATAAATCTTCGTATTTTTCTCTTTATAAAGATAATTTTTTTTCCTACAAAAATATCATTCTTTTCGAAATGAATTTAAAAAATATATATATATTTTATTTAAAACTTTTTTTTTTCTTGAAAAGTACCATTCTTTTAAAATTTTATTTGACTAGATTTTTCTATAGGGTTTAAGGTTTAGGGTTTAGGAATTAGAGTTTAGGTTTAGGGTCTAGGCTATAGGGTTTAAGGTTTAGGGTGTTTGTCGTTCACCCTCTTACCCTTACCCTTTTGCCTTTTACTCCTTCACCATTTACTCTTTTTTTCTTTGTCCTTTTCCTTTTTTATTCTTTTGTCCTTTGTCCTTTTTCCCTTTACCCTTTACATTTTTCTTGTTTTTTGAAAAAAAAAATTTATTTTAAATATGTTTTTTATTCCATTTTTTTTTTTGGATTTTTTCTATTCAAATAAATCGTCTTTTTCTTCTTTCTAAGGAAAATTTTTTTTTCTTCACAAAATCCTTCATTTCAAAATGAATTTAAAATATAATTATTTTTTATTTAATATTTTTTTTTCTTCAAAAATACCTTTATTTTCAAATTTTATTTGATTACATTTTTCTATATGTTTTAGGGATTAGGATGAAGACTCTAAAGTTTAGGGTTTAGGGTCTAAGCTATAAGATTTAAGGTTTAGGGTCTAGGGATTAGGGTTTAGGGTGTTTGTCGTTCACCCTCTTACCCTTACCCTTTTGCCCTTTACTCCTTCACCATTTAGTCTTTTGCCCTTTGCTCTTTTCCTTTTATACCTTTTTGTCCTTTGCCATTTTTCCCTTTACCCTTTTACTATTTATCCTTTTACTTTTTTGTCCTTTATTCTCTATCTATTTTTTTTTAAAAAAATAAATTATTTTAAATATATTTTTTATTCCGTTTTGTCTTTTTTTTTGAAAAAAAATTTATCAATTTTCTATTCTAATAAATCTTCGTGTTTTTCTCTTTCTGAGGATAAATTTTTTCCTACAAAAATATCCTTCTTTTCAAAATGATTTAAAATATAATTTTTTTTTTATTTAATACTTTTTTTTTCTTCAAAAGTACCATTCTTTTAAAATTTTATTTGACTATATTTTTCTATAGGGTTTAAGGTTTAGGATTTAGGGATTAGAGTTTAGGTTTAGGGTCTAAGTTGTAGGGTTTAGGGTTTAGGGTGTTTGTCATTCACCGTCTTACCCTTACCATTTTTCCCTTTACTTCTTCACTATTTTCTCTTTTGCTCTTTGCCCTTTTCTGTTTTTACCCTTTTGTCCTTTACATCCTACCTATTTTTTGAAAAAAAAATTATTTTAAATATGTTTTTTATTCCAGTTTATTTTTTTTTTCTTCAAAAAAATCATTCATTTCAAAATGAATTTAAAATACAATTATTTTTTATTTAATATTTTTTTTTCATCTAAAATACCTTTATTTTCAAATTTTATTTGATTACATTTTTCTATTTATTTTAGGGATTAGGATGAAGTATCTAGAGTTTAGGGTTTAAGGTCTAGGATCTAGGCTCTAGGGTTTAGGGTGTTTTTCATTCACCCTCTTACCCTTACCCTTTTGCCATTTATTCCTTCACCACTTACTCTTTTGCCCTTTGCTCTTTTCCTTTTTTACCCTTTTGTCCTTTGCCAATTTTCCTTTTACCCTTTTGCTCTTTGTCCTTTTACATTTTTGTCCTTAACTCTCTATCTATTTTTTTGAAAAAAAAATTATTTTAAATATATTTTTTATTCACTTTCTCTTTTTTTTTTTCAAAATTATCAATTTTCTATTCTAATAAATCTTCGTGTTTTTCTCTTTATAAAAATAAATTTTTTTTCCTACAAAAATATCCTTCTTTTCAAAATGAATTTAAAAAATATATATATTTTTTATTTAAAACTTTTTTTTTCTTCAAAAGTATCATGCTTTTAAAATTTTATTTGACTACATTTTTCTATAGGGTTTAAGGTTTAAGGTTTAGGGATTAGAGTTTAGGTTTAGGGTTTAGGCTCTAAGGTTTAGGGTTTAGAGTGTTTGCCGTTCACCCTCTTACGCTTACCCTTTGCCATTTACTCCTTCACCATTTACTCTTTTGTTCTTTGCCCTTTTCCTTTTTTAC
Organism: Cynanchum wilfordii; assembly: GCA_025388415.1. Taxonomy (NCBI): domain Eukaryota; kingdom Viridiplantae; phylum Streptophyta; class Magnoliopsida; order Gentianales; family Apocynaceae; genus Cynanchum; species Cynanchum wilfordii. The sequence continues at coordinate 14,040 of JAHSUH010000065.1, forward strand.
CCTTTTGTCTTTTGCCCTTTTTCCTTTTACCCTTTTGCCTTTTGTCCTTTAAATATGTTTTTTATTCCACTTTGCCTCTTTTTGTTGTCAAAATTATAAATTTTCTTTTCTAATAAATCTTCGTCTTTTTACAACATGAATATAAAATATAGTTTTTTTTTTTATTTAATATTTTTATTTTCTTTAAAATCTCCTTTGTTTTAAAATATTATTTGACTACATTTTTACATACGTTTTAGGGATTAGAGTCAAGACTCTAAGATTTAAGGTCTAGGGATTAGGGTTTAGGTTTAGGGTCTAGGCTCTAGGGTTTAGGGCTTAGGGTGTTTGTCTTTCACCCTTTTACCCTTACCCTTTTGCCATTTACTCCTTCACCCTTTACTTTTTCGTCTTTTGCTATTTTCCTTTTTTACCCTTTTGTCATTTGCCCTTTGCATTTTTACCATTTTGCATTTTGTCCTTTTACCCTTCTACCTTTATTTTTTTAAAAAAAAATTATTTTAAATATGTTTTTCATTCCAATTTATCTCAATTTTATTTTATTTTATTTTTTAAAATTATCAATTTTCTATTCTAATAAATATTCCTATTTTTCCACTTTCTAAGGATAAATTTTTTTTCCTTGAAAAATATCCTTCTTTTCAAAATGACTTTTAAATTTTTTTTATTTAATACTTTTTTTTTGTTCATAAATACCTTTATTTTCAAATTTTATTTGATTACATTTTTCTATAGACTTTAGGGATTAGAGTGAAGACTCTAGAGTTTAGGATTTACTCTCTACCTAATTTTTGAAAAAAAAACATTCTTACTATGTTTTTTATTCCAGTTTATCTTTTTTTTTTTCTTTCAAAATTATCAATTTTCTATTATAATAAATCATCTTTTTCTTCTTTCTAAGAATAAATTTTTTTTTTTCAAAATGAATTTAAAATATAATTTTGTTTTTTAATATTTTTTTTTTCTTCAAAAATGCCATTCCTTTAAAATTTTATTTGATTACATTTTTCTATAGGCTTTAGGGATTAGGGTCAAGACTATAGAGTTTAGGGTATAGGGTCTAGACTATAGGGTTTAAGGTTTAGAGTATAGGGATTAGAATTTAGGTTTAGGGTCTAGGCTGTAGGGTTTAGGGTTTAAAGTGTTTGTCGTTCACCCTCTCACTCTTATCATTTTGCCCTTTATTACTTTACCTATACTCTCTTGCCATTTTCCTTTTTCCTTTTTTACCCTTTCGTCTTTTGCCCTTTTGCCCTTTACCCTCTTGCGCTTTGTCCTTTTACCCTTTTGCCCTTTACTCTTTCACCCTTTACTCTTCTGCCCTTTGCCATTTTCCTTTTTTACCCTTTTACCCTTTGTCCTTTTACCCTTTTGTCTTTTACTCTCTACCTATTTTAAGTAATTCATTTTTTCTCTTTCTTTTCACTTGTAATAACATTTTTGCCTTTTTTAAAATTAATTAAAAGGTTAAGTTTTTTAACAAAATCTGTTAAAAAAGACTTTATTTTTTTCGAATAAAAAAGTTTGGGATTTCAAAAGTTTTAAAAAAAAACTCACTAATTATTCTTTGGTATATTATCAACTAATTTGGGAGAAATTCATGGGATGAGACTGTTGGATTTATTTCAATAAATTGATCTAATAAAATGTAAAAATGTGATACAAAATCATCTTTTGCATGAGTCCAACTTAAAGACTTTTATTGGGCTTACTTTGCAAGCCAAGTAAAGAAAGATTTTAATTTGGTATGACCTCTTAAAATATGTAATGTACTCCCATTTCTTTATATATATATATATATATATATATATATATATATATATATATTTGACAAAGCGAATCCCCAATAAAACTTGCACAAATTTCTTTCACAACAATTGGTGTGTAATAATAAAAACACATGAAGCAAATTAAGTGCAGATTATAAAGAGAAAAAATTATAAAGAATATAAAGAATGGAAAAAATTATAAACTGTATCAAGTGATACACCAACATATAAATATATGATTTTACTCTATAAATATCTTTTATTTAAGGAGGTAAAAGAAAAGAAAGATCATGACTTCCACCAAGATAGGTTGACTATCACGTCCTGAGACCATTATTAGTTCATCAACCTTGGATTATGGCATGTTTCCATTAACTACTTTAACTTCTTCAAAATTCTCCACTGTTCTTTTTATTCTTACAACTTTTTTTAATTATTTTTATTATTCTACCTTTTCACTTTAATTTTTTTATTTCAATTTATATGTTTTATATATTCTCTATTTAGAAATAAAATATTATATAACTTAACTTTTGATACACTTTATACGTGAGAACGAATTATATCACTAGTATATATATATGCAATTACGGTATAAATATATGATTTTGGTCTATAAATATATCTTTTATTGGCAAATTAGTCAAATTAATCCCTTAACTTATAAATTTTTTACGATTTCATCCCTTTTATTTTTTTTTGGAAAATTTCATCCCTTATCTTATAAATTTTGGTCAATTTCATCCTTTCCGTTAATTTTTTTTTATCAACCGTTATATTTTAAAAAAATTATTTTCTCAGGGTAAAAATGTCATTTTACTTTTTTTTTTTTTAAAAAAAAACAAAAATTCCATCTCCGCCATCTCCGCCACCACCTTCTCCCCCTCGCCATCTCCGCCATCTCCCCCACCTCCTTCTCCACCTCCTCCATCCCCTCCACCGCCTTCTCCTCCTCATGCCAATCATCTGCATTGCATTTTTATCGGAAAGAATCACAAAATTGCTTGAAAAAAAAAATGGAACATGAACTAATGAATCTAAGGAAAATGAATTACAAAAACCCAAGACTAAATTATGAATTAGCTACACCAGAGGAAGTGGCAAAAGAACTGTGTTTGTGTCATTGTAGTATATATAATAAGCTACCATCATCAAGTTGTACCTCAATGAATTGAAAACTGATGAAAAACTAAATTATGGGAAATCTTGATTTCTAATGCCATACTCAATCCAAGAGAAAGAAAGAGAGAAAAATACAAATCTGAACTTTGTATGTAAACTAAAGCACAGAGGCAAAAAAGTTATTTACCTTCTCTTCATCCGGCCACAAGGGTGGGTAGTTGTTGGTTGCAAGAATATTTTGGTTTGAAGGGGGCTCCATCCGAAAATTCATTACAGGAGATGATGAAATCCCGTTGAAATGTTCACCTACAAATAAAAAAAAAAATACATAAGACGACGCCGAGTACTACCAGCAGGGGGGAGAGGAGGGGGGGGGGGGGGATGGCGGAGGGGGGGAGAGGCGGAGGGGGCGGTGGTGGAGATGGCGGAGATGGAGGCGGGATTTTTTGGTTTTTTTTTTTATAAAAAAGTGAAATGACATTTTTACCCGAGAAATTTTTTTGACTAACGGTTGAAAAAAAAATTAACGGAAAGGATGAAATTGGTCAAAATTTATAAGATAAGGGATGAAATTTTCCAAAAAAAAAAAAGAAAATAGATGAAATAGCAAAAAAATTATAAGTTAAGGGACTAATTTGACCAATTTTCCATCTTTTATTCAAAGAGGTAAAGGATAAGAATAGAAAAATCATGACTTCCAGCAAGATAGGTTGAGTGACGATGCTTAAATCACATTCTGAGACCATTGTTAGTTCATCAGCATTGGATTTATGGCCTCTTTCCACTAACCACTTTAACTTCTTCATCAAAATTCTCCACTGTTCTATCAAACACATAAAGGAAAAAATAATTTAGTTGAGAATAGCCAACTAACGTTGTACTCTTTCTCACACTTGTCCTAACCACATTCCAATCAAACTCTTCTAGCTTCTAACATCCTCTATAAATAAGTCTCAAAATCATTCTCTGAATTCACAAGCAGAAACACCCAATTATAGAGTTTTCTTGGAATTCATAGCAATCTATCAATCATGGCTGCTTCTTTTTCCAACTTTTGCTACGTTCTATCTCTGGCAATATTCTTAGCACTCACATTTTCAAGCTTCCATGTAAGCCAGGCCGCTTCTGCTCGCCATCTTCTACAAAATGCTCAGCCTGGAATCCCAACAATTCCTTCATTACCTCAGCCTACGTTACCAAACATGCCGACGGCCACCCTTCCACCTCTCCCAACACTGCCAACAAACCCTTCTTTGCCTAACCCAACACTACCAACATTGCCTACCATGCCTAGGATGGCACTTCCACCAATGCCAGCCATTCCTTCACTTCCACAAATTCCGGCTACTAATGCTATGCCTTCACTTCCTTTCTTCTCTCCACCACCTTCCAACTAGACATCAATCTGGTCATGAGAATTTCTTGCTTCTATACGTATTGATTTACTGAATTCTGGATTGCTATGAGTGAGATTATGGGATCTTTTCTTTCTTTCTTTTTTTTTTTTTTTTTTAAAATTTATTGTGATTGTATCTAATCACATTATTGTACTCATATGGTGGCAATATCAATTTCAATTTCTATTTACTTATTAAATATGAATTAAGTAAAAGGATATTAAAAAAAAAAAAAATTCCATTATATTAAATAACAATAATATCAAGCAACATCAAGATATAGAATAGAATTGGAGTTCGCATTGTAGTGTAAGGCCAAGGCGACGCGAAAGAGCCCGAATAGCAAACTACCCAATGGACTCTTCCCCTAAAAAAATAGAGTTAATATCGTGTGGGTCAATGGCCCACATATCAGATATTAAACTGATAAGAACAAATACTACTTTTTTTTTTTTTTTTTACTCCAATAGTCTTTTTTTTTTTTTTTTTTTAATAAGGAGTCATGTATCATTAGAAACCTCATCAAAGGAGAGTACATTAGTACCACCACGGTCACAAAGGACCTCAGGTGGGATAGTAGTTAAGTCCAGTTTACCACCAAAAGAAGAGGTTCTAGCCCAAGCGCTAGCTTATGAGCACAAAAATTACAGTTGCAGTTTACATAATTTTTTTTTTTGAAACCAAAATAAAACAAATGACATTAAAACGAGAAAAGAAAACATACAACCAGTCAGACTGTAATGCCTCTAAAACAGGATTAAGAGGAGTCCGAATCCAAAGTATAACAGAGGATACTATATATCCAATTTTGATATGGACACAACAAAATGATCAAGGTCCTTGAAAAATTTGGCCAAAAGTGAATATGGGCCGACAGGCCTTTGACACACACAAGAAGCCCATGAGTCCACAAAAACCCTCCCTTCCAAACTCTACTCTCTCTGCTCTCTCTCTCTTTCCACGCAGAGAAGAGATGACACCAGAGACCAAACACGCAGAGCCCGGAAGCAGCTGGAGGAGGTGCAACAACCGCAGAAATCCGGCGGATCCGGGAGCAGTGAGCGACCGCAACAAGACCGAGAACACAAAGTAGTACACAAAGGAAAGCGGAAGAGCACGAACCATCTGCATCATCATCATCATCATCATCATCTTCGAGATAAAATGATCGGAGAACACAAACAAGCAATGAGCAAGCCCCAAAAATTTCTGGGAGAGAAACTCCGTCAATTGCCGAGAGTAACAAAAACTTTGCGGTTTACATAATTAATAGACCAAAAAGACTTCTTCTTCAAAAAGGCTTCTTCTTCAAAAAGGCTCGACCAGTTGAGATTTGTTGTCTAGCTGGCCAATCAGCAAATTGGTCCACCCCACGAAGGGTAAGAAAGGTATGAGTATTACGAAGGCCTATTCGGTGGTTTTATTTGCATGTCAAAAATCATTCTCCTTCAACCACAGTCGATGTGGTATAAATGCTCAGGACACGAGAGCCTGAGTTGACTGGCAGTAACGTATGAAAGTATACATCTTTTGCCACTGTTTTAAAATAGTCTTTTATGTTTTAATAATTCTTTATTTGGAATTCAGCAAAATAAAATAAAAAATATATATATTCTTTATTTGGTTTCCAACAAATTTTCTTTTACCTTATTCATCCTTCAATCAGACAGAAAATTATTGAAATAATCTATATTATAGTTTATAAAAACATTAGAGATCAATAAAGAAAGTAATATATATATATATATATATATATATATAAGAGACTAAATAAGTTAATTTTTTTTTGAAACTTAATAAGTTAATTGATTAGGCTACAGCTGAGAATAAGCGTAATTTATGTCTAATCTTTTTTGTTATATTAGATAAGAAGGAAACATCTGCATTTAGGGAGAAAGAAAACTTGATTTGTTATTCATTCACCAAGCTCATTTGGTCTGTCTCTCACCTTTTAAAATATGTAAAGTACTCTCGTACATAGATATATATTGAAAGAAACCACCAATAACAAATTTCTTCATAAAAGTTTTGATAATTCAATATTTTTATAACTAATTTGGGAGAAATTCAAGGAATGAGACTGTTGGATTTATTTCAGCAAATCGTGTGAGTTTATGTATTTAAAACTATCATATTTAATTAGACTCAATTAAAGTGATCTAATAAAATGTAAAAATATGATACTAAAACATCTTTTGCATGAGTCCAACTTAGGATCTTTTACTTGGCTCACTTGGCAAGCCAACTAAAGTGAGTTACACCAACCAACTCTTCTATCGCATTTTCTCTTCTTCTATAACATTTGGGGTGTAATAAACATGTCATATTCTTATGAAATATATCTTTTTTTAACAAGATATTTTGGCTTCTTAAAAAATCTTCATAATATAAACTAAAATGATTGTTTTTTTTTTAATGAAGAAAGAAAAGAAAGAAAATTGTATATATCTCAATATTCTCTAAGCAAATTATTATCAAATAAAATTTGATTTTATTTTCACAATAATTTTATGAAAAAAAAAGTAAAAAGAAATTTTTATTCCAAAAATAAAATTGTTGGCCAACTAAGAATGTCCAAAAATCAAATCCAACAACAATGTTAGTTCATCAAGATTATTAGGATATACATATATATGGCCTCTTTCTTCCAATCACTTAAAACTACATTAAATATCAAAATTCTCCTTTGTTCTATCAAACATAGGCCAACTAATCTTTTGTTACTTGTAACACTTGTCCTTCCAATCAATTACATTAATTCTCTATAAATAAGTTTCAAAATTATTGTCCCAATACACAACAAAAATCCAAAAGTATAGAAATATATATTTTCCATACACAAAGCTACCAAGCAATCTATCAATCATGTCTGCTTCTTTTTCCAAGATTTGCTACGTTCTATCTCTGCAGGCCGTATTCTTAGCACTCACATTCTCAAGCTTCCATGTAAGCCAGGCTGCTTCTGCTCGCCATTTACTGCAAAATGCTCAGCCCGGAATTCCTACAATTCCGTCATTACCTCAGCCTACATTACCCAACATGCCAAAGGCAACACTTCCGCCTCTGCCAACACTGCCGACAAACCCTTCTTTGCCTAAACCAACACTACCAACATTGCCAACCATGCCCAAGGTGGCACTTCCTCCAATGCCGGCGGCCATTCCTTCACTGCCAAACATTCCGGCTACTAATACTATGCCTTCACTTCCTTTCTTCTCTCCACCACCTTCAAACTAGACAACTCGATAATCATGGGTATTAATTTGTTGTCTCTAATATGATTTCTTCCGTGTGATGATTTTTGGAGTTGTATTATTGAGTACTTGTTGAGTTATAGGCTGCTATGAGATTGGGAACTTTTTTATTTATTTTATCTTTCTTTTTCCGAAGGTTATTGTGATACCCATTATGTATGTATCTACGTATTGGAATAAATATAATTTTTTGTTTTGCTTTTCTATCTTAATTTCTATTTTATTTCAATGATTGAGATACTAAAACAAAAAAGTTAGAAGAAGCTGGATTGGAAAAGAAAACACACCAATTAGCAATCTTAATTGTCATTCTTATTATTTTACAATGAAATATTTCAAGTCAAAATTTTGACTTTAACACAATGGGTAAACGTATTATTAATGGATTCTATAAAAGTAATTCATATTAAATTCTAATTAATAACTTTGAATATTAAAAATTTAATAATAAAAAAAATATTCAATGTCACAAAAATAAAACGATTTCGTATATATGCATGGAAAAATGAATAATCTTAATTCTCATTTGAGATGGATTATATATGAGCAGGCCATTAATAGTTTAAAAGTGTAAAATTTTAGCCATAGAGCTCTCTTTTTTATCATGAATTTTCTCATGAATATATTTTAGGATAAAAATGGAGTTAGGGTGAATATTTCAATTTCCTTCCATTTATATTACAGTACTTTGAAAGTTATGTTCATATAATTAGTAAAGCAATTTGACTATTTATATGAATAAGAAGTATTTGATAAATATGATTAATCTTTAAATCCTATTATGTAACTTTAAGTTCATGAGTAGGGTAAAATTAAATTAAATATAAAAAGTCATTATTTTGAATCAAATGTTACTTTACGGATCAATTTCTAACTACACCTAAAAATGTTTTAAATACGTGCTGAGCAACCTTAAAAAATGTGATATGCTTAATTGATTGTTGGCCTCTCTATATGAGATGATTACTTTTGAGTTATTTTAATAGAATAAATTCACTTGTTAAGTTATGTTTGATCCTATATATAGAGATAATATAATTTCCACATTTGGTTGAGTAGGAATAAAAAAATAGTCAAATAATTTTAAAGAAATTAATAAAAAAAAAAAAAAAAAAAACTCAATTCAAGAACCAAGTAATCAAGGTCAAACGTGATATTATGGATTCTAGTTCCTCTTATGAAAGGAGGAATTGGGAAAGGTGGGAGCACTCAAATCGCATAAGTCTTTTGATCATGAAACGTGCAATTTCGGAAAAATTTAGAGACACTATGTCTAATCGGGATGATGCCAAAATGTTCCTTACGGAACTTGAAGAGCGTTTTGCACAAAACAAAAAAGCTGAAACAAGTATATTGCTTTCGAGTCTTGTTTCTATGAGGAATAAAGGTAATGGAAACATGAAGGAGTACATAATGGAAATGTCTCATCTTGCCTCAAAATTAAAGGCACTAAGTTAGAGCTTTCCGAAGAGTTACTCGTGCATTTGGTGTTAATCTCTCTTTCATCACAGTTCAATCATTTTAAGATCGGTTATAATTGTCAAAAGGAGAAGTGGACTCTTAATGAGCTCATTTCTAATTGTGATCAAGAGAAAGAGAGATTAAAGCATGATAAGGTTGAAAGTGCTCATTTGGCATTGACTCATAAGAATAAAGGAAAGAAAAGAAAGAATCTTAATGAAGGTGCGAGCTCTAGACTACAAAAGAAACAAGAGAAGGAGAAAAATGAAGAAAAATTTACTTGTTTTTTCTGTGGAAAGACTTCTCATATGAAGAAAGATTATACTAAATATCACGCTTGGCGTTTAAAGAAAGGTATAGTCATTTCTTTTGTATGTTCTGAAGTTAATTTAATTTCAGTACCTAGACACTCTTGGTGGTACAAATATTAAATTAGGCAAAAAGGATAAATACTTCAAAATTTATCTCTAAGAGGAGTACTGATGGCCCATCCATTGTTACGACAAACAAAAATTACATGTGCCTCCAGAATTGCAACAAAGTTCATGTCAACACGAAAATATCCTTGAAGTGCACAAATTCTTCAGGTCATAAAACAATGGATAAATGACACCATGTATCAAATGAAATAAAATAGCAAAACTTAGGAGTAATGTCGTTTCCACTTGTTCATGTGAGTCTTTATAGGTTGTGGGAATTATCAAAACAAAACATTACCTGATGATGGAATAGCCAACTAACCATAAAAGATATCCAATATGCTATAATAATCCTATAAACACAACGAGTTTGAAAATGAAATATCCTATAATCTTATGAACGATAAATTTACTTAATACTTCTGTTCAAAGGTAATAAGTATATCACCGATCAATCAAAATCGTATAAATCTTACATGAAAGAAATTTTAAGGATACATAGACATTTCATCCATTTAAACTTTTTGTTTCCTAAACATATAGCCACCTCCACATATAAGGTGGTTTATCCAACTAGTATATAGATATAGTCAAACAATATACGAAGAGCATTTGAAGTGATGTTATCAAAATCTTACTTGTAACACGTAACCAAATTAGGACTGACTAGGAATCTTTCTAGCAAGCGTCCTTCCTCTTCCTGAGTAGAATGATGACCAAGGTTATGTAAAAGCAAGTCCATGACAAAGATTTCCTCTTATTAGACCCTCCGATTCTTAAGTTAGCAAGAATTTAGTATAGATCTAAAGAATACTCGGATAAGTTTATGAATATACTCGAATAAGGATGTAGTAAAAGTGTAAAGAGAATTAAGAGTGTTTGAGTGTAATAACTTTCACCTTACGTCTGTATGTGTTTGAAATTATCTTACTTATATGAGAAAGAGCTTTTGACAGTTAGAAATCATCCAATGTTGCGTTTCCAAACTACCTTAACATAGATTCTTGTGTTGGTCACATCTCATGGCAAAATAATGTCGATCGACATCTTTTATGCCTATATTTGTACTTGTTTCAATTGACGTACTTGCTCACATTATGTGCATGAGGCACACTTTGAACTATCCGTACAAGGGAGACCACCAAGTTGCGAATCCCTAACTGAAGTACCAAAGTATCCACTATTTTGTTAGATAGTGGTGACGTGTCAAGTATATTGAAGTACCATGGGAGGTTTACTCAATGTGCTACGTAAGACAAGTGAGACCTATCAAGATTACCTATACTTTAGGCTCCTTAATGGCCCCTGGCATGGTGTGGTTATGTTACGCCCCTTTTACAGAGAGGTAATACGATAACATTCCCTAGGTTTTTGATAGAATACGAATTTACATACTTTTAATCACTTATACTTAACATTTATTGCATACATTTTTATTATTGTTGGACTTTTATATGTTATTTTGATTATTATAATAAATATGGATTTATTATATTATTAATCTAATGAGCTCGTAATTATTCTTGTTTTCGGGCTCAATGTCTCGAAGTTTTACCTTAATTAATTAAGCCCACAATTTTCATGGCCCGTCATAATGGTGAAGAAAACTAGGTTAATAAAAAGGAAAAAATAGGCCAGCCGCCAATTATTAATCATTCTTAGCAAAATTTCAAGATTTAGAGAGAGAAGAGAGATGGAGACAGCGATGACCTCCTAAGCTTCAATTTAGTCTAGGGGATAACTTTGGGCTAATTTCCATTTTTGAATTCATAACTTTTAACAACTCAATATTTAGATCACTTGATTGAATGGTGATGAGGTTTTTTTTTTTTTTTTTTTTTTTTGCTTAAGCATTCGGTATCCGAACTCACACGGGCTGACTAATCCGGATTCGGCCTGGGGTGCGCTCGCAGAGTCCAACTCTTGCTCGAGGGTGAGGGCTCCGACCCAGAGTTTTTTAACGTGGCGCTAACCACCTCGGGGGGATTCGAACCCTAGACCATCCGCCTTGAGGAGAAGCATTAGGAGTCCGCTTACCAACTCCCCCAAACACTTGGGTTATGATGATGAAGTTTTACTTAATTCTTTTGATGCTTTTTGATTGAATTGAGTTGGGATTTTATTGTTTATGATTGAATTTGATTTTGGACAGTTTTGTAGCTTCATGAATTGCCTTGATATTATCACGGATCTTAGGTTAAACTTGAATTGATTGATTGAGCGCTTGTTCTAGGATATCCTTTTGTTGTTTAATCGAATTCTAGCGGCTTCGTTAGTAGGTGATTTGAATGCTAATTTGGGCTTCCATTTAGTATTCAATCAAGGAATTGGTTTTAAAATCAGAAATTTATTAAGGAATAAGGAAGAACTTGAATTGAATCATTACCTTGGACTGAAATTTCTAAATTTGATATTTGCGTTTTTCTTATTAGTTTATTGTTTTTACAATTTCCAAATCTAAAAATCCCCTTTTACCGTTTTTAATTTCTTATTAATTGATTTCGATTAGGTTTCTTAAGGAAACGACTCGGTGAACACCCTAAACTTCTCATTGATATAATTGAATTAATCTTGACCGATTTAGTGACAATCACGTAATTCTAAAATCCTACCAGTTTCCCTAATCTAACAAAACTATTAAACTATAACAAATCTCATAATATAGTGTCTAAAAATTCCAAACTTATTTAATAACAAGTACTCAAAACAGAAATTGTAAGTTTCCCTTAAAAAAAAAAAAAAATTGTAAGTTTCCCATACAATAGGAATTTATTCCAAATAATAATAATAAAAAAAACTTTAACTCTCTTATCCAAAATCATCATCTAATTCATAATCTTCACTACCACCTATAAAGGTGAGAGACATGGGTGAGTACAAACTATTTAGTAGATAGAACATTCATTTCCTTAATTAAAAAAATTATGCTTGTAAAAATAATAATAATAGGAATAATAATAATAATAATTTTCCAAAACATTCTTATCAATAAATTAGTAAGGTAAAAGAGAATAAATCTTTTATGGTAAATCATTCAAAATGACATTGTCCTAGAGATAATGCAATACAATATATCAATCAATTCCTTCTTCACTTTCCTTTGACTATTGGGGGATAATTTGGATGTTTCGTTAATGAGTCATTTACTAAATTCAGTTCCTAATTTTATATTCGTTAGGAGAGGGCCATTACATTTACATTTGGGTGACTTTTTGTCCATGCAAATGAAATCATTTCATTTATTGTGTAACATGTCTCATTGCTAATCCATCAAGTTAATCCCAATTTATATATAAATAGTTGCTATAAAAATTTTCATTCGAAACGAAACAGTTTTAATTCTGATGAAAATCTGTTTGCTAATACTTTTTTTTTTTAAAAAAAAAAAAAAAGATATCGCTAAATTATAAGATAACCCTAAATTTCCTAATAACCAAAAACTTAGAAATTTCGTTCAAATTCCTAATAAATAATTAAAATTTATCTTTTTAACAGATTATTCAAAGACTAATAAACCCATTCAAAACTCAAAATTTTCTAATAATCCAAATTCCTAATAAAAAATTCAAAAAACTCTCATACTTACAAAAATTTTCAATCTACAAGAAAAATACCAACATTTAATAAATTTCCATCTGCTTGTCTGGTTCGATCTCTTTTCTCTCTAACTTCAAATTGATCTTCACAGGGTCCTTTGAAATTTGAATAGGGAGATGAAGATATGGGCATCTGCAAGACTGCAAGTGAAGAAGGATGGCTGCTTCCTAGAGATTCTGAACTGAATCTTGGCATATTGCACGCAGACGATGGAATTAAAGAGTTCAGCTGAAGCTTTTGTAGAAGAGTCATTCTTTAATCAAGTTGTAGCATTATCTCAGGCTGGAAGCTGCATTTTCACAGATTATGGCCATGCAGGAGATGCTTAATCAGGTGAATTGCTTTTAGTTTATCCATACTTGCATGTTTTTGCTCCAATTGAGTAATCTTTTTGTCATATTCTGACCAAATGTCTCCTGAATTTTTTTTGATGAGATTTTGATTTCTTATGTCTTGCCCTTTTTAACTTTTAGTTCATTGTAAATTGAATTTCAATGAGCTAGTACTACTAACACTCGAAAATTCTTAAGGGCTTGATCCTTTGTCTCTTTTCTGTTTGGCATTCTAAAAGTCTCTGACTGATTGGTGAAGCTGGTTTTATAAAATTAAATGTGATTGTTAACATGGCTGTTATACTTTACTTGCCTGGGATGGATGGTTCTCCATCTGATTTAGTTCTTATAATTTCTCGCAGCTCATCATGGGTTTTTCAGAAAGACATGTAAAAGCAGTTGAGCATGATGGTTGCTGTTCCAGTTACCAAAGAAGGCAGAAGGCTTCAGGCAGCATTGGGTAAAAGCACAGACAAGTGCATCAAGGCTAAAATATATTGCAAACATTTATGAAATCTCAGTACAGGAATGAGGAAAAATATAAAAAGATTATTGTCTATCAAAATAAAAGGTAGTGCAGCCAACCAGAATATAAAAAATTCATAATTTTTGAACTATTTCTTTTACATTTCTTTAAGTATTGTAATTTTGATTCTGATCAGTAGTAAAGTTGTATGATATTGGGCATCCAAGTATACTGGAAGTACTTGGAGCAAATCCTCCGACAACAGGTTCAATTGTTGGAGGCGGAGGATTCTCATGACTATGGTTATTGTAAACATTAATCCTAGGATACTCAGAACTCCTTATCAGTGAACTTTGGTTGCCTATAAGATTGTTTTGACTGTACATTTGATAGCCACCACTCATTGAAGAAAAAGCCGGTTCCTCTGGCTGTGCTAAAAAATGATGAGAAGATGTACCTGCATAATTGTCGATAAAATTAGCACTCATGTTGGAATTTCCCATGCATTCTTGATTAATATTGGAGCTACCCATGTATTCTTGATTAATATTGAAGCTACTGTTTCCACTGTCCATTTGGATAGTGTTGATGGAGTAGTTGTTTCCACTGTCCAAATGGACAGTGTTGATGGAGCAGTTGTTTTCACTGTCCAAATAGATAGTGTTGTTGGGCTGCTCCATCATAAATGACTCGTATGGAAGTGCATAACCATTATTATTATTTGCGGTGTCTTGAATTATAACCACGTTGTTGTTGTTGTTGTTGTTTTGGCTATCCACAGTCTCTTCTTCCGCTTCCGGAACAAGATTGCTATCATCAACATTAGCTGTTAATTCTGAAACTTCCACATTGTCCTTATCTTTATTTCTTGAGTTCAAATATATTTTGCATAAGACAAGTTCTTGAAACTGCCACCAAATAAAGAAACAAAATTTAAAATCTAAAATCAGTAAATATTCTAAATAATAACATTAATTCTTGTTTGACACTAATTAAGTTTCAAGAATAAGTATAACAGTGCTATAACAGTGTAAATATATACATACCTTTTTGTTTTCTTTTTCATTAGCACAATGAGGAAAATATTCATGCATTTTCCAAGGGGTTCTTCTGCAGCCATCTTCCCCTTGAACTCTTTCGTAGTAATCTAAATTTGTCCTTTTTCCAATTATTGTACCATTGCTATTTGTGATCTTCTTATCAATTCCAGTTGGCTTCCAAAACCCTCCAACAGTTATACGATTTGGACGACGACCTTTATTATACTTCTGTATTCTTTTAGTAAAGACGATCAATTCGTTTTCCATGAATCTCTCACTATTCTGGAACTCTGTAGAAAATAATAATAGTAATTTATAATCATTATTAAACTAAAAGAGAAGAAGAAGAAGAAGAAGAATGGTACCTTTGATAAGTTTCTCTGGAGAATAGTAGTTGATAGCTACCATGGGAAGATTAACATCCGGTAGAAGTTGATTGGAAATTTTGGGAAGCAGATAATGGGTAATGATTTCTTCGTCTGTCGGATTAAATCTATAACCTGAAGGATACTTATTCATTGTTCTTAAAATTTGCTTTTTCTGACCGCTGCAGCTGCAGCTGCAATCGATTTGATCTTGTTGAAATCGATTTGCTCTATGTTTCTTCTGATCTGTTTATTGTACTAGCAGCAACTACTGCTAATCTTGCCCTTTTTATAATATGGTTGTTTGTTGAATCAGAACAGGATTTTGAATGTTCCCTCTCAAATTCAATCCAAACAGGATTAGGATAATACAAAACTAATTTTATTTTTTTTATTTTTTTTTAAAACTTTTTCGGTGTAAAGAATTATTTATTAATACTTTTCCCGCTAATATTTTATAATATTTGATTTTTAATAGATAAAGTAACTAATTTATGCATTCTAATAAAAGCAGCAACTTAGCTATAATAAATAATAATTCGAAATAAAATGCTATAAAGAAATAACCGTGGCTTATTGTTAAATAAGATAAATGAAAAATTTTACTTTTAAATAAAATATATATTAACTAGGGGTAAAAATCCTTTCCATGGCTGCCCCAAAACTCCTTATTGTCGACAGCATTCTTCCTAAGGCAATTAGATCTTTCTGAATCTCAGCAATGGAACTTATAAGAGTTCTTATAAGGCTTTTAATATACATATATATATGAGAAATATGAGTATATATATCAATATAACTATATTGAGAATTGATCAATGTATGTTGCAACATAAGAGAGTGCAGCTTAAAAATCAAGTTAATGTCTATTTGGAATTGCATATTCAACCTACCACAAAGTAAACTATCCTCTTTAGCCTTGTTTCAAAAAGGCCCTTACACAACAATGGAAGTTGAACTCAGTACACATAATGAGATTAATCTTATTTCTAAATTAAAGGGAAAACTCACAAGGATAATCTTGAGAATGTCTTTTGATTGCCTGTCTGAGAGATATCTCTTGCTCGCGAAGATTGGAAGGAGGAACATCATACACATCTGTGAATATCTCCTTAATTTCAGGCTTTTCCTCGCTCTCTGCAACCTGAACTGCATGCAGTACCTGCAGAACACCAAACAATGTTCTCATGTTGTCACCATGGATCATTACCATCTGGTCAGAGTAAGTCCATCAGAATTGAACGCAAGCAAAAGAAAGACTCAACTTGGATTTCAAAACATAGTTCTAAACACAGACAACACATGATTCGATTATCCATTTCATGGAGGAAAAACTAGGGAGAAGTTAACAAAATTTCAGAGCATGTGAACCATCTAGATGGGTAGCAAATGTGACAGCAATCTTTAACTTGCATAATAGTACTGACAGTTTTTGAATCGACAACTAAAAGATTTGAATGAAGAAAATGAGAATCCATTTCTTATCTAGACTATTTTCAAATCCATAAAAATATCTACCTGCTTCCGGAGACTGCTTCGCAGTTCTTCCTCAGACTCACCACTCCACCACCCTTCTCTTTCAAGCCACTTCCTAAATCTTGTTACGGGATTTTTTTCCATTTTCCACTGCTCAATTTCCTCAGCAGCACGATATTTGGTGGAATCATCTGATGTAGAGTGGTGACCTGCTCTATATGTAAGAGCCTATTAACAAGTACAAATAAACCATTATATATATATATATATATATATATATATATATTGCCATGAAAGCCACAATGGACTAGAAAATCATAACATGTTTTTACCTCAATCAGAATAGGTCTCTGCTCCCTAATGGCCATTTCACGTGCTGCATGAACTGCACTATAGATTGCAAGAGCATCATTACCGTCTACGCGGATGCTACGAATTCCATAAGCCTGACCTCTGCATGCAATACCATCACCTTTCAAGAATAAAAAGTCCCTCTCAGACTCTAGTAAGAACCCTGGGTACAAATATTAGATTAGGCAAAAAGGATAAATACTTCGAAACTGATCTCTAAGAGGAGTACTGATGGCCCATCCATTGTTTCGGCAGAAGAAAATTACAGGTGCCTCCGTAACTGCAGCGAAGTTCATGGCAGCATGGAAATCTCCCTGAAGTGCACAATTTCTTCAGGTCATAGAGCAATGGATAAATGACACCAAGTATCAAAATGAAATAAAATAGCACCACTCGCATGGAATGCCGTTTCCAGCTGTGCCTGCAGTCAGAGTCTTTATAGGTTGTGGGATTCTCAAAACAAAACATTGCTTCGGAATGGAATAGCCAACTTACCATAAAAGATATCCAATATCCTATAATCCTATGAACATAAAGTGTTGGAAAATGAAATATCCTATAATCTTATGAACGATAAATTTACTCAATAATTCTCTTCAAAGGTAATCAGTACATCACTGATCAATCAAAATCACTTAAATCTTATGTGAAAGAAATTTTAAGGATACAGATACTTTCCATCCATCTGAACTTTTTGTTTCCTAAAATATATAACCACTTCAACAGATAAGGTGGTGCAACCAACCAGTATATAGATATAGCCAAGCAATATATGAAGAGTATGAGAAGAATGAACTTGAATTGAATGAGTGAAGGAAAGAATACCAACAGCACTAGACAAATCAATTAATCATTAGCTCCATTGACATCTATTAACATAATTCTTGGAAAGTAAAATGATGTCATACTGTACTAGTTCCTCCATCTCCGAAATAAGTGATAGTGCAAGCATTTACTTGATCCATCTTTAAAGAGTATGCAGCACCAACAGCATGCGAAATCTGAGTACTGGAGTACGATAAAAGATAAAAGATTATTGTCCACCAAATAATAGGAAAAAAATAGTTTGAACAACAGAGGGGCCTTTTCTCATTTGCATTTTACATTTAAGTGGTTGAAGAAAAGTAACCAATTTAAAATAGAAAATTAGAGAATAGGAAATTTTTATTCATATCAAAGCATTCATAGGCAAAAGGTATCTTGATCTCCTTGGTTCCAGAACAATGTTTTTGAGCAGTAATAGTATCACAAGAAAGCTTTGATGTAAAAGGATATTTCATGTAAAAGAGAAGAGGCTCAGAAACAAGAACATTACACATATTTAAGAGATCAATCAATATCTTACGCAACTGTTGATGCAACAGTGAAGTAATTATGACGTTTAGAGCCATAATGTGCAGGCATCTGCCTTCCTTTTCCATTGTCATTTTTGTTTCCAAAACACTGGTTTGCAAATTCTTGCAAAGTAAATCCTCTCCATAACAAAACTCCTGGTTCCCTATACTGCATGTATATAACAAGTCAGAAATGTATATTTAACTAAAAAGAGTTCCTAAATTTCATGTAATTCTTATCCAGTGTGATTCTTTCAACTTGTCATCCAGTCTTTTTTTTCCTAGGTATTGTGTGTGTTTGTAGATAAGCTTAAATTTGTATCAGTGCACTAATTCAAATTTTCAATGGTGTTATATGACCAGTGAACTCCTGAAAGTAAAAATAGCAGATAATTACAGTATCGGGTAATAAATAATACAATTCTCGATCTATTTAAGGAGCTTGACAATTTGATGGTTACATATGACTATAAAGCTACAGATAAATAGGAGTGAAGATGCACAACTTATACTAAACAAATGAAAAGAGAAAAAGTAGGTAACCAGACTGGCCTATTTGAGCAATGAAAGATACTCAAAAACCAAAATAGTTCACTGATCCTCTATGGTAATTCCAAATTTATACATTAACCTTTTTTATCCCCTTCACATACAGCTTTCTCCATCCATTACTCCAAACAAACTTTTTGTTCTTTCTGAAGGAAAAAGTGATATTACTGAGACCATAGATTCTTTAACTAACAAATAGATGGTCACATATGAAGCTGCTGCAAATGCACACTGTTTTATGGGCGTGATTCAAAATTAATCCAACCAAGCAGGACTAATATTTTATGCTTGTGCTTTCTGGATTTAAAATAGTAATAATAAAGTGTAAATTCGAATATTCTTTAGATAGTATTTCTCTTGAGAATTTACACTAGTAACATAGACTCTAGAAACTTGTTCAGTTATACTTTGTCTAAAACTTGTACTTCGTAATGATTTGACCAAATCTCTTGTTTATGCCTCCTGAAACAACAAGTATTCTCAACTACTTTTTTTGCACTCAAAACATCATTCAAGATCACTCTAATACACAAAACATAGAAGAAATTTCCCTGTCACCGATAAGCGTTCATTCAAAGTTATCACCCTTCTTTTCTCCCCATTTCTCAAGGTTTCTATTGAAGGACCTTCTATTAGTGGAAGAAAGAAAACTTTTAAGTCCACAAATGGTTTACCAAGGGAATAATATTACTCATGTCCTGTAATGTTATGTCTTTAATGGATATCCATGTTTTCCTGGGTTTCAAATGACATGCTCTAAATCCCCCAGTATAAAAGTGCCCTTTAGATTTAAAATTTATGCACATAAAAAATCAGAATACATGAATCATAATGAAGCACATGCTGATGAACCTGTGGGAAGACAAGATCATCCATTTGAAGTGCTGCAGCAGATGCAACATTAATAGCCTCTTCTCCCATTGTAGTAACATAAAAGGATATTCTTCCCTGTCTTTGTGCTTCATAAAAGATAGTATCCATGATCTGAAGTGTGGCCATGTCTCTATACATTTTCACAGCCATTTCCTTAGTAATCTGAAAGAATTCATATGACAAAGCCAATTGAAATAGTAAATACAAAGTGATTTTATTTGTGTGAATTTCTCTATATGTGTTTTTATATATAGATTCATGTAGTAGTATTTTGATACAAAAATCCTTATTCAGCTGGTTGTATCTCTTTAATATAATAACCCTTAATACCTGTGCAAAATTGCCAGTGGCCACAAGGCCATTGTCATCAAGGACTCGATAGCAGTAAATCCTCTCTTGGTGAGACTCAGGTATAAAATCTAAATTTGAAGTGAACTTAATCTTTCCTCCAGGATGAATCAAAACCTACCATATAGAATAAGATGGTTACAATTCCTATGCTTGAAAGACACAAATTAATACACAATTTACAAAAGGAAAAAGGAAAGAAAAAGTTACTAATTAGCCCAAGGACACATTTTAAAATGATGTTCTCAACTAAAATTTAAAACTTTGCATTCATTTTCCTTACAGAATAGATAAAAATGCCAATGTAGTTAGATTCCAATTAGTGAATTTCAGATTGAACATGTCTACCCTAAAAACAGATTTCAGCAGTCCAAGCAACACATTGATGTGAGGTAGATTGTCATACAATTGTAACAAGAACTAAACTTTCAAATTCATTTATCTAGACTTCAGCATGTTTAGAATACACATAATCATCCTTGCATTTGGCTGCAAATATTTATTTTTGCAGCCAAAAGAAAAGTGGAACATGCAACTATTACTTTTATTGAATTGCAAAAACAGACTCGAAAAAAATTGTATATATAAAAATTTATACCTAAGGAGTGTAAAGAAGATAAATTAAAACCTCTGTAAGCTTAAGCTGATTCTTTAGAGTCACTTGGCAATTTAATTTAACACAACTAAACTAGGGTGTCGTCACTACCTGGCCAGTCCTAAGAACTTGATATAGGAATTGCCATTTATCAATTTAAACATATTCATTTTTCCCTAAGCCAGATGGGGTCTTTAATTAATCCAATTCCATATGGAACTTTATGTGCCATACTTCTGCAGCATAGCTACAACTGTCTAACAGCTTCCTCATGAAGTATGCATCCTAGAACAGTAAGATTAGGCTCTAAACTAAGAATCAACGAGAACAAAAGTCAGCAGCAGATAAAGATAAATTTAAAGTGGGAATTATAAAAACCAATTCACTCTAATTTTAAATCAATTTGCACACAAATTTAACATAAAAGGACAACAAATATTCAAGAAATGAAGTGCGCATATCTAGTGCAACATGCAATTTATACACTGTTCATGAGGCGAAAAAACAATAAACAAAGGCAAGGACAAGAAGTAGAACAAATACCTCGGAATCATCGACATTTTGGTTGGGTTTGAATTCATTTTGGGGTTTAACTGATTCACAACGCCAAGAATTGAAATAAATTGGTAATTTCTCTTGACATGCAACTGGGACTTTGTGCTTTCTTGATTGAAATGTCTGACGATGTTGTGGGAAATGAGAATTATTACAAGAACTCCGACAGAACGTATATGAAAACACCGTTATCGGTTTGAGATTTTGAATAACATTTTTCGATTTTAACAAGTAATTAGCCATTAATAATCAGAGATCATATAAGAAAGAAATACTAGTATGTGAGGAAGAAAAGGGAGGGACAAGCAGTTTCTTGTTCTGCAAAAGCTCAGGGGATTAATCTAAAAGGAGAAATTCTCCAGTACATTTAGCCAATGATGCTACAGCTTCTCCACCTTTCATACATTAAATATCCATTTACCCCTTCCTTGCATGTCTTGAGCGTGTATGCTCTAGTACCCAATTGAACCTTGGAGGAGCTCTATTCGAGATCATGTGGGTCCTTCGTGGAGTCTACCAGACTGCCTAGCCTACGTGGAGGGATTTCGATTACTCTCAATGACCTCTCACAACGTGTGAGGCATATCTGCTCGGACTCGGACTCGCGCATCTCGGATCGACTATTGAATATTACTCATTTATTCGGGAGACTGCAATTTAAATCGAATTCAAATTGATAGAAATTGTGATAATTTTATAAATCAAATAGTTTTAAAAAAAAAAAAAAATCTTCTACATTCTTTAAAAAATAATAAAATTAATTTTAATCTAATTTTTTAAAAAAAATAGAACATTTTTTACATCTATATAGTCAGAAAGTACATAAAACTTAATTAATTAATATTTATAATTTTAATAATTATAATAAGTATCTTAATTATATTAGTATTTAAAATATGTTTTTAAAAAACATTATAAACCAGAGATACAAGAAAAAAAGAGAGAGTTTGAACAAGTTGGTCAATAAAATAAAATAAATGAGTTGTAACGTGTTAGTGAATTTGGTGCACATATTGGGTTCTGCACCAGTTACAGGCTAGAAATTCTTATCGTAAATGAATATTATCCTTTTTGTCGGTAGCGAAAATGGATAAACACGTGACTCGTGGAACCACCGAGTTTCAACGTCACGATTTTGGTGTCTTTTCCGCGCGTGTGATTAGTTTATGAAAATTATATGGAATTTTTGTATGAATAAAAACAAAATACAATTCGGATGTATAACATAAAATAATGTCCACAATTATATTTTTTAAGTGATAATTCATATATATATATATATATATATATATAAAGCATATTAAAAACTTCACTTATTACTTGAATGTTATGAGTCTAATTTTCATAGTTAAATATTAAAATTTTAATTTTCAAATAAATATGTTTTTTTTTGAAATACACTATAAATTATTATCTATTTTATTCTTTTTTAACCAAATTTGTGTTAATTTTTTATTTGTGCGTTTGATGGTTTTTAAAATATAAATAGGAAATTCATGTAAAATAATTTTAATAATTTACTATAAAGTTGAATTACATATTTGTGGTATTTCATAGTTTTTATCATTGTTTCTACCAGGTAAAAAATTAGATTGATATAGAAAAAAAAAATAAATTTTTTTTTTTTAATATTATTATAATTAAACGATGTTATATTTGTAGTCTACTTCTATAAAATATAATTTAGATATAATATACAAAGAATCCCTTGATCTTTGGAACTGGTGAAAAGCTATAAAAATATCTCATTTAAATCCCTCCAACAGAGACTTTAGGATCTCTGGAAATTTAAAAGGGCTTTTGACTCAACAAGTGAATTCATTTTTTTTTTTCCTTTTCTTTTTTTAAATCTCTCTAAAGTTTTTTCTCTCAAACCCTAGCTCCCTCTCCCCCCTCTCTTTCTCTCTTCTCTCTCTTCTTTCCCCTAGGTTCTGCCGCGCTCCCCACTTCTTCTCCCATCTTCTCTTGTTCTTCTTCTTTGCCAGCCGCCCCTTTCCCGGCAAAAGAATTTGTTTTCTGAATTTGTTTTTGTTTTTTTTGGATTTTTCTTATTGTTTTGTTTATGTTTTATTTATTTCTTAAGTATTATTATTCTTTTCTCATTTCGCTTGTTTACCTCATATTTAAATATCGGTTTTTTTTTCTTTTTTAGAAAAAAAAAAAAACCAGATCCAGGTGGCCCTTTGTTCGTATTCGTTTTTTTTTTTTTTTAAGTATTTTATGAAATCTTTGATGCGTCCGGAATCATTAGACAACTCTTAAAAAAAAAAAGACGAATTGAACTTTCGCAAATGAAAACTCAAAATGACACTATAAAGATAATTAGATTTAAATACATTAATTTTTCTTTTTTTTTATTTTATTTATATTTTTTTTAGGTTTTTTTAGGTTGAGCTACTACCATCACTTAGTTTTAAGTTTAGGTTGTTTTATCCATTATTTGTGAATGATTTTTTTGTAATTCAAGTTCAAATTTTTTTTTTTTTTTTTTTTTTTATAAAAAATTCCATTAAAAAAAAAAGTGAATTCAATTTTTTTTTTTTTTTTCTTTTTTTTTTTTTTTTTATAATCGAAGTGAATTCATTTTATCTGACTGACTAAGCAAAATTACATACATGTTTTGGATTATTATTGGCCACTACCTAAATTTCACCAAGTGGCGACACAATTTCCATCCTGCAATAGCAAAAAAATAAAAAAATAAAAAAATAAAATTAGATCCACCAAGGTTTGGATTCGTTTTCCAACTATACCAATTGAATTCTTTTCTCCTAACGTTTTCCAACTAATTTCTCCAAATGAAATTAGGTAACTTAATTGGAAAAGCAATCAAATGTTAATCAATTTAATTAAACTTAAATGCGATCCTAATAAGATAATTAAATAAACTAAATTATACTCGTGACATAATTATTGAATAGTAAAGGATAGGAAATACTAACTTGAATATTAATTCCATAGTCTTCTTGTTGTTCTTCATTCAATCTCCAACTATTTTCCCAAACTAAATTTGTAATACTTCAATTTGACATAAGAACTTGTTAAAAATTGAGTCTTTAATTCTTTTAAAGGAGATAGTTCTTGTTTTTAGAAAGAGAAAAGGAAAAGGAAAAACCCTTAACCCAAATCTAAACAAAATATGTCATATTTGTTCAATTACCAAAATACTCATTATCTTTTACTATTATGCAAAGACACCCCGTTTAAATTTTAACGAATTGGCATTGAGAGATTTGCTATAATTGTGGTTGCTATAGCCCATATACATGAATGTTGTCCAACTCCTTGCCCTAAACCTAATGCAATGATGCAATCAACATTTGGACCTTGGATGCTGACATTCACCTACTGGCAGCGTCAACATTGACCACTGGAAGACCCCCACCATCCTCTCCACTACAATCCGCAAGATCATTAGTATGCTGGAGGCCTCCAAAATTGGCAACTACTATAAAAACTTCTCCAGGATCAAGATTTTCTATCATAACTCATGACGTTAATCATGCTCCTAATTCCCTCCCTATCTCTAGCTCAAATCACTGACTAGAGGTAAGTGGCAATGGTAAAGGTAAAGGTATCTTATTATCTCCACCTCTTCAAAAAAATAAAATAAAATCTCTAAAATTCTATAATCTCTTATTCCTATCTCCTCCAAAAATCATGGTAATCCTCCTACCTCCTCTACCATATCTAATCATTTACCAATCCCTTTGATGAGTTATATTTATATATAAAAAATAATATAAATAATTGAATAAAATAATATTAAATAATAGAATTTCTCAAGATTAAAATAGAATTGTCACTAAGATAATAAACTCAACTAGCCAGAGAACCTATCGAAATAGTTTAGTAAATAAAAGTAGTATTCAGATTTTAATATTTATAAAATCGTTTTCCTCAAGACATCTATTAATTTTTAGTGTGGAAAATATAATTAAATCAATTATGAATATGATTTGGAAGTATGAATCAATCATCAAGTAATCCAACCTTTATCAAGAATGATAGGATTGAATTCTAATTTCCTAGAAAGCAAAGTAAATGAACAATGTAAAGAATAAAGCAAGTGAAAAAGGTTGGAAGGAATTCTTAGTAAAATATAGGTGAGATAAGAAGATACAAAATACCAAGAATAGGATAATCTTGGATCTAGTATCATAGCTTCACCAAATTCAAGTCTAAAGTAGAATTTCCTCCATACGGATCGTGGCAAGAAATTCCTAGATTAAAACACTCGAATGTTAACACAACTAGATCTCCTATCAATCATCCAAGGTCCGGTCCATCGATAGGAAACTAATCACATTAACTTGGCACTAATCGTATATCCAAGGTCCGACCTAACAATTAGTGTTAATCCGGAACCACAATCTCAAATCAAAGCTTATACTAAAGATAAAATTCAGATCTAAAGCCATCAATGAAATTGCAATTCAAATAAATAAAACCACAATCATTCAATCCAAGAACATCACAATATCTCAAGTAAATTGTAAAACAAAACCAACCAAATCTACCTATAAGAAATGTAGAAATGAGAGTTCCTAAGGTTGGTTAACTATTTACAAAGAATAACAAGGAATAATAGAAGAAAAGGAGAAAGTGAAACATAGACATTAAACCTTCTTCCTCTTCAACTCCTTCTCTTGATTCTTCTTTGCTTCATCAACTCGAATCTTCAATTTGTGTAGTCCAAATACCCTAGATTAGATTCAGTAGATTTCCTTACGGATCGAGACAAACCTACCTAATTAATCCCAATATACTCAATACTACAACAAGTAGAGAGTAATCTCTAAGAAAATTGGAAAATCAAAGTATAGATTTCTCTCTAAGTTCTACCAAACCTTTACAATTAAAATGGCAGAGTAACAGTATGTAAAACAAGCCTAATCCAACCCCCTTTAATGGTAAAAATCCTATAATTTATAAAAAAACGAAAGCAGGGGTAAAATCATCATTTTGCAAATAAAATAGTGATTCTGGCATGACTACGGGCGTTGCCCTTTCTTCTCTACGGGCGTATTGATGTCGTTATGTCCTACGGACGTAGAATCCAGAGTGCAACGACCGTAGAGAAGTTAGTTATTTTATACGGGCGTGATACACAAAAGGGCAACGGGCGTATATATCATACGGGCGTAGTCCAACTCCTAAGAGCGTAGCATAGTTCCAGAATGTTGCACTTTTGCCTCTGAATTTATCTTTTTAAGCCAATTTGCCCTAGAAGTTACCCGAGATGCAAAGTATACAATTAAGCCCTTAATCACTCAATTCATCTCAATTTAATACAATAAAACTCACAAATCATGCACAATTTATATCCCAAAACATGATCATATTTGATGTTATCACCCTTTATCTATAAAATAACTGCTCCAACTTCTTGGTCGAACTTCCCTACACACACCTCCCACAAATATAAATCTAATATAAAATCCTAACTCTAATCCTAATTCCCTTACGTTTCATTCTTGATATCATACATTTCCACAATCCTTTCATTCTCATCATTGTAGAACCTTGAGTCTCTAGTATCAAAGGCTTCCTATCTCTCATTTACCTCTCCTAACTATTCTTGATTCTCTAGTAGTGGCATTTGGTTCTTTTCGAATGAAACACACATGACTAGTCAAGCTCGAACTTTACTTATAATGGATATTGGATGTTTCATAGCCAAAATCTCTTTGATCCTTCCTCCACATTTCTTCCTAGTTGGATGCTAGTAATTGACATCAATTATTGAACATTACTTGCTACTTTACCAAAATTGGCTCCCTTTCTATGGAAAACATGACATGAATGACTTAAAACAAATCCTTCCCCATTGAAATATTGTAAAATCTAGTTTTTGTGATTTCTTCCTCCAATCTGCTACAACACAACTTCACATCCTCTACAACTGCCCCATGACCTAAGAACTATGGACTACTCTTCTTCCTCGGCATAGTATTTGTCTTTTCTCGATTCTTCACCATTGATAATACCACTAAATGGATTGATTGAAATGTTAGCTGCCAAATTCTTATTCAAATTCACTACACCTTGGTCTTTAATTTTTTTTTTTTCTCTTGTTCTATTTGGCATTAGAGAAACACTTGTTTATTTATTGAGACTTATGGCAGCAAGATAGCTCCATCTTTGGGAGTTTTGTTTTAAATTTTGATAAGAGAGAATAATAAAGAAAGAAAAAAATAATAATAAGGAAAGGAAAGAGAAGAAAACTAAAATAGAAAGAAGAAAAAGAAGAAAAGTATGTAAAATTAATGAGAAGAAAACTTATAAGAGGACACATGACTATAGTGCAACCTATCAAGCGTAATGTTAAAGTTAACAAGTTTCATATATAGAAGAGGGGGTGGGGATAGGGAAGTTAGAGATAGATTTTAGAAATAGAAGGAGAAGGAGAAGATTGTGGATGAAAGGTAACTATTTAAATTGCGGAAGATCCATCCTAAAACCCTTATCTTTATTTTTAGAAGGATTAAGGTTAGGGTGAGAGATAAGAAAAGAATTATGGATAGACTTAGAGACAAACATAGTTGAAGGAGGCAAGATAGTTAGGATTCATTTTTTTAATAGAAGAAATATTCCTTGAAACAAAATTAGAGGAAGGAGAGAGAGAGAGGGACCACAAGACCAAAAAACCTAGAGCCTCGAGATAGATTGATTAGCGGAATAGAGAGGTGATGATTGATGAGCAACAACATAAGGATCATGCAAAGGGAAACCATTTTAGAAGGTCCGGGAGATAAATAAGGAAATGAAAAAGAAGAAGGGGGAGAAATTTTTTGACCAGAGTAGGGCGACGCTAGTGAATAGCCGATATTATCCAAGGATGAAAGTTAGATTCAGCAACAAGAATTGAATAAGGACTCACCAACGGAGGAGAAGATTTTGAACATTACTCAAGAACATGTCAATATTCGCCAAGACTATATAAAATATCGTATAAACTCTCATGCTCTACAAAAATTTTACGTCCCATAATAGCCACCCATGGCACAAGAGGACAAGAAAGATCAATGTCGACGTGAACCCTAACAAAAGGGCCAAAAATAACATCTAAAGCAGTATTTTCGACCTTATAAGATTTTCTAGCCCGAACAAGATAGCTTCCCAAAAAAAATAACCCTAACCAAGTCGTGGGTAATAAAATTTTTTTTTTTTATTTATTAGCCCTTGAACAAGATAGCTTCACAGAAATAAGCTTTGAGTAAGAGAGCTTTTCCTTCAAGGTTGCTAGAGAACGCTTCCAATTATTCATTTCAAGGGTAACATTAGGAATATCTTTCATAGTAACGTGACAATCTTCATAGGATCTTTTGAATAATCATCACCACAATAGATATGCAACCTTCGTTGATGAAGAAGCAAAATCCTCTTGCGAGGCTGGAGAAGAAAGAACAAGAGTAGAAGTTGGTGTATCAAATAGGATGCTTTCATCTCAATTATAGAAGGAGATGAGTAATGATCATTAGGAGTGCACTTAAGCTTTTTTTTGAACGTCGAAAGTAAATCAATAGAAGGCTCCAACTCTACGGAAGAGAAAATAGGAGCATACAAAACCAGTGCCATAACATGAGTTAGATTGTACTTTTTTGTTAAATGTAAAATGATATTCTTTAGATATTAGACAATCTCTTGATTTTGCAATCTCCTTATTTTAGGAATAGATATATTTTCTTGATTTTGTACATATCTTACCGG
The DNA here is from genome assembly GCA_025388415.1 of Cynanchum wilfordii. NCBI lineage: Eukaryota > Viridiplantae > Streptophyta > Magnoliopsida > Gentianales > Apocynaceae > Cynanchum > Cynanchum wilfordii. The sequence continues at coordinate 43,056 of JAHSUH010000065.1, forward strand.
ATATTCTTGATCATGTAACCATATTGTACATCTTACACTCATGTATATTTATTTGACAAAATAATGGAAGAAATACACAACCAATATTTCTTACATGGTATCGGAGCCTTAGGGTAAGAAATTCACTAATTCTTCCTTTCCTCTTTTCTCGATTCCTCTTCTGTCAAAGACCATGGCTGATAAAAAATATGAATCTAAATCCTCTACACCTCTTCTTCATCCTACTCTTGATGTTCCAAACATTACCAATTTTATCAAAGTTACCCTTGACATTGAAAAAGGTCAGTATATCACATGGTCGGAGTTGTTTAAAATTCATGCCCGAGCCTATCAAGTTTTGGATCACATCATTCCTCAACCGGAATCATCTCTTAGTGACACCGATCTCGCACTTTGGTCTTGCGTTGATGCCATCGTATTGTAATGGATTTATGGCACCATTTCAAAAGATCTTCTTAATACCATTCTTGAACGTGATTCCATCGTTGAAGTTGCTTGGAATCGGTTGCACGATATTTTTTCCGATAATAAAAACTCTCGGGCGTTATATCTTGAGCAGGAATTCTCAAGTGTTTAAATGGAAAGTTTCGCTGATGCCTCCGCCTAATGTCGGCACCTTAAGTCTCTTGCGGATCAACTGGCAAACGTTGGGGCTCCTGTTTCCAATGAACGGTTAGTCCTTCGGTTAGTTTTGGGTTTAACAACTGCTTATACCATTGTAGGTACACAAATTCGTCACGGTAATACTCTCCCTCCCTTCTACAAAGCTCGTTCAATGCTGGTTTTAGAGGAAACAACAAGAGCAAAGAAGGCTGCCCAATCTTCAGACACTTCTGTTTTTTTGGCTACAAATTTTGGTGAATTTTCGGACTTTCAAAATTCCAAGGGTGGTGGCAACCACCGTGGCGGCGGCAACCAGATAGGTGATCGTGGCGGCCGAGGACGCTGCTACAATGGCAAGGAGCGAGGTGGCTGCAGCAAAACACACCGGCAACAGAACTCTCAACGTTTTGTTCAATTTGATTCCTCTCAACCCAATTTTTCTTCTTGGGCTGCCCAACTTCCTTGGGCCAGTGGCAACATTGGACCAGACCTCCATGTCCATACCCTACTTCACCTTGGACTAGGCCGCCTCCTTCCAAACAATTTAATGGTGTTTTGGGCTCCAGACCTCCTCAACACCGGATGGCCCAAACAGACTCCTCAAGCCCATACTGTCTCTACATCGAGCCTTCTTCACATTATGATCCAACCGATATTCAAGAGGCCATGCACACTCTTTCCCTTACTCCTCCATCGGATCAATGATATATGGATAGTGGAGCCACATCCCACATGATGTCAAATGGAGGTACTCTTACGTCTTATTTCAATTTGAGCAACGACCACAAAATTACCATTGGTAGTGGCCATACTATTCCAATTCTTGGCTCTGGAATTTTTTTGTTTTCTACCCCTCATTCTCATTTTTCTTTAAATAATGTCTTACATGCCCCTTATGTAATTAAAATTCTTATATCTGTTCGCCAATTCACCATTGATAATAATGTTTCTGTTGAATTTGATCCTTTTGGATTTTCTATTAAAAATTTTCAGACAGGATGCCTTTACTGAGATGTAACAGTTCGGGTCAACTTTATCCTCTCGGTTCCACTCTTCCTTCCGCCTTGTCGTCCGCTTCTTCTTTTGCTGCTATCTCTCCGGAAATATGGCATCATCGTCTCGGTCATCCCAACTCTTCTATATTATGCACTCTTTGCTAGGAACATTTACTTTCTTGTACTAAGATCCCGAATAATTATTTTTGTCATTCTTGTCCTCTTGGTAAACAAATTAAATTACCAATTTTTAACTCTTTATCTTCTACTACTTTACCTTTTGACATCATGCATAGTGATATTTGGACATCACCTATCCGTTATTATGTGTTGTTCTTAGATGATTTTTCTAATTTCTTATGGACATTTTCTATTGCTCATAAATCTCACCTTCCTTCTCTCTTTGTTAATTTTCATTAGTATATTTTTAACTTAATTTGAAAAAAAAAAATCAAATGCTTGCAATGTGATAATGGAAAAGAATTCGAAATTCTGTTTTACATAATTTCTGTCTCACCAATGGTATCCACATTCGCTTCTCATGTCCTTATACATCTTCTCAAAACGGGAAAGCTAAACGGAAAATTCGTACCATAAATAATCTTTTCCGAACTCTTCTCCATCATGCTTCTATGACATCCTCTCTATGGCCTCATGCTCTCGACGTGGCCACTTATCTCCATAACATCACGCCTACCAAAACTCTTGCCTCTCACATACCTACATTTTTTCTCTACAATAAAATTCCATCCTATTCTCATCTCCGTATTTTTTGTTGTCTTTGTTATCCTCTAATTCCATCTACGTCTAGAAATAAATTGCAAGCTTGTTCCCTCCCTCGCTTTTTTGGGATATCGCTTCTAATCATCGAGGTTACAAGTGTTATGACTTATCCCGTAGAAAAATTATTATTTCTAGACATGTTTTTTTTTCCTTGAAGGGGAAGTATTGTATTAATACTAAGTCAAAAATTGTACAAAGCTACCAAGGTAGCCCCAAAATAAAACAGACTTGTGACAACAAAGCACTACCTGCACAATGTATTCAAAAATTCCAAAGATTTCAGTAGAATCTCCCTTGCCAGCCATCTAGCATCGGGATGTTCCTTATTCCGATACACAATTAGATTTCTCCAATACCAGAGTTCCATAACTCCTTGTCTAAAAATGTAATTCCAATGTTCTTGGACTTGAATCCCGCTTTTGCCATGTTGAAGATTTAGTTTCACCCACTGTTGACTATCCTCCAATTCCCAAAACTGTTGTTGCAACCTCTGTGATGCCAGCATTTTCCATACATCTCTTGCCAAATTGCAATCTCTTACTGTGTGTAAGGTGGACTCATATTCATCCCCACATAAGCTACATGTTGGTTCCTCCAAGATCTGCCTATGCCACAGTAGAGAGCACGTTTTTAACCTGTCATGCACAACATTTCTAGACATGTTTTATTTGATGAAAAATATTTTCCTTTTTCTTCATCTTTTAGTCCAGGTATTTCAGCATCAGCCCATCCCACATCTACTGCTGAAACCTCCACAATAAATCCATTGGCCCAACCTTTCTGGGCCACCTCATCATTTTCGACCGCACAGGCCCACCAACAGGCGGACCGGACCGGCCCAGCTCCTCCCTCCCCCCCAGAGATGTCTTCTTCCTCTTCATTTCAGGCTTCTCCTGGACTTGCCTCCCCGGGGCCACTTTCACTACCCACTCCATCATCATCTATTAGGTCGACCCAACATTTACAATCTCCTTCTGATCACTCTTCAGCCCACTCTGCTAGGCCCGCTACTCCTCCTCTTTCTCCAAAAATGGTCACTAGGGGCCCAACATGGTATTCTTAAACCCACCAAACTATTTAATCTCCATTCTTCTTCTTCTTTCTCAATTTCTCCTTTACCTACTAATCCTTTCCATGCCTTGAATGATCCTAATTGGAAAATGGTCATGCAAGACGAATATGATGCTCTTATTGAAAATAAGACGTGGGACTTGGTGCCCCGTCCACCTAACGCTAATATTATTCGAAGTTTGTGTATTTTCGGGCATAAAAAAAAACTGATGGCTCTATTGAACAACATAAAGCTTGTCTTGTTGGTAATGGTGCCGGGCAACAGAGTGGCATTGATTGTGGCAACACTTTTAGTCCGGTGGTTAAACCGGCCACCATTCGTATGGTTCTCAACATTGATGTTTCTAAATCATGGTCTATTCATCAATTGGATGTAAAGAATGCATTTTTGCATGGTAATCTTGCTGAAACCGTTTACATGCATCAACCTCCTGGTTTTCGAGACCCTCTACTATCCTAACTATGTTTGTTTGTTAAAGAAATCTCTTTATGGACTCAAGAGGCTTCCCGTGCTTGGTACCAACGTTTTGCTGAATTTGTTGCCATTATTGGATTTACTCATAGTATTTGTGATCACTCTTTATTTATTTATCATCATGGCAATGATTTGGCTTATCTTCTTCTTTATGTGGATGGCATCATTCTTACAGCTTCCTCGGATTCTCTTCGCCAATCCATTATGGCCAAGTTGGGTTCTGAATTTGCTATGAAAGATTTAGGAACTCTCGGTTATTTTTTGGGCATTTCTGTTACTCGTCATTCAAAGGGCCTTTTTCTCTCTCGGAAGAAATATGCTCAGGAAATTATTGACCATGCTAAGATTACTTCTTGTAAACCTTCTCCTATTCCTGTGGACACCAAAACAAAACTCAGTGCCTCCTCAAGTAATCCGTTTCATGATCCTACTGAATACATGAGTCTTGATGGTGCTCTCCAATATCTCACTTTTACACGCCCGGATATATCTGCTACGCTGTTCAACAAGTCTGTTTGTTTATGCATGATCCTCGTACTCAACATATGGCTGCTTTGAAACGTATCATTCTCTACATTAAGGATACTCTTCATTTTGGTCTCCATCTCTATTCCTCACCGATTTCCACACTTATGTCTTATACTGATGCCAACTGGGGTGGCTGCCCCGATACTCATCATTCTACTTCTAGTTATTGTGTCTATCTTGGTGATAATTTGATTTCATGGTCTGCCAAACGACAACCCACTTTGTCACGGTCTAGTGCAGAAGCTGAATACCGTGGTGTCGCCAATGTTGTTTCTGAAACATGTTGGCTCCGTAATCTTCTTTTTAGAGCAAGGAAACCTTGGTCTATTGTGACAATGTTAGTGCAATTTATCTCTCTGGTAATCCCGTTCAACATCATCGCACTAAACATATTGAAATGAATATTCATTTTGTTTGCAAAAAGGTCGCTCGAGGTCACGTTCATGTCCTTCATATCCCCTCTCGTTTTCATATTGCTGATTTTTTTACAAAAGGTCTTCCATCACAATCCGTTTACTGATTTTCGAGATAGTCTCAACATTCTTCCACCTCCTGTTTTGACTACGGGGGAGTGTTAAATGTAAAATGATATTCTTTAGATATTAGACAATCTCTTGATTTTGCAATCTCCTTATTTTAGGAATAGACATATTTTCTTGATTTTGTACATATCTTACCGGATATTCTTGATCATGTAACCATATTGTACATCTTACACTCATGTATATTTATTTGACAAAATAATGGAAGAAATACACATCCAATATTTCTTACATTTTTTTAGAACTGAAAAAGTGGGAAGAAAAAAAAAAGGAAAAAAAATGACAAGAAAACTTTCTTTTTTGAATAAAGGATCTAATGTGTATTTAGACCCATAACAAAATTCAGACTATGCGGAAAAAAAAAAAAATGGAAGGTGATAATGAACTCGGCAATTACATAGAAGACCAAATTGATTATTATTTTCTAAACTTTATAAAATTCTTGGCATATTCTATATTAGGAAATATTTCTGTAAAATGGTTTGACAATTTAAAATTTATAAATTGAAAACATTTGTATCCAAAAATTATGTAAAACTTGCATCCTCAAATTCTTAGATGCATTACCCTTATCAAGGTTTATTTTATTTGAATTTGAAGAATTTATATATATTTTTTTGCAATTGTTATTTTAAAATTTTTATACACTATTTATTATATATTTTCTTCTAATGCTTTTTATTTAATAATTTATTGTTAATATTTATATTTCAATTAAAAAAAGTTAATATTTAATATTTTTCAAAGACTTTAAAATATAAAATGTAAATAAAAAAAAATTAGGTACATATCAACTAACAACTACGGGAAAACAACGTTTTAGATACAATGCAAATTTGTCTCCAAATTATATATTTTGTCTTTAAATTATTATTAGAGGCAAGGTGGCAACTAACATGTTATTCATTTCTAAAGATGGCGTCTCTAAGCGTGAGACAAACGTTTGATTGATCTCTAACTAATAGAGACAAATATAATTTATCTCTATTTTATTTTAGTTTGTCTCTAAATTTTTAAATTATTTTTAATGATAAAATATGATATGGAATCATTTTGTTTTGTCTTCATTCCATTTTTAACTTAGAGACAAAAAATATGAAATTTTCGTCTTTATGTTAAAGACTTAGTTTTATCTACATGATGACTGAATATTACATTTTAAGAAATTTTGTATCTATTATAGAGATGAGTTATCGTCACCAAGTTGATTCTATTAAGAGGAAAGAATCCCAATTGATCAAATAAGATGTGATACAGACTTGGAATATATATTATCATGAAACCAATAACTAGTTAATCTAAGAAAATAGTTTTAACTCCATTAAAATAAGAGTTTAAATAATAAATATTTTTTAAAAAAAGGAAATTTGTACTCTCCAAAGAGGTTGGACCAAATTTAAATAATTTTGATTAGTCAAGGTTGGTACTGCATATATATATATATATATATATATATATATATATATTCATGAAAAGTAAGGTACATTAGGCCTTATACAAGCCTTATACAAAAAATGGACATAAAACAGTCTAATAAGCAATATATTATAAAAGAAAATAGACCATATCAAAAAGTAATTACTCAGTCAAAATAAACTGGCCCAAGAACTAGGAAAAAGCCCTAAACGTTAATGGGTAAAGCATCTAAATTCATCAAACAGTTATGTCTGGTGCCACCCATCTGCAACTTTTCAAGTACTCAGCTTTCAGTCATTAAAAGAGTTGTCACAAAAAATAACAAAACCTATTTTTAGATAGAAATCTAAAAGCTTACATACTTGTAGAATTGAAATCATAACAATAGAATGATCATCCATCTCATAAAAAATGAACCGTAGCTACAAAGAGAGAGAAAATGTCGTTGAAATACCGTCAAAAGACGGAAAACTGTTGAAGAAATTGAAGAAGGAAAGAGAAGAAACTCCCTCCATCACCTCGCAAGAGAGGAGATGGAGAGAGCATCGCCTGAAGCACCGCTTCCCCTTTATGTTACATTCATGAAGATTATTACTTATCAGTTTAAGAACTAAAGTTTCATCTTCAACATTGTCCCAACAAAAGCTGTGAATTTTGAAACACTTTCACTAATAAAGGTTTTCTTTGTCCCCACTGCCTGTGAATCATGCTAGCAATTCACTCTATGATGAACAGGTGTCATAGGGAATAATGTTTTGTCTACCCCATATATAAATATATATATATATATAATATATATATATATATATGAACCTAATATAGAAATTTTAACAAAATTTTTGGGTAAATAGATAATGTTTCCTTTTGCACCAAAATACAAACCACGGGGATGACATATAAAGAGCTGCTTAAGTTATTTTTCGATGTATATTTTTATTAAAACGATATCATATTAATAATTATTATTTATGTTTATATTATTATAAAAGAAAAATATAAATATAAAAGCCATAAATTTCGACATCGTATAAAGACAACCCTTAAAACAACAACAATATACACGCAAAGATGAACTGAAAAAAGAGGAGAATGTACAAGTTCTTCAATATATTTCTATCTCCTTCCCTTTGTTTCTCAAGTATTTGTATGTATGTATATACATATATATTCTATATATTATTTATAGTATTTAGGGGGCTGAGAATTACTTATATAGAAAATGAGCTGAAAAACGGATATATATATATATATATATATATATATATATATATATATATATCTAACTTGGAAAAGTAATTTCATCTTGATCATCTTCCATTGAAAGAAAAACTTCGTCCATGAATGATAACTCGAGTTCATGTTCATCATCATCATCATTTGTTTGAAGAATATTTGAAAGCTGCTGAGGTTCAGTTTTTGCATCATGAACTCTACACAGGACCCACTCTGAAACATCCTAATACATTTGATTCCCCCACCCAAAAAAAGAAAAAATAAAATTATTATACCATATTATCACAAAGCAAAATATAAGTATAAATTTAATCTTTTTATATCAATTAAAAGGTTTAGATTGTATAATAATTTAATTCAATTTAATTATGATATCAGAGTAAGAAATATTAGATTCGATTTTAATTTTTAATATCATTTGAGCAATGTAACAATTTAACTCGAAATAAATATAAGCAGTATTAAGGAAAGAAAGAGATTAATTACCTGGGGTTGATTTCTTGGGTTTTTGGAAAATCTGCCGAAAGATAAATGGTATTCTTCCATGAACCAACTAGTTTGAATTAAGGTATTTTGATGTTTATCATCAAGAAGGAACACTAAATACTTCTTGACTCCCAAAATTTGTCCAGTTCTTGAAATTACGGGTTCATCCATCACTTCTTGATGTTCTTCCCAGTGCCCTTTTCCCGTTGCTCGGTAATCAATCAATCGGCTGAAGAAATAGTACTGACTTTTGCTAGAAAGAGCCTTCCCTATATATATATATATATAGACGGATTTTATTTCTACCATTAATGCTAAATTAAGAATACATACATATATATATCGAAAAATTAACTGATTTATCTATCTTAATGTATATTTTCCTTAATAAAATTCTCCTTACAGACATGTTTGCCAATAAGTTGCTTCTATGTGTACAACACCAATCAAACAGAACCAGATGTTAAACTTAAGGACCATACTCAAAGGAAAATTTATCTAAAGACAAACTTTATTGGCCACAGTTGAGGTTCCATGGATAGATAGCTATACACAATTACAAATATAAGTAAGAAATTAAAGTAGATATATACATATACCGTTGAGGTTCCATGGATCAGTAGAATGAAAATCCAGCTCAGGAATGATGTTAGGGTTGCATGGTATGTTGAAGACTTTCCGATAAAGAAAATAGGTAACGAGTTCTTCATCCGTCGGATCGAATTGAAATCCAGGTGGGAGAAAGCTTATCATCAAATCCGCCATTTTAAAAGTCAGTAAGTACCAACCAGCAATCTAAATAATGTATGTATGTATATCTCAAAAAGATGATGCAGGCAAGTATTAGCAAAAGAAAGCTGCTTCTGTAGTTTTGTGTTCTTTCAGCAATATATATATATATATATATATATATAGAGAGAGAGAGAGAGAGAGAGGGACGCGACTGGGTTGCCGGGAGAGGTGGGGAGGTAGGGTGGGCGGGTTAAAGTGGATATATAGATATATATGAGAAGGAAGAGAGATTATAGGTGAAAGGAAAATATGTCACGTGAACAAAGCTAAAGTCAATATGATCTTAATTTGGTCAAAGCGGAGTGAAATAGGTCAAAGTGAAGCATAACGAGGAGCTTAATACCCAGACGAAGCATGAAGCTAGGTGACTCGTGAAAAGCTCCGATGGGAAACACTGGACGTCCAAGCGAAGCAATGAAGCCGAGTAATAAGTTAAAGCTCCGAAGAAGATTTCGTGAAGCCGACTTCGGAGCTTAAAGGAATATTCCAAGTATATTCTGCCCACTGACTTTTTATTTAAATATAATAAGAATGTAAGTGGTGGGACCCATAGTTTCTGGTCAATTTTTACAAGAAATCAAGGAGATTTGACGTATGAAAAGGCTATAATGATAGCTTTTTTGCTTATACAGACAAATAAGGTAGGTAGGTAATGATTTCTAAGCCTACTCTCACCCATTAATAAGAAAGTTTGCCTATAAAAGGTAAACTCCCTTATCAATGGAAGGATCTTCTCTTTTCTTTTTCAACTTTATATATATTTTCTACTAGAAGAACATAAAAGGGGATTTTTCTCTCTCTTCTTTAATACATTTCCGGTAGTTGATTTACATGCAAAGCGAAACCCTTTTCTTATTTCTTCTTAATCGGAATACACCTTAGTTTATGAACTAGGGTCTGTTATGAATTTCTTTGAATCTTTCGATTAACTTGATCATCGGGGGGTTCTAACGGAGAAATACCTTAATTGGGACGTTTTGCAGGGTCCAACCGTGAAGGATATTTCTACAGTTCAACGACATCTTCATATTGCACTGTAATTTCATCCTAGCTGTCAAATTTCTTACATATTTGTTGACTGATCAAATTTTGTATTATCAATAGGTTAAGGAAATGGAGCGACCTTCTTCTGCTTTTGTGCTGGTCTTAGGCGGCCGATTTATTTATAACCAACATAAACTATGACTAATTTTCTTTCCTTTTTAATTTCTCCAGATAGATATTCGGTTACAATTCCTATTATACAAATTGATAGTCAACTCGTTTTATTTATTTATTTATTTTTAAATCACATGTTGAAATATTTGTATTAATGTAAAAATAATATGAACAGTAACAATAAATGCATATATTTTTCAATATAATATATAACAGTAGATACATGTCTCTTTCAATAGATAATCATATAATTGTTAAGAGAATTGAATCTAAACTCATGCTTAAACTATTAGAGTAGGTGACAATTTATCACTCGAGACCTTGCTGATGGGAAACCAAGCTTGGGCTAACAGGTGTTGGTGCATTCTCTAAAAGTTAATATGAACATTTCTTTGAATAAGAATTAGATTTTACGGCACAATTCAAAACTCTTTATAAACCAAAAACTTGAAGGGAAAAAAAAAAATCTCCTTTACTAAGAAAAACTTTGAACTAAAATTAATAATATTTCACATCCCTTCAAAATTGAATATTCACATTTTCATTTTAAAATGTTTAGAATCGAATCTTCACTTTGACCTACTAAGATTTATTTTTCAAATAAAGTTTCATCAAAAGCACTATTAATATATGGATTTACATCCCACTAACTCTTAATGTTAGATAATTTTTATTTTTATATTAAGGTTTTTTTTTTTTTTTTTATGAAAACCAAAAGGAAGTGATATATTATATAATGGCAACCCAATCAGAGTGTAGTATGTCCATTACAGTAGGATAAGAAGATAAAAGTCAAAAAACAGAAGTTTCTAGAGACACACCAATATTGGTTAATCTAATCTATGAGCAACACTATTAGTCATTTTTATATTAAGTTAAAAGTAAACATTTGACTCATTCACCATAGTCGGGTGCACAACGTGGGTCGGATCCGGATGTAGTCGGGGCAAAACTTCAGTGAATCGGGTGGGCAACAAAAAAATAAAATAAAATAAAATAAACCTTTGAAAGGAAGAAAACATGTTATACTAATTAACAAATATATTTTACTAAAATTAAATAATCTAAACATAAATTTATTAGGGTTTACTACCTTTGTATATAAATCTTCAATCTGAATTTTCTTTATTATATATATTTTTTACTATTATAATTTGTGCTTCTATATAAATCCATAGTTTGAATTTGGATACGTAACTAAAATAATACTTATATGAAAAAAAGAAGAAGTATTCTTTTATATATATATTTTTTATAAGATGTACGTAAGATATTTAGTAAATGTGAAGGTATTATAAGGTGAAAATATATTAAGTAAATCAATAAAAATTATGTTTTCATTAATAGAAAGAAGAAAAATTGATATAAATAGTCTCAAATTTATTTTAATTTAGTAAAAATTGGTCTCTTTACAACTTTAAAATTCTTTAGGAAAGAACAATATATTAATCAAAAAGTATAGAAAATAATTTCACTAATAGCAATAAATTTAGGTCATTTACACCAATTTTCCTAGGGAAAAAAAACAATTAAACTAATATATGTGCTTATTGTTTTAACTTAGAGGATTACATCACTCGACTAGAAGAGCGATTATTAAGCAGGGGTTTGAAGTTATTTTCTCAATACTCACTTAAAATGGACCAAAACGGATAAAATCATTGGATTGTTTAAGAAAGGGGAAAAAAAATGAAGTAGATAAACAAGTGATGGGTTATTTATGGAAACATGTGGAAAGGGGAAAAAGATGAAAGAATAGTGAAATAGGAAGAATGATGGAAAAAAAGACAGAGAGTAGAAAGGGAAGGAAGGAAGGAAGGAAGGAAGCAGAGAGTAAATTAAAGAAGACGACAGTGTGTGCGTGTACTAACACTAACGTTGGCACGCGTTAATTCTTACTGGATGAGGAAAATAAGAATAATCACTAATCATTAATCATTAAACATTAAACATTAAATAAAATATCCAATCCTTTAACTAGTGAATAAACACTTATCAACATTTTTATTTATTTATTTATTTATTTTGTTGGCCTTTCTAGGTTTAGCTTACTTAGAGATTAGTCGGAGGTTGTGTGACGGAGGTATGTAATTTGAGGAAATTATAAGCAATTAAGGAAAATAAAATCAAGATTTGTTACAACACTCAAACACTACTATAGTGTAATATTAATTATTTAAATATTTTTTAAAAGTTTTAATTTAAAAAAAAAATTAATATTACTTCATTAAATAAAAAAATTTAAAAACATTTTGACATAAAATTTCTAATTGTTTAGTAAAAAAAAAATTGATGAATACTAAAAAAGATTTTTAAAAATGTTAGGATATTTTTGTTTTTTCTTTTTTTAAAAAATCCTAACTTCTATAATGTCTCGAACTCATGACCTTCCATGTTAGGATATGTGTCATATCAATTTGAAATCCGATCCAAAAATTAAGATCAGTTAGAGAATATTCATATGCAAATTACAAAATGGAAGAAGAATTAATATCTGGTTTCTTATTTGGAAACTTTTTCGTACCAATTACATAATTGAATCTACGTATAACTTTGAAACCATGCAGATTGCGCAGGTTTAGGGCATTCATTAGTTTTACTTATACAAAATATATAAGTAATTAATTAAAATAATTAATTTGTCGCTTTTACAAAATTAGGGAAAATTGTACTTACATGATGAGAGAGGTCAAAAAATACTCTCAAAAGCATGGTGTAGATACTTAAATTTTATTTATTTATTTATAATTAAATTTAATTATATATTTAAATATATATTAAAAATATTGAAAGATTTTGCTCCAGGATGAGTGACACGTGGCATTGATTGCCACATTCACATTCCGAGATCAAGTCCAAAACGTCTCTCGGAAGAAATCAAATCAATTGGATCGAGATTAATATACTTTGTGACATGTAATTCTCGTTTTTCTTATAATTTTGATTTTATAGGAAATAAAAGAATTTATTGTTCACACATGCTTTAAAGAGGTTTTTCCACATTTAAATCAAATATGAAATAAAATATTAAAATATTGTGAACAAAATACAAGAAAAATATAAACAATTTTAAACGGTAAAGAACTCGACACTCAATATTTTAATTAATTCATTTCAAAACTCTTTTTTTGTAAAATTATTATGATTTTGAGGATAAAAATTATTAAAGATTATGATAAAATTTATTAATATCTTTTAATAAACTATTTAGAATTAATACTTAGAAAAAGAAGGGTAGATTATCGGTTGCACCTCAACTAGTTGGGAATTTGAATTTGACACCTAAACTTTTTTTTTCCAGCTTTTGCACTCCAACTATCAAAAATCGCTTATTTTGCATCTCCGTCCAAAAATTCCGTCCAAACGCAAAATCTATCTATTTTCCAGGGGTATTTTCGTCTTTTGAATTTAAAAATATAGACGCTCATTTATGTCGTTCTCTCACTTTCTTCTTTCTCTCTCTCCATCACTTTATTCTCTATCTATCTTTCCATTCTCTATTTTCCTCCAAATTTCTGCGTGTCAACGCCCGTTTAGCCTCGCCGGGAAATTTTGTCTCATAGACGTTATTCCGAAATGCCCAATAGGCAGGGTGTGCAATTAACCTATTGTTATTGCGGTAGAATCTGTCGAGTAAGAACATCTTGGAATGATCGAAATTCATCTAGAAGATATTTGACCTGCTGCAATGAAGAGGTAAACCCTAATTTTTTCCCCAATAGATTAAAACTATGAATGCCCTTTGTTTTGTTCGTTATATATATATATATATAGAAGTGTGTTTAGTTTGATAAGGGAGGAAGCAAAAGATGCAATTATTTCCAGTGGTTGGATCCCGTCATGTGCAGTAGATCAACGAAGTCATACCAGGTTTGCTTCGAAAAATTCGTTCAATGGAGGATAATTTTGAAGCTACAAAGATGGAGTTTTTGAAAGCCAATCAAAAATTAGAGGAATTGAAGTTGAGCTTCGAAGCTACAAATATTGAGTTGTTGAAAGCCAAACAAAAATTGGAGGAATTTAAGGTTAGCTACTGTATAAAAACTGTAGTTAGTGTAGGATTGAAATGGTTATTTCCGTTAGTTGTTATTTTCACTACTGTAGCATTGCTTAGGACATGTAGTAATGGCAAAGAAATGCAGCAATTGAGTGGACATGATTTGTAGTTGTTCACTTCACTTTCTATAGTTTACTAAATTAGTTGGATGTAAAAGAATCTTTGTACAAGTGGTCCCTTTTTCATTCGGAATGAAAGCAAATGCTTTTTGAATTGGTCAAATGGTCCCTGTATTTATGAATTGGTAAATGCATACAACAACTGGAAAGCACAAGTGGGCATAAAACAATTGTATTCCTCAAATGGCACAAAAAAGCGGTTGTACATATGCATTGAAATGCATTAACAAATAAAAAAGGAAAAGAAAAAAAATGCAGTATAACATTGTTTGTCAAAAAGATGAGTACAAATTCATCTAATGAAATCCACCCTCAACTTCCCCTTCCCCTCCCCCTTCCCCTTCCGAATGAATATGGATTAGCAGGTCCACCACCACCAAGCCATGCTTCACCAAATTGTTCATAGGATGTCGTAGCCCTGCTCTTTCATTTCCTTCCTCTGGTTGAATTAACAGCAGATCTACTTTCTTGTTGTTGACCTGCAGATGTTGAGGCGTATGAAAACCATATTTTTTCCCCTCTAGCATATCTGGAATTTTTGGTTGCAAACCTGAAGAACTTGTGGCTCTTTTCCTTCGAATCTCATGTAACAAGTCATCAACATCCTGTAAGAATTGATCGGTTGGAATTTCTGGATCTTCAGTTGCTATTTCTTGTGCTTCATTGGCAACAAAAGACCGTGTCCTTGCCTACAAGTCACAATCAAACAATTATTTACAGATCTATCAAAACTTTCACACAAACATCTAACAAGTATACCTTCTTTTGAGTGGGAGGTTCTTCATTTTGATTCTCGGGAAGTGGATTATGGGCAGTTTCCGGAGGAATTGCAGTGGCAACACCACCTCTTCTCCTTGACTACAAGTCACAAACTAATGAATTAGCTATATACATATACACAAGTTTCCCAAGTAATGAAACAAATAATTGTACCTTCCTTCGAGTGGGGGGCTCTTCATTTTGAGGTGGATTATGGACAACTTGTGAAGGAGTTTCAATGGCAACAACACCTCTTTTCCTTGTCTACAAGTCACAAACAATCGGTTAGTGTTATAGATCTATAAAAATTTGACTATAGGAAACAAACAGCATATATACTTTCTTTTGAGTCACTAGAGGTGGATTTTGGGCAGTTTGGGGAGCATTTGAATCATTTTCCTTATGTGGACAGCCTGCTCTATTATGCCAAACAGCCTTGCACATTGTGCAATGGATGACAATCCTTCTTCTTATCCTTTTTCCTCCATCTAGTGTCTCGTAAAACTGCATTTTCCTCATTTTTTTTGGGTCTCCTAGCTTGTTTGTGAGGCCGTGGTGGATCTAAAATCACACTATTTCTCTTTGTCCACATAAACTTCCCATTAATTGGCATCAAAATATGACCATACAACTTACAAAATGTTTCCGTGGAATAATAAGGATCAACCAAATCATGAGGATCTTGTCGTTGCTTATGCAATGCAGCTATTGAATTGACACAAGGAATACCTATCAAACTCCACAACTCACACGAGCAGATACTCCTCTTTAAATCCACTGTGAACTGTACATCCCGAGGACCTCTAACTTGGTATGCATCAACTCCATTCCATAATGGTTTCCAATTCCTAGACAAAAATACTTGTTCTTCTAGTTTTTGTCTAATTTGGGGGGTACAAGGATTATTAGGTTGTTTTATCATCGAACATCTCCTAACTTGAATCTATTGCATAACCAATACTCTTATACCCTACATAAGTGAAATGATTGGCTTGTTTATAACCTCTAAAATGAAAGCATTGAAAGACTCACATAAGTTATTGCATAGCATATCCGATCTCACATGAGTTGGGAAAAAGGCTTTCACCCAATACTCTGGTTTTGGCCCATTCACCACCCATCTCCAAGCTTCCTTATCATATTCTTCCGGATCCTTCATAGCATTTTCATATAATTTTTTGTTGCTGCTCCGAGCTATACTCCAAATCTTGTCTTTCAAAACTTTCCCTCGATGAACCTTCTTGAAATTGCAGTATAAATGTTGCACACTATACCTGTGTTCAGCATTTGGCAAATTCTCAACTAAAGCAGCATCCAATCCCCGAAAAAAAAGTCAAAATAAAAGTTCATTGGTTTAAAATTATTGTAAAAATAGGGTATAAGTAGTATGACATAAGTAGTTGTAACATACCTTTTGTCTGTCAGAGATAAATGTCCAAAAGAGCCATGGGTTGGTATCTTAAGGTCTTCAACCAATAACTGAAAAAACCATCTCCACTGTTCCATTGCTTCCTTCTCAACCACAGCCCATGCAATAGGCCACCAACCATTACTACCATCAGTCCCGATAGCAGAAAGAATTTGTCTTGTGTATGTGCCCTTCACATGACATCTATCTACTCCTATAAGTGGCCTACAATGATCCAAAAATCCAGATTTCAATGCTCCTAGGCACATGTACATCCTTTTGAATTTAGGTTGCCCACCCTCTTCTCTAAAGTCCTCATGTTCAATTACAACAGTTGAATCAGGGTGCGTTCGTAGTATCTCTTCCCGGTAATCCCAAACTTGTTTATACTCCATAGCACAATCCCCATCTATCAATTCCAATGCAATATGCCTTGCATTATATGCAACAGTTTTTGAAATCTCACCGCCATACAACTCATCTACATTCTGCCTGATTGCTCTTGGGGGAATCATTATTTTTCATGTATAGTTGGCTTTTAAAAATATTAATGATACTTTCGGATGGCCTCTTTTCTACATAAAATTCTATAACTTTAAATCCAGGCACCCAATTGCACATTTCCACCAAGTCTTCATCCCTTGCAACTAACCTCAAACCATCTTTAAAGGTACCTATTGGTTCTAGGTAAGCATATAGAAATGGCCCTTTCTTTATTCTCGTGATTAACTGTACCATACTATTTATGTCCAATAAGCTCAAACAATCTTTATTGCAATAATCTACATATTTCCATTTCTCATCTTTAAATGATCTATATCCTCGTTCCTCCCACCATTCACCATCATAAAAGATTTAAATTGTAAACAAATCATCATCGGGTTCCGCAATTGAAAAAATGGAAAATCTGTTTTCATTCTAAACATTTTCACATTTTCAGTGCACATTTGACTCATCCAAAAAGCATGCACTCTAACTTCATCACTAAATTCAGCATTGTACATTACATTCCCAAACAACACCACATCCATACATATACCCAGTAGTAGATTATTTTCAAATTATTCAGTAAATTCAAAAAAGCATGCACTTTTAATTGCACTGTACATAAAATTCCCAAACAACATCACATTCATAACTATAACCAACGGTAAATGCAAACAGCAGACATGCACAGTAGCTGACATTCAAAAATGTAATAATTAATCAGAAATAAACAGGAGAAAAGTCATCTCATACAATATGAAACAAAAAGGAACTAAAATAATGATTCGAAACTTACCGTATAAGAGGTATAGATCAATATATTCGTTTTCCGATCTTCTGACTTTCCAACTCATATTTGCTTGTCTGTGCTTCCAACCGCCCAAATGGACACTTAAACTTCAACAATATTTCTGCTTTTCTCCAAAAGATTCTGATTTTTTCAGAAAACACTGCAATCAAATGTCGAAATGTACTGCGCGGCCAACTTTACTTTAATTTCTTTTGCTTGCAGAAAATTTTCCTTCGTTCGTTTGATAATGGCAAACGAACTCCAACTTTTTCTCCAAAAGATTCTAACTTTTGCAGAAAACACTTCAATTGAATGCCCAAATGTTGTGCACCCAATTTTTTCTTTAATTTTCTTCACTCGTTGAAAAGTTTTTTGCGTTTGTTAATGGAAAGTGATGGGTTCTTTGACCTTTTTTGAATTTGTACAGTTTCTGTTTTTTTTTTTTTAAAGAATATATTTTTAAATTCAAAAGACAAAAATACCCCTGAAAAATAGACGGAATTTGAGCTTGGACGGAGGTGCAAAATAAGAGATTTTTGATAATTGGAGTGCAAAAGTTAGAAAAAAAAAAGTTTAGGTGTCAAATTTAAATTCCTGACTAGTTGAGGTGCAATTGGAATAGTTTACCCAAAAAGAATAAAAGTGAAAACCATGGAAAAATCGAAGGGAGTAGCTGTCTTAGCTGGATTTTGGACATTCCTAATGTCTCCTTAAAAGAGATTACAACAATCATGACGTATCTCTTACCAAGCATTCCCTTTTTTTTTTCTTTTTTTTTTTTCCCTAAGTT
This sequence comes from Cynanchum wilfordii, assembly GCA_025388415.1. NCBI lineage: Eukaryota > Viridiplantae > Streptophyta > Magnoliopsida > Gentianales > Apocynaceae > Cynanchum > Cynanchum wilfordii. The sequence continues at coordinate 61,547 of JAHSUH010000065.1, forward strand.
TTGCAGTCTCTTTCTTTTAGGGTTTGAAATATGTTAATATATGCAATGTCATTGTCAATAATTTCATTCTTTTCCAAAAATAATAATAATAACAATAATGATACTCCCTCCAACAATACGAGTTTTTATTTTAACATTTTGATTTTCTCCTTTTTGTCATCTTTTAATATATTAAAATTATTTTTTAAAAATATATATATTTTAAACTTTTTATCTTTCTATAAAAAAAAATTATTATTATTATTATAAAAACAAATAATTCAAAATATTATGAAAATAATAGTAATATATATTATTACAATTTCTTAAGGTTAAAGGTGGGTAGTAAAAAATAAAAAATAAATCTTTATATTGTGATGAATAAAAAAAATTCAAGAAATTAATATTACTTCAAGAATATTATGGAGAGAGAGAGTAATGAAATTATTTCAATTTTTAAAAAATAACAACTCACATTTTTTTTTTTTTTTTTTGAAAATGACTATTGAAAAGTTGTTTATTTATTTATTTATATTTAAATTGATTATTATTAAAATTATACTTTGTCTAAATTATTAGTTATGATTGTACCTCAAACATAAGATTTAATTATAAGTTATAAACTAATTTTAATTATTTTTATCTTAAAATAACTTAGAATTTTTTTACCTTAAATATCAAACTATATATATATATATATATATATATATAAAAATAGCCTTTGCAAGAAATGCATATTTTTATTCATATTTTTGTAAGTATAATCATACTATTCAATTTTAAAACATATTCCACTCATCAAAAAAGTAGTAATAATTAAGAGTGTGAAAATTAGAGATTGTAAGAAGATTAACATAAGACTTTGTCTGTTTTTATCGTGTCCAAGTAACTATTATCTTATTGTCAGAATTATTAAAGCCAAAAAAAAAAAAAAAAAAAAAGGCCATTTTTATTTGATATAAGTAATTGAATTAGCATGGGAACTGGAGAGTTCTGATGGTTGTTGGGAAGTCATAATGAAAAAAGGAGCATGCATGGAGTATGTGTTGAGTTCACAAAAAGGTCATGTAAACCCCCCCACTTTCTATAACACATTATATAATGCATGCATGAACTTTGAATCAAAACACAAATTAATCATCATGCAAGCTTTGTCATTTCTAAGAGGGATACACTTTTACCAACAATTTTCATACAACAGTACACCCTCCTTTTATTATCTTCCAATAACAAAAGGAAACAAACAAACATCGAATATTTTAATTCAATCAACTTTCACTTTCTTACTTTAAACCCAAATAATAGTTTAATTTAAAAGATTATAAATTTGAAATTATTAAAATACTTTAAAATTTGAAATGCATAGTGAACTAGATTTCTTATGAATGTTATATATACGCAATTGACTTTTTACTCTCGCTATAAGTACATATTAAAATTAGATTGAAGTTTTCTATTGAATAAGAATCAAACTCCGAAATGCAACTCACGTTAAATTTGGACTAATTGGAGGAAAAAGAAAATCATTTTCCATCCCCACTATGCATGTTTAACATTTGAGGGAAAAAGAAAAGCATAATAAAGTTTTGTAAGAAAACAAAAGAAAAGATTTGGACAGCACAACCGATGGAAATGACATATTTCATTAGCCACTAGCTCCCTGTAACGTTGAAGACGTAAAATGATTAGCCCTAGGCTGAATCATTTCAGAAAACGACCTTGGTTTCCACCATACTAGAGACTAGATACATCTTAATTAGGTTTTTATCCTCCATCTGTAATCTTATTCGATAATTATTATGAATTTAGATTCATCAAAAATTATTAAGTCCGTTAATTCTTTTTACTTGAACTCTCTCAATGTTAGTGTTCTTGTATATATATATATATATATATATATATTCATTTTAATATCATGTGATACGTAACTATATACTCATATATTCTATATAAAAAATGTTTTATTAAGGTATTATTTTTTTGATTGGCATATATGTCTACGATTGAATAATAGAGTAAAATATTTCTGTATGAATTAAGGTCATAGAGTAAAATACTTCCATTAAAGCTCATTCTAAAGAAAGTAAAAATAACCCGGTAGTTTGGGAGAGTTGGTGCGCGGATGGTCGAGGTTTCAAATCCCTAAGGTGGTTAACGTCATGTTAAAAAAGCTCTAGGTCAGACCCTCACCCTCGAGTAAGAGTTGAACTCTATGAGCGCTCCGCCGGCCGAGTCCGGATTAGTCTCACCAAATAAGGTGGGGACACCGGGCGCCCCAAGTGGGTATCAAAAAAAAAAGTAAAAATATGATAGAGAAATCTATTTTAACAAGAGTGAGAAAATTATATGATTTATTAATAATTGATGAATTGACGATTTTAAAGAAAAATTAAGAATTTACGTATTTGACAATAAAGTGTAACTCGTACTTACTTATAACGAAGAAGTATATATGTGCTCAAAACATCATAACAATATATTACCTCTAAGTAAAGGTATATTCTAAAATATCCACAAAAAAAAAAAAAAATCTATACTACATGTTAGTTTTGACTACTTTATTTGTTTTAGTAGAAATTTCATTAATGAAAAAATTGAACAAGCAATAGTTCATTATTCATGGTAATGGATAAAAATAATAATAATAAGTGAATAAAATATCCAACATAATAAACTTAAATTGGTCAAATTGAAAAATTAAACCACAAACATAATAAATATATCTTAACTATGTTTTTCATTATTTCAACCATTAAACATAATCACAAACTCCATCTACAAACTAAAGCAAACACAATTTCATCTTTATTTTGTAGAACAATATAAAAGATTTTAAACGTAACAAAAATTTTAAAAATTATTTAATAAAAAAATAATTTTGGAATTAAAATATCTAAAAAATTTTGTCCTACGAATAAATTTATTATTAAAAAAATAAAATAAAATATATGATCTTTAAATATAAAGGAAGATCTTGCATAAAAGTATGAAAAGTATTTTCTTTTCTAAAAAAATTATATAAGTATTAGCCCAAGTCAAATGTTTTATCTTTAGTAAGAGAAAATGGTGGTGGGAGACTATTGGGTGGCACAAAGGGAGGGATTTGGTTGGCTACTTAATTTTCAGGGGATGATTCACTACAAAAGTTATAGTGGTTGTTATGACACTTCTGTTAATGGTTGCAAAATCATTGCAAATGTTAGTGTTTTAAACAACCATTAAAACTACCTTAATAATTTGCAGCCGTTCATATAGCAGCAATAAATAAAATATATATATATATATATATATATATTATGAATCCCGAAGATTCATTAAATTAGTAGATGTCCATCGGATATAATATTATGAATCCCGAAGATTCATTACATTGAATAGAAATGATAAGATTCATTGTATTTGGATGGACATTGAATGAAAGTGATAAGATTCAATGTATTTGTTTATACATTGAATAGAGATGATATACATCACCCATGATGTTTATCACTTAATGGTTAAGTATTACTTGATACTTAATTCTTAAGTAATTTTTTTTTTTTTTTTTTTTTTTTTGTAAACGAGACCATTGAATAAATAAAAGAGAAGGAAAATACACTAGGAAAACAGAGAGAAAAAGGATCCATCAAACTAAACAAGGTCTAGGCTATCTAAGAGCGATGGATCTCAATTAAGTAAATTAGCATTTATTACATGTAGCAAGTGGCATCCTTCATGTTTATCTTCTCCTCATTTCACCTCTATAAATAGAGGAGTTTACCCCCTCTTTGTAATTGAGATCAAGAGTGATCAAGAGAGATATCGAGATAGATATTAAGAATTATATTAAATGATATATAATAATATTGTCTCTCTATTCTCTTTACATCTCTCTCTTTTACATTTCACTTAGTTTGTTTATCTTATATTTATATAATTTCATAATACGTTATCAGCACAAGTCTCTAACCAACTGAGACTAGCACGAGGCTCTACTACCGAGTAAAGTGTTTTTGAAGTTTATTTGAAGAATAATAAGGTACGTTATTTACCATTATGGCAAATCTCACTAAGCTCAAATTTGTGGCTCTTGATGTTACCGAAAAAAAAAACTACTTATCATGGACATTAGATGCCGAGATGCATCTTGTTGCAATGGGTCCGGCAGACATCGTTGTAGAAAATAATATATCATTAGCACAAGATTGTGCAAAAGTTATGATTTTTCTTCGTCATCATCTTCATGATGATTTGAAAAGAGAATATCTTATCGTGAAAGATCCCCTTGTTTTGTGGGAAAATTTTGAAAGAAAGGTTCGACCACCGGAAGATGGTCGTCCTCCCTAAAACAAGGTATAATTGGTTGCACCTGAAGTTGCAAGATTTTAAATCCAACAAAACAATGAGTTGTTGATGAAAATCACGATACTTGACCAACGAGTTCTATTCCATTCCCGAAGTGAATGATGTTATAACTCATGATCCCGGAAGAGATTGTGGTCGTGGTTATAAGTATGATCATGGATATGTACTCGTGATAAATTTGGGTCTTATAATCGTAATTATCGGGATGATAATTCATGTGCTAAAAATGTTGATTACTACCCGAAGTGGCCAAAATAATTAGAATATTATATTATATGTTATATGTTTATGTAATATATTATCTTTTGTTATTTAATATTTTAGTATTATATGTTTAACCTTTTAGAACTTTTTATTTTATCTTATTATCTTATATTTAATGTTTATGATTATAAATATTTTGTTATTATTATGATGGTCTTATGATTGCTTATTATTAACTCACAACCTGAAGTTTGTGAGATTATTTGCTTAATTCACAACTAGAAGTTTGTGAGATTATTTACATTGTATATTATTAACTCACAGCCTGAAGTTTGTGAGATTAACAAATGGCTATGGTCCCCTTTTATGGGTTGAATGATGACATTGAAAGTGTATGTCTAATTGACAGTGGAACTATGCATACCATACTAAAATAAGAGAAATATTTTTCTCATTTGAATGTGGGAGAAACAAGTGTTACCACAATAAATGGTAGTGTAAAACTTATTGAAGGCTCCGGAAGAGCTAATATAATATTACCGGGAGGAACTATGATTGCTATTGATAAAGCATTGTTTTCCTCGAAGTCTCGAAGAAATTTATTGAGTTTTAAGGATATCCGACATAATGGATATCATATTGAGACTATGGAAGATAACGGTCATGAATATTTGGCTATTACGAAAATGACCTCTGGTAATAACCATTTGTTGGAAAAGCTACCATCTTTATCCTCTGGCCTATATTATGCTAAAATTAATGTCATTGAGGCGCATCATTTAGTAAACCGGAAGTTTACTAATCCCGTTACTTTTAAAATTTGGCATGATCGTTTGGGTCATCCAGGATCAATTATGATGCGAAAAATTATCGAGACAACGCACGGTCATCCTTTGAAGAATCAAAGGGTTTTGACTGCTGATAAGCTTTCCTGTGCTGCATGTTCCAAAGGGAAATTGATTATAAGGCCATCACTTTTAAAAGTAGGAGTTGAAAGTCCTACATTTCTAGAACGGATTCATGGAGATATATGTGGACGGATTAGTCCACCTTGTGGGTAGTTTCGATATTTTATGGTTTTGATTGATGCATCGACTCAATGGTCACATGTTTGTTTATTATCTACTCGCAACCTGGCGTTTGCGAGATTACTTGCCCAAATAATTCGCTTGAGAGCGTAATTTCCTGATTATCCTATTAAACGAATCCGTCTAGATAATGCTTTGGTGAATTTTCTTCACATGCATTTGATTCTTATTGCATGTCGATTGGCATAATTGTGGAACATCTTGTAACTCATGTTCACACACAGAATGGTCTAGTTGAATCATTTATCAAAAGGCTACAGTTAATTGCTAGACCGTTATTGATGAAAACAAATCTCCTTACAGCAGCCTGGGGGCATGCCATTTTACATGTTGCAGCACTTGTGCGTTTAAGGCCATCGAGTTATCATAAATTTTCTCCAATACAGTTGGCTTTTGGTTCAGAGTCTAATATATCTTATTTGAGAATTTTTGGGTGTGCAGTATATGTTCCTATTGAACCAACCCAACGAACAAAAATGGGTCCTCAAAGAAGATTGGGGATATATGTTGTTGGGTATGACTCTCCGTCTATTATAAGGTATCTTGAACCTTTGACATGAGACGTTTTTACAACAAGATTTGTTGATTGCCATTTTGATGAGAATTTGTTTCCCAAATTAGGGGGAGAGAATAAATGGCATAAAATTGAACTTGTGTGGAGAACATCATTTAATCATTTAGATCCACACACAAATGTGAGTGAACTGGAAGTTCAAAAGATAATTCATTTGCAACAAATTGCAAATCAACTGCCAGATTCTTTTGCTGACTCCAAAAGAGTCACTAAATCACATATTCCAGCTATAGATGCTCCTATATGAATAGAAGTTCCTGAAAAGATTCCAACTACAAACGATGAAGAGAATTAAGAAATCTCTATTAATTATACAACTTCGAATAAAAGTTGGGATCGAAGTAAAATTGTTATTAATAATACTTTTGCATATAATGTAGCCCTTGATATTTTCAAGGATAATGAGGATTTAGATCCTTCATCGGTTGAAGAATGTCGGCATAGAATTGATTGGCCTCAATGGAAAGATGCGATTCAATCGGAGTTAAATTCGCTTGCAAAGCGAGAAGTTTTTGGACCTGTAGTCCAAACGCCAGATGATGTAAAACCCGTTGGTTATAAATGGGTGTTTGTGCGAAAACGAAATGAGAATAATGAAGTCGTAAGATATAAAGCACGACTCGACACATGAGGCTTTTCACAAAAGCCATGAATTGATTATGATCAAACTTATTCACCCGTTATTGATGTTATTACACTCCGATATCTTATAAGTTTGGCAGTTCATGAAAAAGGTGGACATGCGTCTAATGGATGTTGTTACAACTTATCTATATGGAAGCCTTGAAAATGAAATTTATATGAAAATCCCTGAAGGATTAAAATTACCAAAGGCTTCTAATGGCCTTCGTGAGAATTATTCTGTAAAATTACGGAAATCATTATATGGGCTTAAACAATCTGGACACATGTGGTACAATCGCCTTAGTGAATTCTTATTGAATTCAGGATATAAAAATGACCAAATCTGTCCATGCGTATTTATTAAGAAATCAGATTTTGGGTTTGTGATTCTTGCTATATATGTTGACGATATTAATCTCATCGGAACTCCGGAAGAGCTCCGAGAAGCTATAGATTGTTTGAAACGAGAATTTGAAGTTAAAGATTTTGGGAAAACCAAATTTTGTCCTGGACTTCAAATTGAACATGTGAAAGATGGAATTTTTGTTCATCAGTCAACATATACAACTAAGGTTTTGAAAAGATTTTTCATGGACAAAGCACATCCATTAAATATTCCAATGGTCGTGAGGTCACTGGATGTAAATAACGATATTTTTAGACCTCGAGAAAATGATGAAGAACTACTTGGTCCTAAAGTACCATATTTAAGTGTTATTGGTGCATTAATGTATCTAGCAAATAACACTCGACCCGATATAGCATTTGCTATAAATCTATTGGCAAGATTTAGTTATTCACCAACACGACGACATTGGAATGGTGTTAAACATGTCCTTAGATACCTCCAAGGAACTATTGACCTCGAATTATTTTATTCAAATAAAAATGATCCAATATTAATTGGGTATGCAGATGTCGGTTATCTTTCCGATCCGCATAAGGCACGTTCTCAAATTGGCTATTTATTTACATATGGCAATACTGCTATATCATGACGCTCTACAAAGCAAACTATAGCAGCAACTTCTTCTAATCATGTTGAGATAATAGTCATTCATGAAGCAAGTCGAGAATGTGTATGGTTGAGGACAATAATACATTATATTAGAGATAGTTGTGGTTTATCTCCTAGAAGAGAGATTCCAACTCCTCTATATGAAGATAATGCAGCTTGTATAGCTCAATTGAAAGGAGGGTATATCAAAGGAGATACGACAAAACACATTTCACCCAAATTTTTCTATACTCATGAACTTCAAAAGAATGGTGATATTTATGTGCTTCAAATCCGGTCATGTGATAATCTTGCAGATTTATTCACTAAGGCCCTTCCAACTGCAACCTTTGAGAAATTGAGATATAAAATTGGTTTGCGTCGGTTAAAATATCTCGAGAGTTCATATCAACAGGGGGAGTAAAATGCATAAAGAATAGTGTACTCTTTTTCCTTCACTAGAATTTCTTTCCCACTGGGTTTTTATCTAGTAAGGTTTTAACGAGGCATATTCTTTATGTAATGGACATCCAAGGGGGAGTGTTATGAATCCCGAAGATTCATCAAATTAGTGGATGTCCATCGGATAGAATATTATGAATCCTGAAGATTCATTACATTGAATAGAGATGATAAGATTCATTGTATTTGGATGAACATTGAATGAAAGTGATAAGGTATTTGTTTATACATTGAATAGAGATGATATACATCACTCATGATGTTTATCACTTAATGGTTAAGTATTATTTGATACTTAATTCTTAAGTAAATTAGCATTTATTACATGTAGCAAGTGGCATCCTTCATGCTTATCCTCTCTCCATTTCACCTCTATAAATAGAGGAGTTTACCCCCCTCTTTGTAATTGAGATCAAGAGTAATCAAGAGAGATATCGAGATAGATATTAAGAATTATATTGAATGAGATATAATAATATTGTCTCTCTATTCTCTTTACATCTCTCTCTTTTACATTTCTCTTAGTTTGTTTATCTTATATTTATATAATTTCATAATAATATATATATATATATATATATATATATATATATATATATTTAAAAGTTCTTCGAGTACCTATTTCTTAAATTTCAAGATGCATGTGAATTAGTAAGACGTTCTCACAATCACATATACAAGCGTTTAAAACATAAAAGGGACTTACGTAGATCAAATGAGAATTAGTCTAAATGTAAACATAGACACCACACATAGTTGGACTCGTCTAAAATACTATAAAAAAAAGGAGAAAAACTATTTTTCTATTAAAAAAATTAATTCGAACTTGAAATTTTATTTAAAAAATAACTAATTTCTTTTGTACTAGAAAATTTGTATTACATATAATCATAAAAAATCATTGTATGTCACTATTTTTTAAAAACATTTGTACATATATACTCTTTGTGAAGGTGGATGAAAAAATATAGTTAGGCTAATTAAACACTAGTATTTGCACCAAAATTTGATTATTTGGAATTCAAAAATATGGAACATAGATTTTTATAATATTTGAATGTATGGATGGACATTAATTCTATAATGACTATTCCCTAAATCGTTTCTTAATAAAAAAATCTATTTATTCTTTTGAGTTATTCATAACACATATACATAGTAAGAATTACGATCTTCTATTACACTCTTGTTACATCCATACAAATGTGCCAATTGCAGTTATTTCATTGGTATTAGAGTCATTTTTGCTAAATTTCTAATGGAATCCATGTAACAGGGAATGTAACAAGAAATGTTATCCCTGGCCATAGAGCAGCAATTCCAGCATTTCACAGAGAATGTATGTGCTTGACTTTCTGAATTGCTTGCAATACCTTCTTGGTTGGTTCTTCATATAAGATAGCAGGGTTATCAAAGTCAGCAGCCATGCTCGGTTCTCCCATGAGAGCAAGGAATGTGTCGGCAACTGAATATGCAAGAGAGTTAAGATTATATCCTCCTTCCAAGAAGAACACACATCGACCCCCACACAAATCCTTGGCAAGTTGCTTGATGCTGGAAGCAAGCATGTAGTATGTCCCTGTTGTAAATTGCAGACTGGCCAATGGATCCAATACATGCCCATCATACCTGAAAATCATGTAGCAAAAAGCATGAGAAATCAGAGAAGCAGCCTCCTTTACATCCATAGTCTGGTCTGCTCTCTATTTCAACAACAAACTAAATAAAATGGAACAACAGCTGTAACATACTTAAAATGATCAAGGATTGTGTACCATTCTCCTCAAATAATAAAAAATTGACATCAAGTTACAGATATTAATAACTATTCTTTGTATTAGTAGGGTATTTCAAATATTGAGCTATGCAAGTATCACAAGGATGAATTGAAAGGCAAAATGTCAGGAGCAACCTCAGAATCAGAAAACAAAAAGACCCACAGGAGAAAAGATGATTACCCTGCTGAAACAAGAATTATATCCGGCTTGAACCTCTGTGCACAAGGTACAATTACTTGGTCAAATACAGTTCGCATGGCTATATCTCCTGACCCCCCTGGTAAAGGTAGATTTAAAGTTGCTCCTTCACCAGCTCCTTGTCCAATCTGATTTATTTTTCCAGTGCCAGGGTAGCTTCCATCCTACATCAGTTCATTCAAGCAAGCAGAATAAGATGTGTAGATAAAAACCAAAGTTTCAATCAGTTATGAACACTAAATTCTGAATTTTTTACAAACATAATTGTACTAGCATTGTTAGAATTTGCAGGCTCTTGTTTCATATGGCATCAATTTATGGTCTACCTGATGAATGATTAGTGTGTTACTTAGTCTAGTGTTCTAAGGTATCTGTAGGACATACTTCATATCTATTATTTTCTCTCCTCTTTTTCTACTTTTTCATTACAGTATATTGCCCTTGATATCATTCAATTCATAACAGAGGTGGCAAGCTTAAAGAACACATATGGACTCATCCAATATGCAAATGCATAACATTCTTATCAATATTCTGGAGTCTCTGAGGAACATGGATGCATGAAATAGTTCTTACTGGTACATTGAGGAGAGTCTTAAAATCTGCAAGGAACACACGGTATCAGACCTTCGCCTTCATCAAGTTCAGGACCATTTTGATGAATTCATGGCAACTTAACTTCAATGCAGTACTCACATAATCCCAAAATCTAGCTTCTATTTTACGTTTCTATAAAAGTGCTGCCTTAGTTTTTCATGTATTATGCAGTCCTTATTCCTTAATTGACAATGTAAACTTACTTGGTGAGTGGAAAGGAAAAATATATCTGGGTCATCATAAAAAGCGTCATTTGTTCCATTTCCATGGTGAACATCAAAGTCAATGATAAAAACACGCTTCAATCCATGAGCTTGTTGAGCATAGCGAGCCGCAATAGCCACATTCCCAAACACACAGAACCCCATAGGTCCCTCTGGGATAGCATGATGACCGGGAGGTCTAATTAGGGCAAAGCCTATGGGAGGACTTGAGGTCAACTTTGATGCAACAGCCTGAAACAGCACATAAATATAAGCGGGCCACCCTGGATTTTTCTCATATTTGACAATTACACATAGGTCAAATTAAATCTTGGAGAAACATAGCCCTCCACATTCACCAGACAATTTCATATGTTATCAATCAAGAATAGTTGCACAAATTTCAGCAGAGATCCGCAGGGAACAAGTGAGAGTTCATCATAAAGTCATAAGTTCTTTAGATTGAGTTATCACCACTGAATCAACCAAAGAAATTCCAGCTCCAGCAGCTAATAAAGATTCCTGGAAAGTCTGCACAGTTAGCAATGCGAAATTAGAGGACATATGAATATGTTCAGCTTCTTAGAAACAAATATGAAATTTCAGGTCTACATAAGAATGCGATAACATAGTGATGAAAGAATCATTAAAGTGATTCAGTATAAATAGGTGCAAACACAGAAGGTTATCATTAATAGACCTTTACATTGCTTCTTTACAGATGCTCTACAGGGCAATACTCTGTTGACCATGACAGGGTTAGACTTTAAGTTTGACAGCTACAGCACAAGGAACGTATATTTATTCTATTACTAACTCACAAAAAGAGATTGAATATCAAAGGAGAGACCACAGAACTGGGGGATCCAGGAAGATTTAGAACATTGTTTCAATCACTTCAATGATTTGATTGAGAACAAATTCAGAATTTCATCCATAATCTATAACGGGAGTTACACTCAGCAAGATGAGAAGCAATTGACTGTCAAGCAATTTAGAATATCATTTTGGTTCATAGCTTTGGCTAAGTGTAACGGCAGACTGGCAGACCACCCAAATTCTTAAGATAACATTCTATGTATATTAAACACACCCTAATCTGCTGGTGTGGGGTTACAGGTCTAAAACAGAACTGGATTATTGAGATTAGCTCACAATTCCAGTAAGATAGCTCTAACCAACTACTCTTATTACCAGCATAAAGATAAAGGTTTTTTGAGAAGGGATGTTCAATAAAATCAAGAGAATGTAAAAATGAACAACTCAATTATCTTCTTACCGTGGAAGTGGCATAAGTTGGTCCAGAGCCCTCAATGAAAATAATGCCTTTATCCACTGCCTGATCCATAGCCTTTAAAATCATAGATAAATCAATTGATAGGGGGTAGAAAATATATTTTTCTTAGATAAGCCTAATAGAAGATAGAAACAATTAACTAAAACTTGAATTTAGAGGGTTGGTGCTGGGTTACTTTCATCAGCATAAGTAAATTATCAAAATGTGAAATAGAATAAAAATTAATGGCAGGCAAAGGAACAAACATGAACTCCAGTAAATATAACACGTTTCATTTGCACCATATTATTTGTAACCAGTTCTCCAACTTTATTCATATGAAAGTTAACAAACCTCTATTCAACAATAAGACATCATGAATGTCCAGAATATCCTAAAATTGAAGTACTACTCAGGTACTACATGACTATATGCATCTGCAGAAGGACATTGCTTGTATCTCAAATCTCTCTTGCTGCTATTGAGCATGTCAAGATTCAGATCAATTAAAAGGTCCTTTAGTTGTTTTCATTCTTACAATTGCTTGATCAAGGCTTGACCAATATTCAAGACAGCTGCAAAAGCAAGACAAGGGCATAGAAGCTGCAATTATTCAGTGACAGTAATTTATCAAATCTCATTTCTGCCCTTTATTGATTTTTTTGGTGGAGTGCATGAATAGAAAAGCAATAAGAAAGGTGAAATCACAAAATCAACAGCTGGCCAATGAATATTTTGAAACCCTAGAAACTTGTGTGCAGAGGATGAAAAACATGTGTAAGCTGGTATATTTTCACAGGAGATGAGATGATCAGGATACTAGAGATAAATAATCAGTCCCTCCTTTCTTGGAGGTTTTATTCTGGGTACCCAGCAGGCCCTTTTCTATGGCTCAAAAATGAAAGAAATTTTAGAATTACAGATAATATTACAAGAACTAGCAATGAATCCAATAAAGCATTTAAAGGCCCTTCAGCATTCACAAGGAACCACAATAATTTGTTTAGCTAAATTGTTAATCCCCTCAGAGTTAAAAAAAAAAAAAAAAAAAAAAATTCTACATTTCTAATGCAAAATGGAGCATTATTTAAAGTATGAAACATGCATTTATTAATGTTTCTGCAAGATTTTAAATATTATAAAGATTTGTAAATATACTTTGGAAAAGTGTGAGCCATGAAACCCTCATGTTTCTGAAGATAAAGAATTCATTATTGTGTCATGTGACTATACAAAAAAAGAAGCAAAGGAAGAATATATATAAGTGAAACAGTATTTCTCTTATGGTTACATGATCTCCTACACCTTCACAGTCCTATTCTATTTTTTAATAATAGAATGGGGAATTCTTGTCTACCCTAAAGCAGCTAGAAAGATAAACCATTAACAGAGTCCAAAAAGAGAAACATTTCTTTATCACATGCATACAGACAGACAGAAAAGCATTTATCTATATATATAATAGAAATAGGGAGAAAAGAGGAAAGGGGGAAGGGAGGAAAAAGAAAAGAACCATGACGGAAGTGAAAAAATTGGCATGCCTTTCAAAAAGAGTTTTTCAGGTAATAGACAATAATATGGAAATAATTCAAGGGAATAGAATAGACTACCTTCTCTAGGCCTGACACATAAGCTTTTGCATGAACATTTACGATATCATCTATAGAAGCTGGTTTTGAGCTTTGGAGTTCAACGACCTCTGAGCCACGAAACTGAAACATACTGTAGGTAATGTAAGAGAGAGAAGGGAATGTATGAGAATGCATCAGGTACAATGTCTCTCATTGAAAATGTATTCTCAGCATAAAACTTTCTTATTTAAAAAAAAAAAAAAAAAAAAAAACCTCATTGAATATAAGAATCTAATATTCCAATATTATTAGATCCTATTAATTATGTCCCATCAGTCGCAATACAATTCATAATAGAAATAGTTAGGCAGATCGTGAGACTTAATAAAGGACTGCTTCAACCAAATTACGTCACAAGTGATTAGGCTGATTAGACTCGTAGTCACTCTAAAGTAGAATGTACCACATGATTTTTTTACTATTTTATTGTTCAAAGAAATAAGATTACCACTAAACAGAATACAGTACTCAACATTAGTGAGCCCAATCAGCATCTATGTATCTCAAAATTTGTATATGACCTTCGTCTTCATACAATAGCTGAATTGTCAAAGATCCCTTAACTCATCTCAGTGGCTGTTAGTGAATAAAGAAATTGGCTAATAGTAGTCAAGAAATATCTACCCAAATAACTTAAATTTCCCGTTTACCATTAGCCTCTGCTTAGGTTTGTAATCGCCCCTCCTATCCAGTTAAACAATGGATCAATGGGCGCGCTTCTATTGCCATGGACTCAAGTATATCCATCTCCTCATGAGATTTTAGTGCATACTACATCTATAAATTCATACACTGTTCAGATGCAATTTCAATCCTGAGGAAGTACGTTGGTTTGCCTAATTCATTTATCTGGAAGTTCTAGTTCCAGTGCTTCAAAGCAGGTTTTGGCCTTTGGAATCTCCCCTGTGATAATAATATCATCTACAAAGACAAATGCCATTCCATATGTCTTTTCCTAATGGTAGGAGGGTCACTTGTTTCTGTAAAATTTACAAGCTAATTTCCAACAACCAAAAACTGCCACTGCACAGTGTTCAGGTTGTTGTTTGTAACTACAAGTCCTGTGAGACCTTTTTAGACAAGATATTCACCAAGTATGTGGTAGGAGATATTGTTAAGGTTCTGAACGGGGGTATAGTGGACTTGACAAGATTCTAAGAGCACTAAGGAACAGTGCACTCTCACATATAGGGAGGATTATTCTACCTGAGGGAAACTACTCATGAAGCAATAATGGAGGAAGGTAAACAATGGCTAGCACGAGATTCTGACGACATGGATGGGGCACTTGGTACCATTGCTGTCCATTGTCAAAAGCCTATTGCAGCTCTTTAAGTTCGTTGAATGACATCTGAATTCTCAGATGTTTGATTGAGTCAATGGCAAAGGGACCAGGGCAGTTTGGTTTATATGCCAATACGTCTCGAAATGAAAAGACTAATACCTCATAGAACATGATACATAAACACATATCTACGTTGTACCTCTCACTTGTATATATAATGCTACTCCAGCAAAAATCATCTATTGTTGTAGATACCTTTATTAGCCATTTAAAGTGATATCAAGCCTGACACAACAAGATGACATGGATAAAAATGCTAATCTCAGTAGAACAGTATTGAAAACACAATTCAAGAACTAAAAACTTAATATTACTGATACATTAAAAACTTCAAAAACTTCAGTCCATAACCCTAGAGAACGATATAGACCCTATTTGAATATGAAAAGAAATCATAATCCTACTAAATATCTTAAACGAAAAGAAAATCCCAAGATTACTAAAAATCTAAAAATATTTAAATAATATAATATATAATAAAATCCTAATCCAAGTCCTAATATGGATTAAGTTTGTAACCACGAATCCTAAGCCAAGTTGCATTATTATCTCCACCAAAAAAAAAAAAAAAAAAAAAGAAAAACCAACCTCAACTTTGTTCAATTGTCAGGATATAATGGTCATCTGAAGAATAAAATGGATAGATCACTGCCACATTAACTATTTTGGATATTAGAAAAACCCACAACCTATGAATTATCATCTATCTTCTGTATAATTTGATATGAACCATACTCCTAGCTTGTTGTATGTGCCTTCTGGAAATCTCTCCTTCTATAGAAACACAATTACTTCTTCACCCACCTTAAAACTATGTTGCCTGATGTGCTTATCTAATGCTACCTTAGATTATGAATTGCTCTCCTCTAACTTCTGCTTCAGTAACTGTCTAATTGTTCCACTGCGTAGACAAATTCTTTGCTGTAACTATTCAAACTATGAGCCCCAGGAAGCTTGATAAAGCCTAAAGCGTGCCAAGTGCCTTGGTATGGGTTCCTGTGGAGCAATGAACAGCATTTTTTAAGCAAATCCTTCTAGTGCTAAAGCTAAAACCCACTCTCTTGAATTGTCTCCACGAATATTACAAATTAGATTGCCTAGTGTTTCGTTTACTACCTCAATTTGACTATCAGATTGAGGGTGAGCTTGTGCTACTAAAATTTAAAGATGAGTCCACAACTTCCACAAAGCCCTCCAGAAATAGCTTTAAATTTTCTCTCCATCTGAGGTAATATACTTATGTATCCCATACAAATGAACAACCTCTTTGAAGAATAATCTAGAGATATCCCTTCCGCATCTGAGGTCCTTCTAAAGGGAACGAAGTGGGCCATATTGAAAAACCTATCAACAACAAAAACAAAATCTACCCCACATGTGTCCGAGATAAACCAAGTATAAAATCAATAGATAAGTCTTCTCAAATATTCTCGAAGACAGCAAAGGAAAATACAACCCAACATTTTGTGCATGTCCCTTAGTTTTTTGACAAAGATAATATTTTAAAACATACCTTGTGACATCTCTTCATAAATGGGGCCCATGGAATCTCTCCCTAAGTGCAACAATCGTCTTATCTCGTTCTATCAGTGCAGCAAGATCTCCTTCAAGTAAATCTCAAATCACCTTTTCTCATAATGATGATATAGAAATGCAAAGTTGGTTGTTTTCCATGAAATACTCAACATAAAACCAGAAATCCACACTCAAATATTTTGTATCTAGGTGTTTTGAAAACTTTCATCTTCCTTATATAACTCCTTAAGTGTCCAAAGTATCTCATTGCTCATTGTTCAAAGTCAACTCGTCGACTCAAAAAGTGTTTTCTGCATTGTTTTGAGCTCCCGATTTATGCTTAAGCAAAAAGGAAATTTCTACAAAAACTGCAACCACCTAGCCATGTACATCTCACTAATGCAGTTTGGGAGTTTAGGTGCTTCAACGCTTCACAATCTGAATATAATAGAAATTCGTCCAATCAAATAATGCTCCAAGTCTTCAACACACATACTATAGAGTACAATTCTCCATAAATTGTCCACTTTTGTCTTGCATCACTTAATTTCTCACTAAAATACGAATCAAGTCTGTTTTATTTAGAGAGGACGTCTCCAATGCCCACACCACTTGTATCACAACCAACTTCAAACAACTTATCAAAATTTGGTGATACCAAAATCAGTGATGAACATAATCTTTCCTTCAACACTATAAAGCAAGTTTCAACTTCTCTCTACCCCATAGGAAGTTTCCCTTCTTCAAAGATTCAGTAAGTGGGGCTGCATTAAAACTTAAAATTTCAATAAAGCGTCTGTAGAATGTTGCTACCCCATGAAAACCCCTTAGTTCAGTCACAGTTGTTGGCCACTCTCTGATAACTCTAATTTTCTCCTGATCCCAACGAATCCTTTCAACACTGATATAAAAAAAAAAAAAAAAAAAAAAAAAAAAAGACAACAGTTTGTTTTGTCATGAGAATATATTTCTTTAAATTAATATATAGACTGTTGCCCTTCAAAACTGTGAGCACTTGTCACAAGTGGGAATAATGCTGTTCTTTTAATCTCCTCTTCTGGCAGCGATGACACAAGAAAAATCTCCACACTAGGGCAAACAAACACAAACTTTGCACACTAGGGCAGAGATGAAACTTGTTGCACGCCTAGACAGCTCTTAAAAACATGCTATTGGTTCTAATACCATGTTAAATTTTCATCTTCTCTAAAAGCTTTTAGAGAAAATTGTAATTTAACAAAATAAAACAAGATTCAACAAATATAAAATTTGTTCCTACATTGTCAAAAATTGTCATCTATTTAAACTACATGAAACAATAAAAGGAAAATAATTGAACTCCTAATTCGCTATGGGGGAAAAAGAGAGGAAATCTTAATAATCTAACTTCAGAAAGAAAATTCCATGTTGTTCCATACCTGTGAAGTCAACTTCATCTTTTCAAGTGCATTGACAATTGCCGGAACTCTGGAATTGCATTCCGGATGTGATACCTGTGCATAAAGTGGCTTAAAATTGCATAGATATTTCTTTTTCTTTTTTTTTTTTTTTTCAGTACATAAGAATACATCAATACAGATATATTTCACTATTTAAAAGCACTGAACATGAAATTGAAAGGATGCACAAACCTTTATGTTATAGATAAACAAATTCAAATATGAAAATTAGAATGGCAAACAATCTTTATCTGAAGTACATAAGAAGAAACAGATTCTTGATGTCTTCAGTGAAATAGATAGAATCAAACAGTTCTCAGTAATGGCAAAGTAAATTTATTGCTGATAAAAGTTTATTGTCCTTGCTTGACATGCTAACTCATATTTTTCTGAGTGGCATAAAATTACATAGAATAATCTTTCTTTCTTTTTTTCATACATAGACTATATCAATACAGATATATTTCACTGTTTAAAAAAGCACTGAGCCAATTAAAGCTAGAAATTGAAAGGATGTACAAACCTTTACGTTATAGATAAACAAATTCAAATATGAAAATTAGAATGGCAAACAATAGTTATCTGAAGTACATAGGAAGAAACAGACTCTTGATGTCTTTAGGGAAATAGATAGAATCAAACAGTTCTCAGTAATGGCAAAGTAGATTTAATAATGAGTATAGTTTATTGTCCTTGCTTGACATGCTAACTCATATCTTATGTTTGACATTGAAATGCCACTTTTTACATTAAAAATATATATATATATCAAAAAAATAAAAGTGACAGTTGATGAAGAACAGAAGAGTAAATGGCTCGAACAGTAAAGCAGTATGTGTTTAAAGGGATCATTTAGATCATTTGAAATAATATTAATAAAGCAAATTATAAACAGTAAATTATTCTAATATATATGCACTTAGATTATTGTTCTATGCACTTAGATCCTCTATTCCAAAATCACTGCCCAAGTACATAGTATTTCACAATTTAAGGTCATGATCCATAGAAAAATCAATTAAAGGGCAAAGACCAAAAGTTCAAAAAGTTCAGGGAGCAACTAGCATATTTTACCCTAAGAATTATAACCAAAATGATCTATTAAAGTATCTTGTGCAGATCTAGAAGGCCTTGTAACTACATATTATTCTAAAGCAATATATGCTTTAGAGTAAACTTGAGGAGCATAAACATGACAAAAATTCTCTAATGATAATTGAAGTTCAAAAGCAATTTAATGGCAATGCCTAAATATGTATGATTCTAATCAAGAAGTGAAGCCATTCAATTATGTGACATTTATTTAAGAATGCAATGTAAAAGAAAAACTCATTCAACACTACAGTGAAGAGTTTACTCCAAGTCCTTTTCCCCGAGAAGTGGCGTGGGACCTAACTAAAGAAATAGCAATATTTTCTTACCAATTTGCATTTTTTTTCAATTTTCATCTACAAAATTATTGAAATCGTCTTTTAGTTTTTACCTTAAAAAATTTAATCACATAAAGTTCAAACTTTCTTCTGACCCCACCTATGTTTCTATAATATTCACATTAAATCTACTTATTAAAATACTTTTTAACCATAACAGCATGCTTAGATACTAAGATTATACATATGCCACTCTGATCTTTAAGAAAAATAAATTTATCTTTGCAATAGAAAGAAGAACGGAATAGTGATGGAAAAAATAAGACTGAAAGAAGGCCTCAGAAATTTATTTAAGATCACCAGAAGATTACACCCAATAAGATAGCACAATTGTTTTTTCCCGCAAAAGAATTATACAAAATACAGTGTAGTTTGAAGTACCTGGGTATGTCCCATGGCAGGAGCAATGGAATAAATGACCTTGGCATTCTGTATTTCGGTATTGGACAATAGACTAGGATCATTAGCAGACATTGAACAACAAACAAGGCCTCTCATATTTTTTAAGTAAAATCCATTTTCCATATTCAAGTGCTTCGTGGAAAATCTGTTCTTATCAAAATTAAGCACATAACGGTTCTTCCACATTCGTACATGGTTCTGAACTTGGAGAAGACTTCCTACAATGAGAACAATGTTACTTTCATGAAAGTCTAGGCATGCATGCTTGGAAAAGTAGAAAGGGCTCAAGTATTGGAGATTCTTAACCAAGAAACAATTCTAAAGTCTAGAATTGAACTTGGAATATGTAGTTTTAGTCCGGTTTATGAGTTTGTTAGAGTATATCAATAATTTTCATATTTGTAGTAAAGTATGAGAGTTTTTACTAATTTTTGCTAACAAGAAATTCTGTATTGTGATGATTTAGATTTCCTAGTTAGTATTGATTGAGAATCTCTTAAGATTCTAGTCCTAACTATTTTCAGAATTTGGTAATAGAGTTCTTTAATAAAGGAATCTACTATACGTTATGCATGCATATTTTATTCAATCAATAAATAGAATAGTTATCAGAGGTCATGGTTTCATTTCACCATCAAATTTAACGTGCCATGCTATACCTCAATCTTACTATGATGCTAATAATTCTCTAACATTTCTTTTTCATTTTGTTAATTTTATAGTTTATTAATTCCACTAATGCCATAGCTTCCACTTTGAAATCCTATTAGATTATGAAATGTCCTGCAAATTAAACTATTTTCAACCTAATTTAAAATAGACCATCACACTGATCATTGTTCAAGACTAACGGCACATAACTGAAGCGTTTTCCCAAACATAAGACTGGAGACAAAAAGGTCATTTCAATTGCAAAAACAGAAGTATTGTGCAATATTACCACCATGCTTTTTTCTTGGTTGCTTTACCCCTTCTCTAACAGATTCACGTTTTTTTGTTTTTTTATTTAGTAGTTCAAATGTTCTAAATCATTTAACATAAAGATTTCATTTTTACAGCTTTACATGGAGTAACAGAACATATGTGTTGAATAATGTTTATGGCTTTCAACGGTATACTAATAATTCTAAGAGCTCAACCCACAATCAAATAGTTCACCCATATGAAATGCAAAATAGCAAAATCCAACCAATCTTGATTCTGCGAAAGGAATTTAAACAGCCAATCATATGGTTTATGATTAACTAATCCAAGTTCCCTCAATTTCCCATATGCATAATCATAAGTTTAAGATAAAAATATAGAAACCTGGCAAAGAAGAATTGAAGAAAATAAAAATCAAACAGAAAGAAACACAAAAACCCACCAAAATTCAACTGAATTAGGTCCATAACCTGAAACGATTAAATTAGTCTAAAGAATGAAAACAGAAAAGAACACAAAATTTTGAAGCACAATATATAGTTTCATAAATCTACCAAATTTTTTAAATTTCCATACTCGTTAACTAAAGAAATTACTCTCCCTTACATAAAGAAAACAAAACCAACTTTTGAAATCGAGAATTTCCATATGCTACCTGTGAAGAATGGAGATGCAATAGCGCGAACTCCAACCTCCATTTCTACCACATGAAAAAATGGGTAGAGATAATTCAAATTCAAAAGTTATTGGGCAGTTATACAATTGCCAATTTCCAATAGAAAATAATTGTAAAAGGATTATTGGCCAATTTACCCCCTAAATAATTTTGTATTGGTTTATTATTATTATTATTCTTAGAAAAATTGACATAAATAGTCCTCAAACTATAGACGTTTAGTGATATTGGTCTTAAATTATAAAAAAATTGTGACATTAATCCTTCCGTTAAAAATTCCGTTAAATCGCCGTTAAGTTATAAAAAAAAAATTAAAAAATTTCAGGTGTATTTATGTCATCACTCTATTTAAATATAATTAATAATATATAATATATATACATATACAAATAAAGTGATAATATATAATATATATCTAAACATCTCGTAATCCAAATAAAGTGATAATATAATTTAAAAAAAAAACTATTATTCATTTTGTATTATAGTAAATAGACTCTCCATTTTTCTTTTTTCTTTTTTTTTTCTATACACTCATAAAATATTTCTAACACGTATTAAAATAAAAAAAAAAAAAAAAATGCCAATTACAATAAATTTTTAACTCTCTTAAATTAGAAAGTAAAAAAATTACAAAAAAAAAATTAATGGGAATAAAAAAAATTTTATAATTTAAATGTGATTTTATATATCTCCAACATTATTTTTCTAAAGAGTGAGTGAAACAAATAAAAAGAAAATTATTATTTATAAAAAATTTTATATTACGTTTCTAAAAAAATAACTTTTCAAACCGTAATATTTCAAAATAATAAATTGATTTGGATTCTCTTGTAATGCTTGTTAAGATTTTAAAAATACAAAAACTAAAAACAGATATCAATTACAATAAATTTTTAATAGCTACTAACATATTAGATAAAAATTAGAAAGTAAAAACGTTACAAATATAAGTAACAGGTAACTTATAAAAAAAAAATTATTGAAAATATGAATGGGGTTTGGAAGTATTTAAGATTTGAAATAATCATATATTAGTAGAATTATACATTTTAAAAATAATAATGTTATTGTTTTAATTATTAATGATATTACAAATTGATAATAATTAAATTTTTACAGTAATCATTATTTTTCATATGAAAAAGGAAAGGATGTTAAATAATAATTAAAAAAAAAGAAAGATAAGAATTAGATTCACTTAATATAATATCCGAATTTATTTTGTAAAGAGTGAGTGAAATAAAAGAGGGAACATTTTATTATTTATAGATATTGTGTTGGGTTAAAAAACATTTTTAATATTATCTATATATTATTTACATAAATATATTTATATATTTATATAAAAGACAATAAAATATTGATGTGATAATATCAAGCTCTCTTGTAACAATTGAAAATTATAATTTGAATCACGATTTACTATATGAAAAATCTTCACTCTCAAATTAAATAAAGCTTAAGCATGAATATATATATATATATATATATATATATATATATATATATATAGTAATAATTATTAAACAAACTTGTAGTGAAAAAAATAAAAGTTAGCATAAAAGATAATTTAACCTAAAGGTTTTTTTTAAAATAAAATTAAAAAAAAAAAAGCTAAAGTGACAATAAATAACATGATAGTTATTATCAACAATAAGACAACTTAGTTTTATAAAAAAAAAAAAAAAAAGACAACTTAGTTTTTTTTTTCTTTTTTGGTTGCCCACTCAGTTCATCAAAGCTTTTGCCCCAACTATATCCGTATTCGACCCGGGTCGCGCACCTGGCTATGGTGGGGGAGTCTCCTAGAGGGGATGTTCTGCAAGGTCTCAAACACGAGACCTACTTAAGTGGAATCAAGCTCACTTACCACTTGAACCAACCCCGTTGGTATAAGAGCTGATAAGTTTGAGTATTATTTAAAGAGGAAAAACCTAAAAAAAAAAAAATGACAATTATTGTATTTATATTAAAGTTTTGTAACTATATTCATGTAACTTATTTACTTACCAAAAAATATATATATTCATGTAACTTAGAATTTGACCAATAAACTTTAGCACTTACTAAAACAAAAACAAAACCAAAACCAAAAACATATATCAATTGCAATAACTCATCCGCCTGAAATTCATAAAGTTAAAAAGTTATTGGAAATATGAATCGTTTGTAATTTAAATGTAATTTTATATATCTCAAACTTTTTTTTTTTTTTTTGAAGATTGAGTTAAATAATAGAAATAAAATTTTATTATTTATAAAAATATATATATTTTGTTGATTAAAAAAGTTCTTATATTGACTAAATATTATTTACATCAATATATATTTCATTTATATAGATAAAAAATAACAAGACATAATTTTGATAATAATAATCTTTCTTATGATAGTTGAAAATTATAGGTTAAATTAAAATTAACTAGACAAAAATAAATTCAATCTCTTTGACAATCCAAATAAAGTTTAAGCATGAAGTGTAAAAATATATATTGGAAATGTTAATGTAAAGATAAATTTAAATTAAATTTTTTAAAAAATAAATAAATTGGATCTAACTTGAAGTGGCTAGAGAAAAGGATAATTATAATCAATACCAAGCTAGCTGGTAAAAATCTCATCTAAAAAATCATGAGTTTGAGTCAGGTTGAATAAAGACATATTTTAAAAAATAAAAAATATTGTTTTTATATTAGAGTAAATAGACTTTTTTTTTTTTTTTTTTTTTTTTTTTTTGCAACTATATTAATTTAACTTGAATTTGACCAATAAACTCATAAAATATTTTTAACATTTACCGAAATAAAAACAAAAGATAAACATTGATTACAATAAATTGTTAATGCTGCTATCTATTCAGAGAGTTAAAAATATTACAAATATCACATTATCGGTTACAAAAATATTTATTGAAAATATGAATAGTTTGTAATTTAAATATAGTCTGCAAGTATTTAATAATTGAAATAATCATAATTTTAAACATTAGTGATTTATATATCTTAAAGCACATGGTAAATTTAAAGCATATTACATTATTGTTTTGTGAGTCTTTTCCCAAAATATGGCAATTTTTAAAATTTTCCCCAAAATATTATTACTTTTTGAACCATTTCTCAAACTAATATAGGTCTACTTTGTCAAAGTAGACCCTCATTTTTTAAATAAAAAATAAAATATTGAGGGTCTACTTTGGCAAAATAGACCCTCATTTTTTTTTTCTTTTCAAATTTATTTATAAATTTTAATTTTTTAATTTTCTAATAATGGTAATTTATAAACATATTTTTATTTATAATTTTCGTAATATAGATTATATTAATTATTAATTATTATTATTATAATTATATTATATTTAACAAGGTGATGTAAAAATCAATTGAAATTATAATATATTATAATATTAAAATAATATTTTATGTATTTTTGTAAAGTAAATTTCATTTTTTTGACTTGTGTTTATATATTCAAATAATTTTAATTTAAGATTTGTGTTTATATTCTTCAATTAAGTAATTTAATAAATTTATATTATATATTTACATAAAAAATTACTAAAATTGTTCTCATATATATAATATAACAATAAATAATTAAAGAATATATATATATATATATATATACATATACACAATATTTTTTTATTTGATGAATTTAAAAAAAAAAAAAAAAGAGTCCAATGTGATATGAAATGACAAGTCATTAATAATTAAAAAAAACCCTTCAACATGTGAATAATAGAAGATTCTTATATTTTTTCTTTTTTAAGTCTTTCAATTGATTCGAAAAAAAAAGTCTTTTAATTAATTATTATTATTATTATTTTTTTAGTAATTGAATATTCATTAAGAACGAGAAACATTACACATAAATAAATGAATAATCATCATTTATGGTAACAAAAAAACATCTAACCTAAAAAGTTGAAGATAACAAGACTCAACCTAAAAAAATTAGGAGAGTCAAAAACAAACAAAAACAACAACAATAACAACAACACCAACAACAACACAACTATTATATCTATATTCATGACGTTTAGACCACCAATCATTGACATCATTTGCAAGGAGAGCTCGAGTTCATCTTCTTTCTTCAACAACAATCTCTACGATCCAAGGCGAATCATAGACCCCAAAGATAGTCTGCAAAATAGATAAACATCGAGAAAATGGCCCAGAAAGAGATTGAGTTTAAAAGCTAATTCTTCAAAAAGAAGAAAAAGAGTTTGATCTCTAAAGATCAAAGAGAACTCTTGCATATGAAAGTGAAAGATGATAAATACCGAGAAATAGACAGAATAGTAACTAGAAAACAAAAAATAAAGATGAAAGCAAAAAAAAGAAGAAAGAAAACAGAAATTCTAGCCAAGAGAGAAGCTTAGTCGGAGCCAACTTCTCTCTTGGCCGAGAGAAATGGAGGAGACGAGGGGAGAGCAGCGGCAGCGGCGGTAGGAGAAAATATTGTAGAGAGAGAATTTTTGTTGTTTATTATTATTATTTTTAAAAATTTTAGTAAAAGGTTTGTGTAATTTTAATTTAAGACTTGTATTTATGTTCTTGAAATAAGTAATTTAATAAATTTATATTATATATTTACATAAAAAAATTTATTCAAATAAATAAAAAAAAAAATTACTAAAATTATTCTTACCTATATATATAATATAACAACAAATAATTGAAAAAAAATATATATATACATATACACAATATTTTTTTATTTGATGAATTTAAAAAAAAAAAGAAAAAAGAGAGTCCAATGTGATATGAAATGACAAGTCATTAATAATTAAAAAAGAAAAAACCCTTCAACATGTGAATAACAAAAGATTCTTATATTTAGTAAAAAGGTGGTGTAATTTTAATTTAAGATATGTATTTATGTTCTTCAAGTAAATCATTTAATAAATTTTTATTATATATTTACATAAAAAATCTTTTATTCTGTTAGAGAATCCTAATAAAAGAATCCTAAATCTTTTATTTACTTGAAGGAGAAGTAATATTGAGATTAAAAAAAGGAAAAATATTTTCATTAAATTGAACATGTCTAGAAAGAATTATTTTTCGACTAGATAAATCATAGCATTTGTATCCTCGATGATTGGACAGATAGCCCAAGAAAACACAAGGAGTCGAACGCGCTGGTAATTTATATTTTGAGGTAGAAGGAATAAGAGGATAACAAATACATTTAAAAACACGAAGATGAGAGTATGTAAAGACTTGACGATATAAGATGGTAGTGGGAGTGTTAAAGAATCCTACATTAATTAGATTTATGTTTTAGATATTTGATTGTTTGAAAATCCTACAATAATTAGATTTATGTTTTTAGATATTTAATTTATCTTTTAAAATATTTTTAGATATATTAAATTTTAGATATATTTAGTTATCTTATCCTTTTAGGATACAGATTACTTTGTCTATATATTTCATTAATAATACGAAATAGGCAGGACCAATATTTCGATCATTAATGTTCATGATTGTTATGTCTTTTGCTATAATTTCCATCATATTCGGTTGTGCTGAGTGTGCTGATTATCCTGACAAGCCACCGAGGCAGAAACGTAGAAACTATGGCACTGGTGTTGGCTTTGGAGTTGGAGCCGATGGCGGAGACGACGGCGGATGCGGTGGTGGCGGTGGAGTCTGCTAATTAATTACATGGTCTTTTTATTTATAGGAAGACATAATATATTAATTCCTATGTGATCATTATTCTATTGTGAGAATTATGGTTAGTATTTGATTCTCTAACATATTCAAATAAATAAAAGAAAATATTCAAATTATTCTCATATATATAATATAACAACCACTAATTGAAGAATATATATATATACACAATATTTTTTTATTTGATGAATTAAAAAAAATCAATATGACTTGAAATGACAAATTATTAATGATTTAAAAAAAAAAAAAGAGTCAAACCAAACCCCTGAACCACCTACTTTTACCTTTATATTTACGAGTCTTTACTAAAAAAAAAAAGTTACACTTCTCTTCTTTCTCTTTCAAGTTTACCGTTCAGACTATCCTTCATCTTCTAAGAGTTGATCAATCTCTTCTCTTCTTCTTTATAATTTTTTTCCCCTTTACTTGAGTAGTAGACTTGAAGAATTTTGAATCAAGATTGTGTTTATCTTATTCTACTAGTAAGTAATTTTTAACATTTTTAATTAATTTATTGTTTATATATGTAAATTCTATATATAAATTTAGTATTTTATTGCTAATTATTTGAACTGTTAGTTGATAATTTTTGTGCTTTTGTGTTATGAATGCAATAAAGGTATAGGTGCCCCCAAAGTTTAGAAGATTATTGAGACTCACTACACAAGATAACTTGAAAAAAGTGTGTTATTCACATATTATACAATTTTTATAATATTATTAAGTTATTGAGAGTAATTTGTTGTTATATGTATGAATAGTTTTTCTTATAAAAATTTTATATTATGTTGACTAAAGAACATTTAACTTTTCAAACAATAATATTTCAAAATATTAAATTGATTTGGATTCCCTTGTAATGTTTGTTAAAATTTTAAAAATACAAAAAACTAAAAATAGATATCGGTTACAATAAATTTTTAATTTTTAATAGCTACTAACATATCAGTTGAAAATCGGAAAGTAAAAACATTACAAATATCACAAATATAAGTAGTAACAGAGAACTTACAAAAAAAATTTATTGCAAATATGAATGGTTTATAATTTAGATATAATTTGAAAGTATTTGAGATTTGAAATAATCATATGTTTAAAGGTTAGTCGATTTATACATTTTAAAGATAATAATGTTATTTTTACAGTAATCATTTTTTACAAATTGATTATTAATGATATTACAAATTGATAATAATTAAATTTTTACACAAATCATTTTTTTCATATGAAAAAGGAAAGGATGACGATAAAACAAAAATTTAGATAAGAATTAGATTCAATAAAATATTGATGTGGTAATATTAATCTCTCTCATGACAGTTGAAAATTATAATCCGAATCACTGTTTATTATATGAAAAATCACCTGTTTAATCTAAAGTTTTTTTTTATAAAAAAAAATAAAAAAAATAAAAAATAAAAAAAAGCTAAAGTGAGAATAAAAAACACGATAGTTATTATCAACAATAAGACAACTTAGTTAGCAGTAGTCTCATCTATAATCTAAGAGCGGATAAGTTTAAGTAATATTTGAAGAGGAAAAACCTTAAAAAAAAAATAAAAAATGACAATTATTCTATTTCTATTAAGTAGATAAGACTTTTTTTGCAACTATATTTAACTTTTTAACGCTCATCTCCCTGAAATTCATAAAGTTAAAAAGTTATTGGAAATATGAATAGTTTGTAATTTAAATGTAATTTTATATATCACAAACTTTTTTTTTTTTTTTTTTTTTTTTTGTAAAGAGTGAGTTATAAAAAATATATATTTTTTGTTGATTAAAAAGTTCTTATATTGACAAAATATTATTTACATCAATTATATATATATATATATATATATATTTCATTTATATAGATAAAAAATAATAAGACATAGTTTTGATAATAATAATCTTTCTTATGATAGTTGAAAATTATAGGTTAAATTAAAATTCATTAGGCAAAAATAAATTCAATCTCTTTGACAATCCAAATAAAGTTTAAGTATGAAGTGTACAAATATATATGTATATTAATAATTGTTAAAAAAAAGTTATAGGGAAAACAAGAGAAATGTTAATGTAAAGATAAATTTAAATTAAAGTTTTTGTTTTTAACTAACCTGAAGTGGCCATAGAAAGGATAATTATATATAATCAATATTAAGCTAGTTGGTAAAAATCTCATCGAAGAAATCATGAATTTGAGTCGGTTAAATAAAGACAAACCTTTTTCTTTAAAAAAAAAAAAAAAAGACAATTATTGTATTTATATTAAAGTAAATAGACTTTTTTTTTTTTTTTGCAACTATATTAATTTAACTTGAATTTGAGCAATAAACTCATAAAATATTTTTAACATATATTGAAATAAAAACAAAAATAAACATTGATTACAATAAATTGTTAACGCTCCTATTTATTGAAATTCAGAGAGTTAAAAATATTACAAATATCACATTATCAGTTACAAGAATATTTATTGAAAATATGAACAGTTTGTAATTTAAATATGATCTGAAAGTATTTAATATTTGAAATAATCATAGTTTTAAACATTCGTGATTTATATATTTTAAAGCACAGGGTAAATTCAAAGCATATTGCAGGTGTTGTTTTGTTCCAGGGATATTGAATACATACTTCATATTCCAGTCACTTGTTTTCTCTCATAAGATTATTGCTCCGAAAGAAATGATGGCGAATGCTTAGCTTTTCCTGAACTCGCTCAAAACTTTTGGAATGGAGAATCAAGCTCCTAGGCTCCCTCAAATGGAGATACAAATTGGATCCTTTAAGGTGATTTATAGTTACAATCCTAAATATTTTCTCTCTCTACATTTTCTCTCCACTCTTGTTGCAAGCCCTCTTCTTCTTCTCTTCCATTTCATTCGGCCAAGAGAGAAGCTTAGCTCTAGCTAAATTTTTCTCTTGGCCAGAAACTTTCATCTTTCTCCTTCTTTGACGCATATGTCTTTGTATTTCGGTTTTTTTTTTTTAATTTTTTTTTTTTTTACTATTCTATCTATTTCTTGGTTTTTTTTATCACTAATAAATATTTTCTCTCTCTATATTTTCTCTCCACCGTTGCCGCAAGCCCTCTTCTTCTTCTCTTCCGTTTCATCCGACCAAGAGAGAAGCTTAGCTCCGACTAAGTTTTTCTTTTGGCCAAAAACTCTCATCTTTCTCCTTCTTTTTACGCTGCTATAACAAAACTTTGTAAGAAAATATCTCGAGAAATCTATGAAGATAGAATTAGGTCTCAACAAGTGAATCGGTGTTTTACTAGCTACTAATCACAAGTTTCGCTTTGGATGCAGTATTCATTCTGGAAATTATGATCAAGGATTCCTTTATCAACCGCCATCAACTTCTACTTCAAAGATACCTACTAAAACCTTTTTCAAATATAAAAGTCGAGCATCTTGTCTTTGTATTTGTTTTTTTTTTTTTTTTTTTTTTTTTTTTTTTGTTTTACTATTCTATCTATTTCTTGGTTTTTTTATCACATTTTACTCTCAAATACAAGAGTTTTTTTTTATCTCTAGAGATCAAACTTGTTTTTTTTTTTCTTTTAGAAGAATTAACATTTATACTCGGTCTCAATCTAGCCCTTTTTTTTGATTTTTATTTTTTTCGTAGACGGACTATGAGGTTTATGATTCGCCCAAAATAATAGAGAATGTTGGTGAAGGTAGAAGATGAACTCGAGCCCTCCTCCTTATAGATGATGTCAATGATCGGTGGTCAAAATGTTATGATATAAATATAATAGTTTTATTGTTGTTGTTTGTTTTTAACTCACATAATTTTTAGAGGTTAAATTGTTTTGTCTCCCACTTTTTTAAATTGGATGTTTGTCTCTTTTATCGTAAATGATAATTATCTTTTATTGTAAATGATAATTATTCATTAATGTATGTAATATTTCTTTTTATTCATGAATATTCAATTAAAAAAAAAAAAAAAAAAAGACTATTAGTTAACAAAATAATCATCCTAAAGAAGGACTTCTCAGAGATTGTAGATCTTATTAAAGATTGGCCCAAAAACTCCTTTTTTTTTTTTTTTTTTTTTTTTTTTTCTTTTGGCCCAAAAACTCCTTGTTCCCCGTAAAATGAGTAGTTTGACATCTCCCATGATGTTATATCAGTACGTGGTTAATTTTACTAGCTCTTAATGTAATGCATTCTTTTTCTAATATGTATGAGAAACTCTCCATATGTAAATATTTGACCTTTAAAATAATATTCTTTTTCTAATATTCCTTTTCGATTTGTAAAAATCCATGTTAGAACTTTTGCTGCTCTTTAGAGCAAGAAGAAGCCATCTGACTCCACCATTTGTTTTAAAACCCTCAAGAAAGAGAAAGACAAAGAAACGGAAGATGGTATATCTTCTTTGGACTCTTTGTTTTCTGTTTAATTTACATTTATAGCTTTTAAAAATATCAAAACTATTCAATTTCCCATTAGAATGTTTTTAATGAAGAAGGAAATAAAATTATAATTTTATCATTTAAAATATAACAATATTACTTTATGTGTCATCAGAAAGTGTAATCTTATGAATATAAGATATAAATATGTAAGATTATGAACTCTAATGATATCCAAGACATGAGAGAAAAAAAAAATGTTGAATAGTCTCATAATTATATATATTGTAAACAATAAATTTTCGATCATCTTCAAAATAAATAATCAAAAATATATGTCACAATATAATAATATATATTTGATGTTGAACTCCAATCTTTGTATATGTCTGCTGATTTTTTTCGTTGTGGACCCAAGGGTCTTTATGGGTTGTGGGTTTGATACAGAATGAATTTGAACTTCGAGGGCCTTTGGGTTTGATCCGTCTATATTTGATTTGATTTTCCGAGAGTCTTTGGACTTGATCTCGGAATGAATTTGACTTCTCGAAGATCTTTGGGCTTGATTTCGAAGGGAGGATGTGTCAAATCTTCGCTACTTCTGAAACTATTGAAGACCCCGAAGGGATCATCATAGTTTATTTTCTTCCTTATGATCCAATGCTCCTTTTGACTTTCTATTTATAGATGAATGAATGACGAATATAGGTGATGTGTTATTATTTAATTGATAAAGATATATGTCTTTATATCTTTCAAGTTACAAAATTCCGGGGTCTATATATATAATAGAAGGTAAAATTTTAAAATATGAAAAAATAAAAGGGAAAAAAAAAACCAGAACTGTTGACTTTATGGGGTACATAGGGTCTAAGATAGCATCCAATCATGAATTGATGAGAATAAAGGAAGTTCACGAGTGAAGGAGGCACACAAAAAACAAATTCTTTACAGCCACAACAAAGAAAATGTATTTTATAAAGAATAATTGGTGAGTTTGGTCTCAAATAAATTTACTTTTGGTAAGATCGGTCTTAAAATATTTTTTAAAACTTTTAAAGTCCCAAACATTTTTATTTGAGAAACATAAGGTCTTTCTTAACATATTCCGTTAAAAAACTTTAAAAATTAACACTTTCCATTATTTTTTTAATTAAAGAAAAGGGTAAAATCGTAATATGTGTGAGAAAAAAAAAAAAAAAAAAAACAGAGCAAGAAGAAACGGCGAAATTATTGAAAGGAGAAGGTGGGAGGTTTGTTCTTCTGAACACGATTGACGCAGTCGCCATTGCCGCAGCTATTTCTCTGGCTACATCAAAACCTGGGTTGTTCTCATCGATTTTACAAGCTCTTCTTGACATGGTCATGCCCTTCGGTCGTTGCCAACAATAATAATTGGTGTCCCCATCGCCTACCTGCATTTCATAGTCGTGAATAGTGAGTTAGTTGCTAAGATCTTTTTTCTTTCTCTCTCTTTCTCTTTTTTCCCTCCCCAAAATTAGACTGCATAAAAGACTAAAGAAATTGGACGCACATAAAAAATCAATCAATTGCATAGAGCCGAGTGAGAGTGAAATTGAGAATTCAAAAATCTCCGACGCGATTTGAGTGAGAGTCGCGGTTGCCCTTTCGGCTCGCGTGGAAAACAATTTAAAATACTTTTTGAGTAAAAAGATTTGCAACTGGAAGTATGATAACAATAGATAGATACCTATACCCAGAGAAGATGACAGAGGGCACCTCGGATCGAATTTGAATTAATCGATTTATGTGGGTTCGGATACGTAATGCTTAAGAAAAAAAAAAAGTGATAGTGGTCTAGGTAGTCGTAAGCATCCAATAATAAGGTAATCTCTGTTTCTGTGGTTTACATTTGAGCCGTACAAAAACCGAGACAGTAAAAATATCTTCTCTTTAACTGTCATCCACATATGAGATTTTTCTCTTTTTTTTAACCTTTTTATACTATTTTTTAAGAATGTGAATTTAACCTCAATCATCTATAGAGATAGAACTTGTAAATTGCTTATCAAAAAAAAAAAAAACTTGTAAATTGAATTGTTTAAATTTTAAATAGTAAACTCTTAATTTTTATATAAAAAAAATACTTTTTAAAGTCTGAGATTGCAATCCTCTGGTCAGTTATCTCACCCAATAAGATGTCTATAAATCAGTGAGCAGGATTAGTCTAGACATAAAAATGGCCTGAAGGTACTGTCCCTTAATGACAGGACCACCCAATACACTCCCAAAAAAAAAAAAAAAAAAAGTGTGAGATTGCGAATTAAATTTGCATGCATATACTATTTATGATGCCACGTGATCTAACGCTATTTTCCACGACACAAGAATATATGCAACTTCTTCTCAAATTAATGTTTATATATATTATATTGAATATTTGCAACAAAATAATTGCACGTGAACTATCAAATGGCATGGTTTCCAGAAAATATATCAAAATCAAGATTATAAAGATGGCGCATCATCATTATCTACCAGCTCGATTTATACACACACATATATATAAAAATAAATTAGCAAAAAAAAAAAAAAACATATATATAAAAATAAACACTCAAATATTTTTATATAATTATTGGTATAGTAGAGAATTTATTAGAATTGCTGGTAATTTTATTATTAATAAAATGAATAATTTATCTTCATAATATTTACTTTTTGGCATCTTCATTTTATTTATTTATTCTAGTGTTATCCTTATGCAATTTTCATTTGGACTTTTCTATCTTATTATTAGTATTTCCATTCCCTTATTTGAACACTAGTTGTTCTATTATTATATATATATATATATATTTTAAACCCACTAGTATTCTACATAATTGATTTTTTAAAAAATAATTATATAATTGTGATCTAAAGTCTCATATTAGTTGCTTAGAAGATCATCGAATTGTTATTAAACACAAACAATTCTTTTACTTTAATAACTTATTTTAAACAGTGAGTCCCTAAATTGTGCTAGACCCTTTTTTAAGAAGTTTTTCCAATATTTATTTATTTATTTTTATTATTTTTATGAGTACATATTCATTAATAAAAAGAAACATTACACTGAATGAATAATCATCATTCATGGTAACAAAGACAATATCCAACCTAAAAAATGTAGATACAACAACAAAACTCAACCTAGAAAAGTTAGGTGAGTCATAAACAACTACAAAAACAAATAATAACAACAAAAAAAAATTTGTGAACAATAAAATTTTCTTTTCGATTATTATTATCTGTAAAATAAATAATCAAAAATATATAAATGTCACAAGATAATATATATTTTGATGTTGGGCTCGAATCTTTGTATTTCTCCGCCGATTCTTTTCGTCGTGGATCCGAGGGCATTTTGGGCTTGTCTCGATCCAATGGATTTTGATTTCTTCCGAGGGGCGTTTTGGGCTGGATCTCGGAATGGATTTGAACTTCGAGGGCCTTTAGACTTGATCTCGAAGGGAGGATGCGCCAGAAACTATGGACGATCCCCGAAGGGAATCGTCGGAGTTTCTTTTCTTCTCTGCCACCAGAGATTTTTACCTCCGATTTCCACCTTTTTTTTTTCCCACCTTTTATTTCCACCTTTTATTTCCACATTTTGAATGCTTCTCTTCGTCTCTATTTATAGATGAAGAGAGTGACAATCAATGACTATTTGTTTGTCATGTGTCACTCATCCAAAAAGCAAAATCTTTCAATATCTTCAATATTTATTTAAATATATAATTAAATTTTCGGTGTCTACAAATTGCCCCCTGAAACTTGTTCAGGGTTAATTTAAAACAAAACTATTATATCTATATCCATAGCATTTTGACTATCGATCATTGATATCATTTGCAAAGAGGGCTCAAATCCATCTTCTTCCTTCAACAACTATCTCTGCGATCTTGACGTATCATAGACCCCAAATACAGTCTACAAAAGAGATAAAAATAGAGAAAATGGCTTATATGGAGACTCGTGTTTAGATGTTAGTTCTTATAAAATAAGAAAAAAAGTTTGATCTTTAAAGATCAAAGAAAACTTATGCATTTGAAAGTGAAATGTGATAAAAATACCGAGAAGTAAAGTAAATAGTTTAAAAAAAAAAAAGACAAAAAAGACTGTCTAGTAATCAATTAATTGTCAATCACATAAATTTTATTCACACAACATCTTCTATGAATAAATTTAAATATATACATACATATATACATACATATATATATATAATAAGGGAAAATCAGTATGTAATAATTAGATGAAGAGAGAGAATGTAAAGATCCAAGCAAGATTAATACAAAAAAGAAAAATAAAACCAAGTTGAACTTGAAAAACAGAAGAAACAAACAAAGGCAAAGACAGGGCTGATTAGAGACTGGAAGTGTAAGAGTTTTAGTTCTTCAATGAAGAAGACACAAGGTTGTGAGATTCAAGCAATAGGCATCAATTACTCAATCAACATTCAAACTGGTGATAATAATCCTTTCAAAATCTTCACCAGAAACCCAGAAATTCAACATCAACAAGATTTGCATGAGCTACAGGAAGTGAAGAATCCTTCAAATCCCACATCATTATCATCATCATCATCGAAGCGGCGGTGTGTTCTCAAGGACGTAAATTGCATAGCAAAACCATGGGAAATTCTCGCCATTGTTGGTCCAAGTGGTGCTGGAAAATCTTCATTGTTAGAGATCCTTGCCGGGAAACTAACGCCAGAAACTGCATCGATTTTGGTTAACCAGAAGCCAATTGATAAAGCGAGGTTTAAGAAAATCTCTGGGTATGTTACTCAGAAGGATACATTGTTCCCACTTTTAACCGTGGAGGAAACGCTGATGTTTTCTGCTAAACTCCGGCTAAGGCTACCGGAATCTCAACGCAGAGCGAGGGTTAAGTCTTTGATGGAAGAATTAGGCCTCAGTCCTGTAGCCGCTGCTCGAGTCGGAGACGACAGAGTTCGGGGTATATCAGGCGGAGAAAGGCGTAGAGTTTCCATCGGCGTTGAAGTTATTCATGACCCAGGAGTTGTTATTCTCGACGAACCAACGTCGGGACTCGATAGCACTTCCGCTTTGCAGATCATTGATATGCTTAAAAACATGGCGGAAACTCGAGGCAGAACCATAATTCTAAGTATTCATCAACCCGGGTTTAGAATTGTGAAGCAGTTTAACTCCATTCTTCTTCTGGCTAATGGCTCTGTTTTACACCATGGAACTGTTGATAAGCTCAGTCTGAGGCTGAGGCAAATGGGATTGCAGCTTCCGCTTCATGTAAACGTCGTTGAATTCGCAATCGATTCGATTGAGACCATTCAACAGCATCATTCCGAATCCCAACAGCAGGAAACGTTTCTGCCATTGTCTGCGAGATCTCAAGCCAACAAGAGAGGGGATGATGGTCAGAGTAGAAGTGGTAAGTGCACTTTGCAACAGCTATTTCAACAATCTAAAGTGATTGATGAAGAAATTGCTGATAATGAGGTTGATTACGTTAGTGATTTTGCAAATTCTAGATTGGCAGAGACAATGATTCTGAGCCAAAGATTTTTGAAAAACATTTGTCGAACGAGGGAACTTTTCGCTTGCAGGACTCTTCAGATGTTGATATCAGGGGTAGTTCTTGGTTCAATTTTCTATGACCTAAAGTATAATTTAGTTGGTGCTGAGGAAAGGGTAGGTTTGTTTGCATTCGTATTGACCTTTCTGCTATCAACCACCATAGAAGCACTACCAATATTCTTGCAAGAAAGAGAGATACTAATGAAGGAAACCTCTAGTGGGAGTTACAGAGTCTCATCATATGCCATTGCTAATGGCCTTGTTTACTTCCCTTTTTTGCTTGTATTGGCATTGCTTTTCAGCACACCACTTTACTGGATGGTGGGACTGAATAGGAACTTCTTTGCATTCCTTCATTTCTTGCTGTTAATTTGGTTGATTCTGTACACAGCAAACTCAGTGGTGGTGTGTTTCAGTGCTTTGGTGCCTAATTTTATAGTTGGGAATTCAGTGATTTCAGGAGTTTTGGGATCATTCTTCCTTTTCTCAGGCTACTTCATATCTAAAAAAGGGATCCCTAGTTATTGGATGTTTATGCATTATATATCACTGTTCAAGTACCCATTTGAAGGGTTCTTGATCAATGAATTCAAGGACGCTGGTTGTTTGGACACCATGTTTGGTACTTGCGTGGTAAAGGGTAAAGATGTGCTTAAAGAAGTGGGATATGGAGAGGAAAGTAGATGGAGGAACGTGATCATCATGATCTGCTACATTCTGGTTTACAGGTTCATTTCCTATGTCATTCTCAGGTGTAGATGCTCTCAAAGAGGCATCAAAGGCATCCTCATTTGAGCAATTTTCAACTCAGTTACCTTTTTTTTTCCTTTTTCCCTTGATCAATAATCTCTTTGTTTCTTACACATAGAAACTTGTATGAATTCTTGGGTTGTTAAATCTTGCAAAGTTTGATTTAATTACCATTCTTTTAGGATCTTTACTATTTTTATTTCTTTTGTCTAATTCTGTTAAAAGATTTGGTTTAATAACTCATATTTTGATCATCAAAAGAAGAAAAGAATAGAGAGTAAAAATTTTCCATCTTTTTGCAAATAGCAAACCACTTAAAACTCAATCTAGCTATTAAAGTAAAATTTTGTTTCAGTAAGTTGATTTGTAAGCAACAGAGTTTTTGAAGCTTTTACCAACAGGTACAGTACTGCAAGTGAAGAAGATCAAAAGGAAATGAGGAAAAAAAAAACAATGGGAAATTTCCAGGAAAACTTTATGTTTTTGTTTAGTAGTGTTGTTTTTTTCTGTCAAGGAAGGGAGGAATGTGACACAAACTCCAACTGGATGATGTCCTTTCATAACTTTCTTTCTGTATTTCATTTTTTGTGATTTACCATCAAAATTATGATACATACATACATTCATATATATATATATATATATATATATATATATATATTGGACTAGGGATTACCCTTAACTTATTCACAATAACATATAAATTCATTCACAAAGTGTTATGAATTATTTAAATTTTTAATTTTGATCGTTAAATTGAAGTTAACTTGAATCCATATATATATATATATATATATATATCATCCATCAAAAAAACAATATATATATATATATGTATGTATATATATGTATGTATATATACCTCAAAGGGGAAAAAAAAAAGGATGGGACAAAACAAACAGCTATTATCTATATAGCCTATAGGGTGGCCTTATTTCCAAGAAATTATAGGCCATGATATGATACACAAATTTTGTGAGTCAATATATTAAATTTCATATATATATATATATATATATATATTAGCTTATAACATAAGTATTTTAGATGAATTTTAGTTATAGGTGATTCATTTAAATTATGTTTATATTCATAGGTTAATTGCATAAACTCTTTATAGATGGTAAATTATGATCTTATGTTTCATTCATTTATATAAATTTATATATTTATCTATATATTGACTAATAAAAACCAATCAAAATTATCATAAAAAGAAAAAATTAAAAACTTTTGGAGTAGAGACAAAGTAGAATCACGGGAGTAACAACCGTCAAGAAGCATAACAACTCTTTTTTTTGAGTAGAGAGAGAGACCACTAGGTTTGTCCACATTCCGTACAAAATAATAATAATAATAAAAAGAGGCAATTTTCCTGCGCACTTCACAGGCACACACCGCTTCCCTACCTTTCCATTTAAAATACTAAGGTCACGAGCATGTTTGGATATTGAACATCATTCTTTTTTCTTTTGGTCTAATGGTTGTCGCTTATAACAAGTGTCAAATTTTTAATATTGTGTAACATTCATAATACACTTTCTTATTGCAAACCAAAGTTTATTGAAGATCATTCTTACATATTCATATTGTTATCATAATTGCTAAAAGTACTACTCTAACACCCTAATTATTAATACAACATCTTAAATACTAATTTTATCATGTAAAGATTTTTAATTTTATTTTTATCTTTTTTTTTTCCTCTCAAAAATACTATGTAAAGATAAGTGGTCAAAATACTTTTAAAATTTTAAATTTAGAATAATTTAAAATTAAATATTTACAAAAAAAAAAAAATTTACTATGGAGTAAAAACATAACTATTGAAATATATATTCCTTTTTCTGTAAATTTTAATTTTTTGTATAGAAAAATTATATTTTTACTAAATAATACGTTTAAATCTTCTAGAAGAGACCGAATTCGGTTAGACCTATCGATTCTCCTTCTTAAGTCTCATTTGACCCTAACGATTTTTTTTTTTTTTTTTTTTTTTTGATAGGTAAATTTCAACCATCTTCATTTTCATCCAAAGGATCCTAAAGGTTTGTACAAGAAGTTCCTCCTTTATCACAAAAAACAGTGGGAGGCATGAGAGATGGCTCTAAATAACCGAAAGTATGTTGGGACCTTGCCCATTTGGCCAAATTGTGAGCAGCCCTATTTCTATCACGATGAACATGATAAAAAGACCAAAAACTATTATCTAACATAAGCTTCCTACACTGAAGGACAATGTGTTTTCCTTGCCATTCCAGACACGAGTTATCTCCTTTCAAAGCATTGATGACATTCAAAGAATCCCCTTCAAAAATGATATGCTCCAGCTTAAGGTTACTTGCTACTTTCATTGCTTGGAGGGCGGCTTCCGCTTCAGCTGCAAAAGGAGAAGAGGCATTGAAGCTGCCAGTCCAAGTCTTGATCATGGTGCCATTGGAATCTCTGATGACAATACCAGCAGTGGCCTTTGTATCTTCATACGTTGCATCAAAGTTGATTTTCTAGAAATCCTCTGGAGGAGGACTCCACGTCTGCGCATCCCGTTGGAGCAATATCTTCTAGGTTCCGGACACAGCTGCATCACTATAAGAAACACACAGTCTATTAATTGTAACACAAGTCTCATTAATCCCGGGCACTCTATCTCCTTTCAACTTTTTGTTTCTAAACATCCAATATTGCTCCGGACTAATTGCTAAGAAATGCATCATCTCTTTCTTCTCCTCCACATCAATTGGAAAAAGGTTTTTAAGATGTAATATAGTCATTATCCACTCTTCATGGCTGAGATGAGCAAAAGCATCCACCCCGATCTGCCATTTAGATCCCCACCATAAAGCCATCATCAAAGGGCACCTCAGCAGAATATGATGATAATCCTCCATATGGGCATCACAATGTAAGAAAGAGGTTTCAATACCTGGAATAATGGATGCCAATCTACCTCTTTTTGGGAAAATGTTAGAAAGCAGACGCTATAGCAAGGTCTTGTGTCTCGGATGCACAACCACAATCTTTTCCACTGTGAAGCGGAAATATTTGAGTTCCTACTAAACCGCTCTCTCTGGTTGGTCCTATAAGATGATCTTATAGTGAATTCACATGTCTTTGAGGGAACCCAAAAAAGAGCTTCTTGTTCCGGATACTCCAGAATTCGATGGCTGCAATACTCCTTGCTAAATCACTCGGAAAGATATTCTCTATCAACTCCATATTCCACTCCCTTCCAGTCATATCCATCAAGTCACGAACATATACAAGATTGGCTAGAATGAACAACTCTAATGGAACTTTGAATCCTTGGATGTTTGGTATCCATGGATCTTCTCCGATGCGGACAGTAGAGCCTCTAACAATCCTGTAGCATGCCCCATTGTTAATTGAATTCCTACTATCAAGAATGTTGTTCCATATCCATGTCCCCCCTCCTAGGCTGTTAAGATGTATCCAAAAAATTC
The DNA here is from genome assembly GCA_025388415.1 of Cynanchum wilfordii. NCBI lineage: Eukaryota > Viridiplantae > Streptophyta > Magnoliopsida > Gentianales > Apocynaceae > Cynanchum > Cynanchum wilfordii. The sequence goes on from JAHSUH010000065.1 coordinate 103,061, forward strand.
AAACCCTTGAGGTACTAAGCATACATAACCTTGGTCCACAGTTTGTCTTTCTTTGTGCAGATCTGTCATGCCAACTTGGTGTTGAAAGCATCGTTTGTGTCTTTCATACTTCCGAATTCCAATCCTCTTACTCCTTTTGGAGCACACAGTGAATACCAGGATTTGAGATATAACTTTCTCCTCCTATTTGCTTCATGTCCCCACCAGAAATCACGGATTTTGCCATCAATCTTCTTACACAAGTTTATAGGGAGGGCATATGTCTGCATTGCATAGCTTAGCAGTGACTGAATTGTAGCCTTAATCAGTGTACTTTGACCAACAAAAGACAAGAATTTTGATTTCCAACCAACCAATTTTGCTTCAACTCGTCAATGATCTCTCTGAAAGCCTCCGATTTAGACTGATATCTACAAAATGGCAGTCCAAGGTACTTAGCCTTGTGGTTGCACTCTATCATCTCCAAACCGTTTAGGATCATGGTTTTCATCTCCAACCCTACATTCCTACTAAAATGGATGGATAACTTGGACAAATTGATCACTTGCCCCGACCGGGTACAAAACAACTTTCGACAATCGGCTATCTCATGGGCCTCTTCTGTGGATGCTTTACAATATATCGTGAGGTCGTCCGCATACATTAAGTGAGATATAGTTGGGCTTGTTATGTCCAACTTTATGCGGTGAATTCTTCCTTCCGATTCTGCTCTCGACAAAATCTTGGACAATATATCAAAGACAAGAGTAAACAAAGTCGGGGATAGAGGATCTCCTTGTCTAATTCCCCGACTTGCATTAAAACGTCCATGAGGTGAACCATTAACCACAGAATAAAAAGCAGTTGACACACAACTATAAATGAGGTTGACAAAATAAGGAGAGAAACCATGAAATTCGAGGATGACCTTAAGAAAAGACCATTCAACCCCATCGTATACTTTTGCCATGACCCTAACGAGTTTTATTCATGAGTTTCCTTCAACATTAATGCGAAAAGGGAGGACCAAACACAAAAAAAATTAAAAGTTATTTTAGGTGAAAAAGAATTGAAACTCAAAAGTAAATAAATAAATAAATAAATAAATAAATAAATATATATATATATATATATATATATATATTTAGGACTAAATTTGTAAATATAAATTTATTTTAAGCCAAAGGAATTGAGACGAAAATGATTCAAGTCTTTGAACCCTAGTCAAGAGAGAATTAGCACAACTGTTTCACAAAAACACTTACAACTTTCATACTCGTCCCATATCAAAAGTTGAAGTAAATGTATAATGATATATAATGATGAGTTTAGGTACTAAGTAGTTGACATCGGTGTTGCCAAACCCAAATCGTGACCGTTGGTATACATATTAATTTTTATTTTAGAAATTATATGATTATATATACATTCAAAGTATTGTAATGTTTTAAATATATAATTTGTATATTGTTTAACTAAAACATTTTATAAAATATAAAAAAGTAAAAAGTTTTAAAACTATTTATATGTTATCTATGTATAAGTTATATTTCATTATAAATGAACAATAAGTTAGAATTGGTCTATCATATTCCAAAAGTAAAGCAAAAAATTTAGCCTATTGTGATTACAAATGTATTTGCACTTTTATAAAGCTCAATTAGGTAAAAGTATAGTTAATGTTTTTGATTTAGAATTAAAAAATTTATATACATTATTCATAGTTATAAGTTTATATAAATTTAATTTGATCTCAGTATAACTAATAAAAATATACATTTTTTTTTTTTGGTAAATATTCATTTATTATGAAAAAAAAACATATAAATTAAATTATAATACCAATAAGATTCGTTTAGTTGGTATATATTTGATTAGGAATTAACTTTTCTCAAACTTCTATTTTTTTAATATACTATTTTAATAATCAAAATTATAATTACTGTGCTCATAAATTAACAATTTAAGTTAGAAATTCTTTTATCCCTGAATTTCTTTGTGAGTTTGTCACGGGAGAGGTACTGATGTTTTTTCCAAATGATATATAATACCAAATTCACAAAAAAAAAAAAATAATAATAATAATAAATCTTTTTGCTGTTGGTAAGTAGAATGAAAATTTTTCTATTTCAATTAATGATTTAATTTATTTTAATTTTTTGCTAAATGAATAAAAATTTTATTAATTTAGATAAAATAATAATAATAATTTAATTAAAATTAATAATAATATTTTAATATTCATTGATTTAAATCACAGCTACAAACACTTCAATTATTAGAATTAAATCATCTTCCCAAACTAACTTTTAGGTTTACATATGCATGTTTATGTAATAGATAATAAGTTTCATTAGGGATGCAGGTTGTATTTTGTTATATATATATAAAATCTATTTATACAAGAATTGTATTTACATTTTAATAAAAAATTTCTAAATTTACTAATCTAAATTTTGGAATTTATATAATAAAATATTAAAGATTTTAATTAACAACTTTGAAATTTTATTTTTAAATTAGAAATTTTTTATGTCAAGATATACTTCAGTTGGTAGCACTCTCACTTATGACATGAGAGGTCATGAGTTCGAGACATGATAAAAGTTATGATTTTTCAAAAAAAAAAAAATAATAATTTTTTATAGAAAATATAAAAATTTTAATTTTAATCTAATGTAATTATTAACCAAATAACACAAATTTTAAAGGCAAAAATTAACGGTTATGTTTATCTGGAAAAGAAACTAACTCAGAGGGCAATAAAAATGAACTGTTTGGTTTTCTATGATCATATATTATTTTTTTTCTACTTAAATTTGGTAAGAATGATTAGTTCATATTTTTTTTTTTTTTTTTAAAAGGAGATTAATTACTGATAAAAGTAAGATGAAAAGGATGTATGTAGATTAGTCTGTTTAGTCCCTAAACTATTTATATTTGACAAGTTTGATCTCTAAATATTATTTTTTAGTTTTTAGATCCTTAAAATTATTATTATTTATTTTAAGTGAACTAATTATTTCTTTCATACATTTTTATGAATAAAACAATGACAACAAATAACGAAACAATGACAAATTTGCATTTTGGTCCAAATAATAAAAATGTGACACATACAATAATATCGAGAATTTACAATTGTTAAAAGTAAGTATTATTTGGACAGTTGAATACAATAACAAGATGAGATAAAACTCATGCAATTGGTATATCGGAGTCATTTGGAAACAATTATATAGTTAGTGAACAATTTCAATTTTAAAACCCGATCATACATGTGTTATATGAGTTTTCAACAACCATAAAAATTTAACACATAAGTATATTGTAAAGAACATTACACGTCTTATGAGAAATTATCCAAGAGACCTATGTAAAGGTTTTCTAAAAAGAAGTACAAAGTTATTTCATAATAATTATTCATGCAAAAAAGATGATACTACGAGGAAAGGTGCAATCGGGATCTTGTTAAGGAGTTTGAATGACACTTTCAAAATATTACCAAGCACTTGTGTCTTACAACAAGTAAATCCAAGTACAATCTTAAATTAGAAACACTATCAATCATATTTTGAAAATGATAAGATATTTCACTACATGTTTTGGTTTTTCAAGATATTTATCTTTGATTTTGCCCATCGTTGATTAGTAATTTCTACAAATGGTACATTCTTTAGAGAAGCATAGAAATGAGTTATTCTTGTTGCTAGTAGTTGTGATGCAAACAACCACGAGTTATTCTTGGCATTTGTATTGTTGATGAGGAAACTATTATAAGTTGGAGTTGATTTTTATGACTTTTGTGACATTACGTGGTACCCAACATAACCATTTGCTCAATCTATGATAGACATAAAGTTGTTCTAAGTGTAGTTAGCCATCAACTCAAATGGCAATCACCATATTCAATCCATATATTATATTCAAGGTATATTAGGACAAACTTCAAAGTGGCATTTAAAATGAAAAAGTTATTTGATTTGATTTATAAGGTATGATCAACTTGTAAGGTCACAAAATTTAATGAACTTGTGAAATAGATCAAAATAAGGAACATGAAAGTATTTAACTAGTTGACAATCATAGATCATGAAAAATAGGCACTAGCATATGATAGTAGTTATATGTATAGTTGTATGACTACAACTCTACCTAAATCATTAAATAGTATCCTAATGAAGTGTCATGCATTACATTTAAAGACTTTAGTTAAATTTGTATACGATAAAATTGTTAATTATTTTAGCTAACATCGAGACGAGACAACACATACTACACATCCTTTTTCATTAATAATTCATAGAAAATATGTTAAGAATGAAAAAAAATAAAAAAAAAAAGACTAGATGACATAATTATTTTCTATTAGAATCTCTAAAGTGGAATATTTAGTGTTAGAACACCAATAAGGCACCGGGACCCGATGGGTTCCCTCCAATATTTTTTCGGAAGTTTTGGTCTATAGTGGGGGAGAAAATCATATCTGCTGTCCGAAACATCTTTGCTACTGGTTTGCTACCTCCGCACTTGAATGAGTCTATTATATGTCTCCTTCCAAAGAGTAACACACCTACAGACTTGAGCCATTTTCGTCCAATCTCTCTATGTAACGTCTTGTTGAAGGTGGTGACAAAGGTGCTAGCGAATAGGCTTAAGTCGATGTTACCAAGATTAACGGGTTCGTACCAATCTAGCTTTATAGCAGGCCGGTCTACGTCGGATAACATCACCATTGCTCACGAAATGGTACATTCTCTGCATACTCGTAGAGGTCGGAAGGGTGGATTAATTCTCAAAATAGATCTCGAGAAAGCTTATGATAGGGTGGATTGGAGCTTCCTAGACGAGGTGTTGAAGATTACTGGTTTTAATTCAACTTTGGTGGGCTTGATCCGTAATTGTATCACCTCAGCCTCTCTAGCCGTGAGCTGGAATGGAGAAGTGCTGGAATCGTTTACTCCTTCCCGGGGTTTACGACAAGGTGATCCTCTTTCACCGTATCTTTTTGTCCTTTGTATGGAGGTGCTTAGTCGGCGAATCTCGAAAGTTTTGGAAAGGGGAGAATGGGCAGCGGTTAAACCGGTAAGGGGTGGTCCTGGCATCTCTCACATTTTCTTTGTGAATGAGCTACTGCTATTCGGGGAAGCCTCCTTCTCACAAGCTCGCATGATGGAACATATTCTTGCGGAATTTTGTGGAATTTCAAGGCAGCGTGTTAGTCGTCCTAAATCCAAAATCTGGTTTTCACCAAACACTCTGTTATATCTACGTCACTCTATTTGTTCAGCTTTCCAGATTTCAGCCACCACTAATCTTGGTAGAACAAGGAAAGCTAACTTTCAGTACATTATTGAGAGAGCTCACAAAAGACTCGCAGGTTGGAAGTTAAAGGCCTTGTCTCGAGCTGCCCGTTTAGTGCTAATTAAAGCGACACTCTCTGCTCTACCCATCTATTCTATGCAGACAGCCATGTTACCGAGCTCTATTGTGCAGTGTTTGGAGAAGTTGCGGAGGAATTTTTTTCTGGGGATCCATTGATGGCCACAGATCGCTTTACAGATGTTGCTTGGTCTAAAATATGCAAACCGAGACAGTTTGGGGGGTTGGGTTTATCCCCTCTGAAGGCAACAAACGAAGCTCCGATAGCTAAATTGATCTGGAAACTTGCAAACCAGCATGACGACATGCCAACCCGGGTTTTGAATGCTAAATATGGTGGTTGGAGAGCTTTGGTGCAAGGTATGTATCGAGCAAATGGATCACTATTATAGAGGAGCATTTGGCGTGCAGGGAACCGGGCTAGCAAAGGAATCCATTGGGACCTAGGCAATGGGGAGAAAATATTGTTCCGGTATGATATTTGGCTGGAGGATGAGGCTCTCATTACCTATGTTATAGGTATTATTCCTGTAGAACATCTCCAATTCACCGTTAAGGACTACTGGAACTCACATGTGGGCTGGCAGACGGAGCTGCTGTCTAATTTACTCCCTCATTCTGTGTTGTGTCACTTGAACTCGAAGCAATTGATTGCTGCAAATCAAATGGATAGACCTCGGTGGAGGGGTATTGATAATGGGCGCTTTTCAGTCCAATTTGCTCGGAGCATGCTTTGTTAGGGACTCCAATCCCTCTGCCTAATAGTCTTTGGAGTATAATTTGGGATTTCAAGGGGCCTCCCCGAACTTCTTTACACTTATGGATGATTCTCCATGATACCCTCCCCACTGCAAACATGCTTTGGAGGAGAACAATCATCTCATCCCCTACATGCCAGTGGTGCAACAATGATCGACAGTCGGCTATCCATCTTCTACGAGATTGTACCTTTGTGAGGAGGGTTTGGTTACTGACCTTGGATGCTGCAGACAGACCTGCTTTCTTCTCTACAAATGACATTACTTGTTGGATTTCTAGAAATCTTATTAGGAGTAATTATTTTGGTAGCTTTTGGCCTTATGTGTTTAGGCAAATTGTATATGATATATGACTTAATCATAATGCCAAACGTTATAGTGCTAATCATTTTTGGAGGACCCAAATGCTTTTGTTAAGAGGAGTCTCTTCAAAGTGTTAGAACTCCTCTCAACTTGGCATAGGGTATTTTTGCTCTTTTGGCTGCCCTCTGGGCATGTTTTTGTACTTTTCCTGATTTCTTTTGAAATACGAGACACGGTTTCAAACAAAAAAAATTGGTTTAAAGATTCTAAGCATAGAATGAATAGATATGAGGATAAAGGGTCGCCTAGACAGATTCCATGTATTAAAACTTAACTCTCATGTATGATATGACATATAAATACACAATGGAATCAAGACAATAGTGACAAAGGCAAAAATGTATAAGAAGTCCTCACCAGAATTTGATACCCTAAAGTATGGCCATGAAGGTCAAGGTGTGTTACAACTTTGTTGGACATATTTTTACAGATGATAACGGAGTTCCATTGGTGTGGTTCCACCAACTAGAGAACAACAAATAAAATCAAAATTCATGTTCATGATAAAAGGAAGGGAAGAAGAATCAAATAATGTAGATCTGATTTACCCATCAGAGACTCCAGAAAAGCGCTGTCAAGGTAAGGGCAGTAACAGCACAGCTCAAGGATAAAGCCTGAAAGAGATGAGCATAAGAAAAGCTTAGAATAATTCACCGTTTCTAACCATGTATTAATACAAACAGAGATAGGGAAAAGAGAACTAAGTTCATGTATTTCTGCAAATAATATAGATCAAGAAAATAAAGGAGAAAAGAGGCTTTCTTGAGCTAGCAGATTGGCTGAACTTTGGGAAATTCTCAGAAGGATAAAAGAATTTGTTCTAGTAGTAAAACATATAGCATCTAGTAAAAGCTCTTCAATTAATCATGTAATAGGTTAAATTAGGATCTTCCAGCTCTGGTATACGAGTCTCGTTTGGTTGGTTGGGTTCATCTTCTTCACCAAGAGCATCAATATCCGGGACATATCCAGATAGCTTCATGAATTCAGTTAAAGTTCTGAGTAGTGAATAGATTTCCTTCTTTTGTGGATGTCTTTTATCTTTCACCATGAAAACATGCATGTGGCTTTGTACTTCAATCCAGCTGCAGCCTGGTTGCTTAATGACACCACGTTGTCTCATAAGCGTACGGATTCTTTTCACATCTCTCCAATGCCCACATTCAGCATACATGTTTGATAGAAGTACGTATGGACCAGAATTGTGAGGATCAATCTCAAGAAGTTTTTCAGCTACAAACTTGCCCAAGTGAATGTCTCCATGAACTTTGCAAGCAGCAAGCAGAGAACCCCATACGATACCATCAGGAGAAATTGGCATTGACTCAATTAAATTCTTTGCTTCATTGAGGAGAGCAGCTCTACCAAGTAAATCAACCATACAAGTATAGTGATCCTTCATGGGTTCCAGACCATAATCCTTGCTCATAGAATGAAAATATTGACGGCCCTCATGTACAAGCCCAGCATGACTACAAGCAGAAAGAACTCCAATCATGGTGACATGATCCGGTTTCTCCCCAGAAGCCAGCATTTCCTTGAAAATATCAAGAGCTTCAATTCCATGCCCGTTTTGTGCATATCCTACAATCATTGCATTCCACGACACACAATCTCTTTGTACCATATTTCCAAAAGTTTGGCTGGCATCTTCCACTGATCCACATTTCATATACATATCTATAAGAGAGTTTCCAACAAAAACATCGGACTCGGGTCCATGCTGAAACCTAAATCCATGCTTTAAGATGTGGGAATGAGCTTGTCTTCCTAGCTTTAGATCAGCCAAGTTTGCACAAGCGTTGAGGAGATTCGCAAAAGTGTAATGTGTTGGCCAAGCAGACTTCCTTTTCAACTGAAGAAAGAGTCCTAACGCCTCTTCATTGTCTCCATTCTGTGTATAGCCAGCAATTAGTGCATTCCAAGACACAATGTTCCTATCCATCATTTCACTAAATAATTGTTTTGCAGATTGTACCCTTGCAACTCTTGCATATCCACTCACCATTGAAGTTTCTGACACCACATTTTTTATGGTCATTCTGTCAAAAATCCATCTTGCCTCATTAATTCTTCTGCATTTAGCATACATGTCAACCAGTGCATTACATATAATAATGTCATCCCTGTAGCAATCAAACTTAATAACCTGCGCATGAATTTCTCTACCTTCAGTAATTGCAGACAAGCTTGCACAAGCACTCACGACACTAGCCAGAGTCATCTCATCAGGTTCAAGTCCACTGCCCATCATCTTCTTGAAAACGTTCAGTGCCTCACTTGCTGGACCATTCTGCTCGTAACAGGTAATTAAAGAATTCCAAGATACCACATTGCGCTCGGTCATCCCATCAAAAACCTTCTGAGCACAAGCCACATTAGCACATTTGGAGTACATATCAACAAGAGCAGACCCAATGTAAACAATTGACAAGAATCGAGATTTGGAAATAGAGGCATGAATTTGCATACCAATCTTCAAGTCTTGTAACCCTGAACAAGCACTCAAGGCACTACCATAACTGTAATCATTAAAAACAAAATTCTCCCTATGCATCTTCACGAAATATTCAAGTGACTTATCCAAAAGTTCAGCTTGTGCAAATCCAGAAACCATCAAGTTCCACGAGCACTGGTCAGGTTTGGGCATCAGATTGAACAGCTTTTCAGCTTCCCCAAGGAGCCCAGATACTGACAAGGTGCTTATCATAGAATTCCAAGAAAAAGTATTCTTTTCAGGCATTTTCGCAAACACTTTCCGCGCATTGTCCAAACACCCACACTTCCCATAAGCATCGATGAACCTGTTATTGATAAAAACTTCATGGATGAATTGGGTTTTAAGGATACGGGCATGGGCACGAAGAACATCTGTTTTACTTTTGGATTTGATGCAAAATTCCAAGAATTTAGCGAATGGCGATGAGTTGGAGAAACTGAAATCTTCAATGACTTGTTTGAATAATGAATTTCTTGCCATTCCATAATAATCTTTGCTTTAAAGATTGCAGAAGGCATCTTTCCTCAAGAGTTTACGCCATTAAGTTTAACAATTAAATTTGGGGAAGAGTAGGCGCTAATTTGAAATACTGTTGGCCTTCTTATAGTCTCCGGCCACACAAATATAAAAGAACCAAATAGTGCACCAACTATTGTAAACTAATCGACCCGAACTGAATATCGAAGGTTTGTTTATGTTTGAATAAGTTAGTTTAATATTTTGAACCAAAAATTTTATTTCTATTTGTTCGATTATTTGTTTATATAGCTTGAATTCAAGCTCGAGTTCGTTCTAACGATGAATTCAATTTGTTTAATAAATGAACCAACTAGAACATTCGAAACATAAATCAGCTTTGTTCGTGAACAACTTGGAATGATGTTTACAGCTCTATAAAAGTATAAAATAATGTTTTTCTTTTTTTTAGACCATCTAGTTTCCAAAACTCTAGAAATACTCTTATTTAGTATTCAGTACTTTGACCTCCTATAACTTTCTCATTGTGTCAAATTAAAGGCTTATAAAATAATATTTACACTTAAATTTAAATAATTTAAGGACTAAATATACTAATATATATATATTATCAATTCAAATACGCATTTAATTATTATTTTTTTTTTTTTTTTTTGAAAACAAGCACATATCTAAACATTTCTAAAATAATTTTTAAAAATGAGTCATGACACACATAAATAGAAGCCCGTGCTTTACTGAGAATCAAACAATTTTTCTTTTTTAAAAATATATGTATATATAACTGTTGTTTTTATATTCCATACCCATTTTTTTTCCCTTAAAAAAAAAAAAAAATTCACAAGAAAGAAAGATGAAGAAAAGTATTTCATAGATATTTCTCTCATCTCTAAAACCAGGTTTGTAATCCCAATCATATTCTCTCTCTCTCTCTCTCTCTCTCTCTCTCTCTATATATATATATATATATATTGTTTTTCTGTTCCTCTCTATCTTTGTCTCATATAATAATTTGTATCTTTTTATCCATTTTCTTTATTTTCGAAAGGAGAAAGAAAGCATTTATCTGACATGAATATTTCTCAACATCTTTTCAATTTTTTTCTTTTAAAATAACAAAAATTGCAGATCCTCAAAATTTTAATTATTAAGATGCAGATAACACTAATTTAAATTTATTCCCGTATATATGTAACAATTCTTTGTATATATATATATTTGTCAAAAATCGAAAAAATATCATTAAAATGATAAAATCATGTACAAAAGTACCTTAAAAACGATTATATATGTCTTTGTAGATGATTATATATATATATATAATTAATTGAGTTATACCTTGTTGACATTATTTATATATATATTATTAAAGAGTGATAAATTGTCATATAATCTAATCAAATTTTAATAGTTAAAGATTCAAACTTTCGATCCCTTACTCTAATATCATATTAATGAATGATAAATTACTACATAATATATATATATATACATTAATATTCTTTTTTCTTTTGAAGGTTCAATTAAAAAAAAAAAAAAGAAAAAAAAGGTTAAATAAAAATGTCATCTCCGGTGACAAGTCGAGGATACCATGGATTGCGGTATAGGAATAAAATATGCAAGTGTGGAGAAATATGCGCAATCAAGATTTCGTTTGCAAAACCCGAAAATGGAGGAAGATTGTACTATGCTTGTCCGATTGACACGTGTAACACGTTTGCTTGGTGTCATCCGTACAGAAGCGTGGGTACCTCAATTCATGCTAATTGGATTGAGGAATTTGCATCAAATAATAATAATAATGATAGTAAGGATGAAGTTATGGGTATGGTTGAAACTGTGTCCAAATTACAAAATAGTATTACTGGTATGAAGTACCTTCTTTCTGCAACTTTGGTGCTTGGCTCTATTATTGGAACCCTACAGTTGATAATCTTAAAGAAGAGATACAAATGATATATATATATATATGTATAATCTTAAAAAATTTAATTTGAATTCATAATGCTTACTTGATTGTACCATATATATATACATACATAATTGGTTTTGGTGATTTTTTTTTTTTTTTTTAAATTTGAGACATTTTCGCTTGTATTATATCTCGAAACTCATGACTTTTAGAAATTATAAGTGATGTTAATACTAATTAAATTATGACTTCTTGACAATTTTGGTGATTTTAGCTTTATAACAAATTTGTGTTATGTACTGAAATTGTTTATTCATTTTTAAATATAGTGAATTGAGTTTTGTATGAAAAATACTAGCTTATTCCATCCAGAGATAATATATATATAATGTATATATATTTTAACTTTTTTATTTTTGAAATTAAAAAAAAATGGTAAAATTAGTGTCTATAATATTCTTCATTTTGTCACTTGTTAAACCTCATGAGATAATATATATAATGTGTATATATATATATATATATTTAATTTTTATTATTTTTTAAAATTGAGGTATTTTTGTCTCTCGAACTCATAATCTCCAAAAGTTATAATCGAAACTATTATTAACTAAACTATGACTTATTGATCGTGTATATATTTTATCTTATTGTCTTAAATAATATTTATTGATATTTTGTTTTTCGATACTTCTATTTAATTAATATTTTACAATTACTATTCATTGTTAAAAGGTATTTTACTATTTATTTTAATATCCATACATGTTTTTATTTCATTTTAATTCTTTTGAAACTTTAATACATAATATAAAAAAATAATATAAGAAATGAAAGGAAGTTTTCTATACTTCAGAATTTATTACTAATAAATTATATACTTTTTTAATCTAGCAAAAAAAATTATAATTATTAGTGTTATAATTATGTTTATTCAAAGTGTTTTCACTTCATTATTTAAAATAGTTTTGTGAGAGGAAAAAAAAAAGGGGTAAATCCTTGTAACATAGATTTTTAATAATTTGTTTTCTTTCTGTCCAAAAAAAAAAAAAAAGTTTTCTATTTTTTGTCATTTATCTTAACTACATATTTATTTATTTTTTTAAATATGTAGTTATTTTTAAATTTTCAAAAATAAAAAATATTAACAACTGAATTTACTAATTTTTTAAAGACAATATTTAAAATAATTCTCTAATATTTTTTTGAAAAAATTTTAAGGTATTTTTTGTTTTACTTTATCTCGAACTCATTACTTTTAGAAGTTATTGGTGCGATTACTACAATAAAAGTATGCCTTCTTGACACAAGAAAACATATGATACAAACAAAAATGCAGCTATTATAATGTTTTTGTATACATATGATAAATAACTATCGATAGTGTTTTTGTATATAATGTATCATCAATTATTATGAATGAAATTGATTATAATGAGCCTACATCCGTTGATGAATGTAGACGTAGAAGTGATTGGCTGAAATGGAAAGATGCAATTCAAGTAGAATTAAACTCACTTGCAAAATGTGAAGTTTTTTAACCCATAACCTAGACACCTGAAGATGTCAAACCTGTAGGGTATAAATGAGTATTTGTGCGGAAAAGAAATGAGAAAAATGAAATTGTGAGATATAAAGCACGCCTTGTTGCACAAGGTTTTTCTCAAAGACCAGGAATTGACTATGTGGTCACTTATTCTCTTGTGGTGGATGCAATTACTTTTCATTTTCTCCTTAGTCCGGTAGCTAATGGGAAACTTGATATGTGTCTTATTGATGTAGTTACAGACTTATTTATATGGCTCACTTGATAGTGATATCTATATGAAAATCCCTGAAGGATTTAGAATGCCTGAAGCATATAAATCAAATTCTCGAGAGTTATATTCAATAAAATTACAAAGATCTTTGTATAGTTTAAAACAGTCTGGACGAATATGGTACAATCGTCTTAGTGAATAATTATTGAAATAAGGTTATCAAAATAACCAAATTTGTCCATGTGTATTTATTAAAAAAGAAAATTCAGGATTTGCTATAATTGTTGTATATGTTGATGATTTAAATATTATTGGAACTCCTGAAGAAATTTTAAAAGCAGTGGATTCTTTGAAGAAAGAATTTGAGATGAAATATCTTGGAAAAACAAAATTTTGTCTCGGCCTGCAGATCGTGATGAAAGTGGAATTTTTGTTCATCAATCAAATTATACTGAAAAAGTCCTTAAAAGATTTTACATGGACAAAGCACATCCATTGAGTACCTCAATGGTTGTTCGATCACTAGATGTGAAAAAAGACATTTTTCGATCTCGTGAGGATAATGAAGAAGTTCTTGGTCATGAAGTACCATATCTTAGTGCAATAGGTGCATTGATGTATTTTACTAATAATACAAGGCCTGATATAGCTTTTGCTTTGTTAATTTATTAGTAAGGTTTAGTTCATGTCGAACTAGAAGACATTGGAATGGAGTTAAACATGTCTCTTGATACCTCCAAGGTACAATTGATATGAGATTGTTAAATGCCAATAGTACTAAACTACAACTTGTTGATCATGTTGATGCTAGTTACTTATTTGATCAACATAAAGCCAAATCTCAAACAAGTTATGTTTTTACATGTGTAGGAACTGCTATTTCATGGCTTTCTACAAAACAGACACTAGCTGTTACATCTTCAAATCATGAATGTGTGTGGTTAAGATTTATGTCTCAACACATTCGAGAGACATGTGGTTTATCTTCGGGCAAAGAATCTCCGACAATAATTTATGAAGATAACACTGCATGTATAACTCAATTATAGGAGGGGTATATCAAACAAGATCGTACAAAGCATATTTCACCAAAATTCTTCTTCACGCATGATCTTTAGAAAAATGGTGATATTGATGTACAACAGATCCGTTCAAGTAACAATTTGGCAGACTTGTTCACAAAGGCATTACCGACTTCAATGTTTGAAAGATTGGTCCGTAATATTGGAATGTGTCGGCTTAAAGATATTATGTAATGATCGGGGGGAGTGTACAAGGAACAATGTACTCTTTTTCCTTCACTAAGGTTTTTTCCCACTGGGTTTTTCTGCATATTCCTTGTGCAATGGACACCCAAAATGGGGAGTTTTATGAATATTTGTATGTTCATAGCTTTAAAACTTCTACTACTTCCACTACCTTCATATAACCTCCACGTAATTAGTTTTGTAACATCTTATGAATAATGGAGAGTTATGTACACATTTATATTTGTATGTATATGTGTATATAAGTTACATATATATCATCCCTATACATAGATGGTAGTTTGTATGTTTTGATATAACAATAAAAAATGAATAATTGGTGAATTTGGTCCCAAACAAATTTACTTTTGAAACTTTAGTCCCAAAATTTGTTTTGTAATTTTTAAAGTTTCAAACTTTTTTATTAGAGAAAAATAAGTCCCTCTTCACAGAATCCGTCAAAAAATTTAAAAATTTAACTGTTTATATTTTTTAACTAATTAAAGAAAAAGTTAAAAATGTCATTTGATGTGAGAAGGAAGAAAAAAAAAAACTTACGGGCCGCGACATCAAATTGCCGGGGATGCCAACTCTGTAGATGCTTCCGCCAGAGCTTTCGCTCCAGGAAATTCTATAAACATATACCTATACATATATATATATATATATATATATATATATATATCATCATCACGAGAAGTTCAATATTAAAAAAAAAAAAAAAAAAAAAGAAAGAAAAGAAAAAACGTAGCAATCTTCACAAGCTTGTCCAAGAATTTCTAACTACAGGAGCATGTTTTTACAAGATTAAATCTTTTGGTGTCTTTATCAAACCTTTTTTTTTTTTTTCATCAGCTCACAAGAAAGAAAGTTTCAATTTGGTGTAAAGTTTGTCTCTTTACATAGATTACTGAGAAAATTAATCAAGAAACATGAGAAAAGAAAGTTAACAGATCTTGAGTTTAGTAGAAGAAGCTTCGTAGATTTCCAGAAATTTTCATTCAAGTTCAGCCTTCTTCTCTTCGATTAGACTGCATATTTCTCCTTGTAGGTGATGGATCTTCAAGGGGATATCAACTGGTGATGTTGGCGGTGTCCGGCTCATAAGTTTTTTTATATGTAATGAGATTTTTACCTTTTTTAATTAGTTAAACAATATAAACAGTTAACTTTTTAGGTTTTTTAATAAATTTCGTTAGAAAAATCTTATTTTTCTTTAATAAAAAAGTTTGAGATTTTAAAAGTTAAAAATAATATTTTAAGATTAAAATTGTCAAAAGTAAATTTGTTTGAGATTAAATTCACCCATAAAAAATATACAAGTTTAAAAAAAAAAAACCAATAAAGCTTCATCGTCAATTTGCTTTTCTCACTGTTTCTTTTTTTTTTTTTTTTTTTTGGGATTCTTGAGGTTGTCTCTCGACAAGTCAAATTCTTCTCCTCTAAGCACAAAAGGAAAGCTAAACTCTCACAAGACATTAACTTTATTAATTTGTTTTCTCACTGAAATTTCGATTTAATCATAGGTTTTCTATACTCCAGTGAAGTAATTCCAAATGAGTTTTGAGAAGATGGAACCTATATTTGGAGAGTTGAAAGCAGAATGTCCAGGTTTGCCTGAGACGACGGTTAATCTCCGGCCTTTCCTTTTCCTTCTCCGGTCCCTGCCGAATGAACCGTCAACTTTGAGTTTTCAGGTCACCAACTTCCATTCCGATACCTGGGAAGCCCTCAAGACCCGGTCCCAGCTAGAAGACATGGTAATTCTACTATATATATATATATATATATATATATATATATATATGTATGTATGAATTTGCAATGCAATCTTATTTCTGTCAAGTATGTGGATATTGGACAATTCCCAACTTATTTTCTTTCTGTTACATAATTTTGAAGTTGGCAGTGCTGTGTTCCACTTTCAGTTAATATGGAATTTTGTGACTGTTAGAAAGGAGGATTTTTATTAATCAAGAGATTAGAGATGTAAAATTTATTTCTCATAAAAGAGATTTAAGGGGAAATGTGGTATAGGTTTGCTATTGATCGTAAAGAATTATGTTTTTCTTCATTGAGAAATGGGGTAATCTGGTTGTTGATTGATAAGAATAGATTGTCAAATGTCTTTGATGTTTTCATAGTTTTTCATGTTGTTTGTAGTTGATTGCTTT
Source organism: Cynanchum wilfordii (assembly GCA_025388415.1). Lineage (NCBI taxonomy): Eukaryota > Viridiplantae > Streptophyta > Magnoliopsida > Gentianales > Apocynaceae > Cynanchum > Cynanchum wilfordii. Next base: position 119,613 of record JAHSUH010000065.1, read on the forward strand.
AATTTTTTATTTGTATGTGCAGAGGGATGGCATTGGAATTGGGGGATCGTGGTCTGATTTTGTAGAATACTTCATAGCTTCAATAAAATCTGAAGATATAAAGCTTGTTATAGATGGACAGTCCATATCAGGAGGTGTTAACTACGTTTCTTTTCAGTTATTAATTAACATGGTTGATTTCGTTGAGGATTGTATTTAATATATGCTCAAAAGTTGCAACGTGGAATCATGTTGGTGAAGATAGATTTTTTTTTTTCCTGTGTTAGTTTATTGCTTAATGTACATCAAACACATTTCTTAAGATGAAACCAAGTGTTTGATAAGATGTCTACTTAAGATGTCTCACCATTTTATGGTTTCTTTCATTTGTTCGCAACTCTTTTTGCTTGAGTACTTGGTAAACTTTGGAACCATATGTATAAATATAATATTATGCTTAATGTTCCAGGTTCTACCTATGCAAAACTAATTGCTCAAAAAGGGAAAGGAATGCCAAGAATCATTATTTCCCTCACAAAACTTGTAGATGCTGCTGCAAATGAGGCTATGTCTAATCTCTCAATGGAGCTGTACAAGGCCTATAAAAAAGCACATAATTCACAAATAAATGGTTCGTTCTTGGATAGTCTTACCTGGTGTCCATCTCCACGCATTATGAGGCCTTTTAGCCTAGTCGTGTAAACATATAGGCAGTATTAAATGCTTTTGTATGTTCTTTATTTATTTCTTCTCCAGTGTCATATGCCTTTGTGCACATGGTATGCCTTGTGCTGAACTTGCCAGTAATTTTTTCTTCAGTTTCCCTTTTTCAGGCCATTCTAACAGGTATCCAACTAAGATTTTACTTACAATTTCTATTATTTTCTTCAGAAGAGAAACACCGGTCTAAGTTGACAAACCTTGTTTCAGCCGAGCAGGTATTCCTACAATTTGTAGACTCTAAAATTGATATGTTAATTATTATCGAAAATAGTAACTTTTATGTTGACCTAGGATTGCTATTTTTCCAGATCTATCATTGTTTTCAGTATTTTTTATTTTCTTATTATTATACTTCTACTGCGGTTGTTTTGAAATTATAAAATTTTTGGCTCCATTTAATAAACTTTCTGTAGCTTTGTTAAACTTCTAGTTGACATGTGAAATGATATCCCTTTTATCCGTGAATCTATAAACAGTATTAGTGAGAGTGGAACAATGTTTGATTATGATTATGATCAGCCTGATATTCGGCAGGCACTAGATGATTCTTCTTTGTATTACATGACTTTGGTTGCTCACAGATCTTTTGCCTATATGCTTGAGGTTTTGTCTGGAGGATTATTTTTCTGATCTTGTTGCAATTTTAAATGTTTCTGTTTGTGACCCTTTAATGTACCGTGCTAATGAATAATTAATATTTCATACTACTTTTCCTTATGCTGTGTCCTGTGAATATCGTTTTCTTATCAAATTGTGTTGATTTCTCACAAGACCTCGTTCCTAGTTTGACAGATAGGTGTGAGATTCTTTAATGCCAGCTTAACATTATTCTAAGTATTGAGTGTTTATTCAGCTTTGTTTTTGTTCACTGATCTTGGTCACGTTATTTTCTTTTCACTACTTATTCATTTATCAGCTATATTCCTTTGCTGTTTTATTTCTTATGTAGTCAAATTTATCTATAAATTCTGTGTTCTTGATGATTTTTATTGACATATTACAAACAGTTGACGCAGTTAAAAAGTGAATATCCCTTTAAAATAAAAGAGAGAAGAGATGAATTTAATGGCTTAGATAGCATTAGGTTCTATTTGTTGAGTCCATACACTATATATAGTCTTTCTTATGGAATGAATTTCTTAAAATTTAATGATTCTTGTAAGTTTTTTGAAAATTACTTGGTTAGCAATTTAACACTGTAAAAGAAAAGGAATTCTTAATACTCTCATTCAATGATACAACATATATATACATGTAAATCTATAGTATAATAGGAAACTATTAATTACAATTAATTACAGTCAATCATAGTACCTATGAACCATAATCCCACTAATTGAGTAATCATAATATTTCCCCTCAAGTTGGAGCATAGATATTAATCATCTTCAACTTATTACATATATAGTCAATCTGAGCCCCTTTAAGAGCCTTGGTGAAGATATTTCCAAGTTGTTCCCCAATCTTTATATATATTGCAGAGATTAAATTCTGTTGGACCTTTTCAGGAACAAAGTGACAATTGGTGTTAGTTTGCTCATGACTCGATTATTATAATTTCACTAGTAGATTGTGCCATAACTCTATAATCATATTCTGCATTAGATTGAAGTACTACATTTCTTTCTTGCTCTTCCAAGATACCAGATTTCTCCCATCAAACCCACATTAACATGTAGTAGATCATTTGTCAAACTCTAAACCAGTCTGATCTGCATTAGAAAAACATTCAATGTTGCTGTACCCGAGATTGCTGTACAATATGCATATCCTGAAACCCATTTAAATAACACGAAATCTGTTCCGATGCTGCCTAATGATGAATCTGGGGGAAGACATAAATTGGCTCACCATATTAACGGAGTAGGAAATATTTGGATGGGATACTGTTAGATAATTTAATTTTCTAACTTTTTAGGATCGTAAAATATACTACTATCCTTTGTCAGTTGTGAAGTAGGAAGCATTAGAGCATTGCACGATTTAGCTCCCAACTTTCATGTATCAGTCTATAAATCAAGCACATATTTCCTTTGAGGCAAAAAAATACCTTCCCTTTCCTCTGATGGTGTTAAAGTTATTGGATCATGCATGAAAGGGGATGCTTTTCCTGCCTAAAATAAACCTGCTGAATAGGTGGTTTTGCTGGATCAGGAAAAAATTGAAAGAATAGATGTATAACTCAGTATAGAGTAACAAATAATCTTCCACTAGACTGGAGTAAGTGGAGGGAAAGGGGAAAAAAAAAAAACAATAAAAAGAATATGTTCTTGAAAAGTGACATTAATTAACACCAGATATTTGTTATGAGTTTTATAACCGAGAATAGTCCAGAAACGCATATTTTTATGATTGTGGATCTAACTCGATGAGATGAGCTCTAACATCATGAATAAAACAAGTATTTCCAAATACTCAAAGTCAATAGGAAACAAAGATTAAGTGAGAAATAGAAAATTATAAGGACTCTCACCATTAAGGACAATTTTCGATTAGATAAACAAGATTTAGAAACTACATCTGCCCAAAAATGAAGTCTTAATTTTTCCATTCAATAGTACAACACATAAATAACACATGTAAGACTATAGTATAAAAGGAAACTACTAATTACTAATAACTATAAATTACAATTAATCATGATCTCTACAATCATTATCCCACTAATTAGGTAAGCTATCTCACTATTAGGCTAATCATAACTAACACAAAATTTAATCATATATGAGAAAGTAGTTTAAAAATATAATATTATGTATGTACAGCATATATAAAGAACAGTAGTTAGGCAAATAAAAAACTATTTAATGTTTGGATAAGGAATAGGAGAAGTTAAATAAAAATAATTACAGTACTTTATTTAAGCATAATACACTTTTTAAGGATAATGTGGAATTTAGCCTAATAACCCTTCTTTGGAGATTTGCTATTGTTTGATGGCAAAGAAATGTGATTTTCCATTAAGACATAATGAAATTACAAAATACTCTTAAAAGATATATTTTCTCCCTCTACTTGGCAGGAAAAGAATGAAACTCTTCGTAGGCAACTGGATACAATTTTATACTCCAAAAAGCATAAAGTCCAGAGGATAAATGACGCAGAGACCTCAAAAGATTCTCCAGGTACCATTTCTGTTTCTATTGCTTATTTACAATCATACCTCTAATGCATATGGTTTTTATTTTTGGAACATGCATTATGCATTATTTTTGTAACATGCATGCATTAATCTACAATGTTGTTTTTATTACTGGTACTGTTCTCCTTTATTATAAGAAACATTTTTTATTGATAACCATGGGGTAAATCTTTTTGTAACAAGAGATATGCCATCCATAACTTGACAAGGAATAAAATTGCTAATTGGATTTCATGTTGATTTGTGTCAAGTACTAAATGAAGTATTAGCCTAAGAGAGTCGGCCATTGAGAAATAGATATTAATATCAATTAAATTATTCTTAAAATGTAAAATAAAAAACCAAAACAATGAAATTCCTACTCCTAAAAGAATTCAGATTTCTAGATTTAATTTACTAAAAGAAGTTAAAGAAGATCACAACAATGGATTGCAGAAAAATTAGCACAAAAGGATGATATGAATAAACAGAAAGACAACAAAAGTGAATAAAATTTGATAATGATTCACAATTAGCAAATTTACTGTCTTTGTAGACTTGATCACGTGCAAAAAGATAATCTATTATAATTCAATAGGCAATGAAGAATGTTTAGAACTGTCTAAAGTTCTGAGTCTTTCCGTACCTTAGTTTTGGTTTATTCATTGTTAAGTTAAACCCTATTTTCAAAATTGATTTACAGACTAACTTTAAATGATTTGGACAAAGTATTGGAGACTAGATCTAGACCATTGTCATTAAACATAATATCTTAATAGCATAGTTTAATCAATATAATCTAACATTCACTAGAAAATTAGATTATAGTTATCCATAAGCCAACCAATCAATTAATAGACATCAAAAAAGTATTAATCTATCAACCATAAAACAATAATAAATATAGAAAGATAAGATACCTAAAGACTTTAAATATACAAGTAAACTTCAAAGACTTTAGAACCTATTGGTCAAAAGAGGAATTAGCCTGTCATGACTAGATAAAAATAATATTTGTAATTTGTAGATAAGTTTGAAGAGACAGGACTGCTAAAAACACAATTAACCCTCATGAATATAAAGCCTAAAATATTACTGTGAGCTTTTTTTTTTTTTTTTTCTTTTTTCCTTTTTTTCTATTAGAATTAGTTAGATGTATAAAATTCTTAAAGTTTTGGAAACTTTAGAAAATGTCAGGAACATAATTTCACATACTTGACATAATGTGAAATTTTAGTAGCTAAAACAGCTACCTTTGAACTGCTAGATCATATTTTCTTATCTGGACTTGTTTTTTTATCTTATAAATTCCACACTACACTCTCCAAATCTTTGTTAAGCTTAATTTTCAGACAAATAACATCAAAGTACCACAAACTCAGCCCAATCGAACATGAATCTCTCTGAAAACATATATATGGATAAAATTGAAAAGATATCTTCAGAGTTATCGTATGTTCATCTACACTCTTGCTTAGCAAGAGAAAAGGTGCGAAAAAAAGTGAAGAGAGGAGAGAAAAATATTTCCTTCTGTTTGCCAAATCGTTATACCCTCTTTTTAAAACTGAATTATACATTTTGAATGTCTGAGTCAACGAGTTGCTATTAGAAATTTAGAATTCTCTTGGTCTTTCCATTCTACTCAAATTACCACAATACTAGGGTCTTCCTTCTGTGTCTAGCAGGTTTCTGGAGAGGATATGATTTTCTCACATACTTCTAGGCATGACTGAGTATTTCTGTAGCTGCTTTCTTTAAGATAAAATTCTTGTTTGCTTCTACTCGAAACTTAGCTATGTAATATGGACTGTTTTAATTGTTTTCAACTGTATGACTTGCATGATTTCGATATAAGCAGGTGATTCCAGGGATTAAGTCCATAACCATCTATGTTTCTTTTATTTTGGTTGTCTGTCCTATTCTCTTTTCTGCTGTGCTAAGTGATTCATATTATTAACTCAGAACAGTGACTTGAAAGTAGCATTAACCTCTTTGGTTTTGTTCACATGTGGTCATATAGTTCAGTTATATGGCCATTTAAGACATCATGGATTTTAGTTTGTTCAAGTAGTTTTGTGGTGATAATACCATATTTTCAAACTGCAGATAAGCAAGCAGTTCAAAATTCACCATCAACAAAAGCTGGTAAACGTGTCGTACCAGCTTATCGCAGGTTACTAGCTCAACAAAATATTAGCTTGAAATTTTATGTATTCCTTATCCTTGATTTTATATATTGAGCATTTTTTTTTTCTTTCTTTTGGTAGCAGGGTAAAGGTTAGAGGAGTTCTTTTGCAAGACACTGAAGATGATCCTCAAGATTAAGAATATATCTCCACAAGAGATTTTTTTTATCAAGTAATGAATGTTGCGTATAGAAAGTTGAAGGATGCAAATGACTGTTAGGATTTTATGGTTATACTATGTAAATTATCTTATTTATATGTATAGTGGGAAATAGAAAATGACAAGTGTGTGAAGCATATGAGAATGAAGTGTGTCTTAATTGCGAGTAGGAACTTTGTTGCTGAAGATAATAAGTGGGTGGATGTTTATACGGAATTTTTGGTTTAATTTTTGGTTTATAAGAGAAGTTCTTTCAAAACTTATTTCTCTTCTTGCCTGCCTTATACTGAAATTTAATGGTATTTATTGTTTTAAAGAGTTAGCGAAGGACACTAATAGTAAGCGATTTGTGAATATTTTTATGTACATTTTCCATTCCAAGATTGAAAATGGAGGGAAAATCTTCAAGTTGATATTATTATGCAATTAAGATAAGGTGAAGAAACCCGGTAGTTTGGGGAGTTGGTAAGCGGACGCCTAATATTTTCCCAGAGTGGATGGTCGAAGTTTCGAATCCTCTGGGGTGATTAGCATCATGTTAAAAGCTCTGGGTCATGTCTTAATCCTCGAGTAAGAGTTAAACTCTGTGAGCGTTCTGCATGCTAAGTCCGGATTAGTCTCACCGAAAAGGTTGGGAAACCGGGCGCCCAAAAATTTTCAAAACCATGTGAGTTTTGCTACCATTTTGTATTATGAAAATCTTGGATTGAGATGAACTTGAAAAAGGTATTTTTTGGGGTTGAGGAGTAAAGACTATTCAATTGACTAATGAAATAGATTTAGGGTTTATTTGTACAACATTTTAAATAAAAAAAAAAAAATCATTTTTTATTTTATTTTATTTAAGTTGAGTTTTGTGCTTGATCAGTTTTAACATTCAAGTTGTTGTTTAAATTGAAACAAAAAATAAAAAATAAAATGTGTTAAAAGAGTGAGAAAATTTATAGATAATTTTTAAATATTACTTTATAATTTTTTTTTAATTTTTTCTTTTCAAATTCAATTTTTTTTTTTTATAAAAAAAAAAAACTTTTTTCAAAATAAATTCTAAGTCTAAATATACCTTTAAACTTCTATCAATTTAAACTTTTAGAATAAGTACTAATTTAACTCGCTTAATATGATATTAAAGTAGGAGATCCAAGATTTTATTCTCTATTATTGTTCTTGTTTATTAATTATCATCGGCTTACAAATGAAAAGGTATATTAAGATAATATATTTAATTCTCTTTATAGCTTAAAAATATTTAAGAAATATCTTTCATGAAGTATTTAAAGTGTAGCATAACATTAGGGATGACAACCTCATAATTTGAGGGAGTTGGTGCGCGGACTCTTAATACTTCATCCAAAGCGGATGATCGAGATCCGCCCGAAGTTTCGAATCCCCTTGGGATGACAAATGCATTGTGTGTGCGCGTTTTTTTTTTTAGGTTGGGTTGTGGGTGGGGGCATTTTGGGTATAATTTAGGATGGTGATGTAATATATATAACAATATTTTTGAGAGGCCAACATTGAAATTAATGAAAATTTCCTTTTTAGCTTATGGAAATTTTAGAATAAATTGACGTTTTTATTGCCAATAAACTTACAAACATTCAAACAGTTAGATTTGAAATTAATGCAAATAGCATTACAGTCAAATCTCTTAATAGCATTTTTATTTTTATTTTTTTGTCATGACAAAACATTAAAAAGAAAAAAAAAATTGTAAAATGTAATATTCTTTATAATTTTTTTTTTTTGAAATTATTTGAATTCATGAGCTGAAATTTTTTGGGACATCTTCTAAAATATTTTTAGCATACCAATAAAAAATAAGATATATTTAACTCTACAAATTAACACCATTATTTTCCATTATAAATAAATAAATTCAATCAGTATAATTTATTGATATAAGTGTTCATGAGAAGCAGCCACGTGTAGCACTAGAAATACAAAGAATTGACTAGAATATCTTTGTGATTTGCAAGCTGTTCCTAATAGGACAACCTTTTTTATTTATTTATGGAAAGATTTTGTGATTTATTGAAAATCTTGATGACTTCTCTTCAACATTAAGTTTCATTTCCTTTTCTCAATAAAGCCGTTGTGAATTAACAATGAGTTGGCAAGGGAAACAAAAATCCTTTGCAAATTTAATTTTGAATTCACATTGTTTATTTCTTTATTTATTTATTTTAGAATTGACACATTTCACCTGAACATATCACATAGATATATATTTTTATTATTGGTCCATTATTTACTAGTAAATGTTAAAGAGTGATACATTGTCATTTTATACGCTTACACTGAGAGAGTGAAGTTAAATTTATTCTTTTAAAGCTCAAATTTTATAACGAAGGCCCAACATGTGTATACAAATCAAACCAATACAACTTTTTAACAACAACACAAATCAAATTTCAATAGCCGGATAGAATTGACACCGAACTCTCGACCTTCTGCTTTGATATCATGTTAAAGTGTGATAAATTGTCACATACTTTAAAAACTTAAGCTGATAGAATAAACTTAAATTTATTTTCTTAACAGTAATTAATTTAATTACGGTAAAATGAAAATTTCCAACAGCTTCAATTTTTAGTCTCCTTCGAAAGAATAATTTAACCCGGTAGCTTGGGGGAGTTGGTACGCGAACTCCTAATGCTTCCTCCAAGGCGGATGATCGATGTTTTGAATCCCCTGAGGTGGTTAGCGCCATGGGGACACCGGGCGCCTCAAGTGAGTATAAAAAAAAAATAAAATAATTTTATATGGTATATAATTTTAATTATAATTTAACCTTAAGTCATTAAATTTTTTTATAAGTAAATAAAATTGGTCAAGTTTACAGAAAATAATAGAGGTTCATATATATAAATCACTTAAAAAATAAAAAATGTTTGATGACTTAAAATATTATCTCTAAAATTTTTAATACTTCAAATATTAAAAATAAAAAATAATATCTTATTTTATATCTATAAAAGATTTAATGATTTAAAAAGTTAAAAATAAAAATTGAAAATCTATTTTGCATTAATTATATAAAAAAGTTAATTAAAAACTATAAATAACATAATATATAATATAAAATATAAGTAGATGTATAATATATTTAATTCAATCTATTGATAAAAATTATATACTGTGAGTGTATATTGTAATCTATAAAATATCAACATCATTATATGTTTAAATTATTTGTTACTGTAAAATACCTTCCGATAATAATATACTTTAAATACAATATATATATATATATATATATATAATTTTCCATGTCTTTCGAGAGTACATGAGTTCTGCAGATTAAGTAAGTAGATTAATTATATATATAGAGACAGCACTTTCCATAGTCCAACGGCATTAGATGATTATCAATGTTCATCAGTGTTGAAGAAATATGTGAATTTTGGACCAACTTTTGGTTTGAGCTCTGGAATATTTCTATGAATTTTGGAAGCCATATTTCATCACGAACCTTCTTTAGTTCTTGTGATTCCAACAAATTCTGTCCCATGCATGAAATCTCCACCTGCATTTTTAATTCACCGTAAACAAATTTGAAATATATATATAGTAAACTTTGAAAGCTTTGCATTTTAATTAGTTTAGTTAGTGGTTTATTTATTTATTTTCTTTTGCTGCCATCATTTTGATCGTTTTTATACGCCATTGAAATTACCATTCAGTGTGCAGTAAGGGCAATGATAAACCCTATTAGTCTAGGATATACTAGCCCACAAGATATATATATATATATGTATATGTATATGCTTCAAACCTGTCAGTTCTGGAAAGAAAAAAGAAAAAAAAAAAAGGTTTCGTGCTTTAAATAGATTTGTTACATGCATTTCCTTACACACACACACACACACACACACACACATATATATATATATATATGCCTTTCTACATAATTAAAATGTTAACAAAAAAAAATAAAGAAACGCCACCATGTTTGGATCTTTAATTTTTCTGTCGTTCTCATAATTGAGTACATTTTCTTGAAAAAATTCTCATTGAGTTTTTAGACAAAAATATATATAGACAATTATATCAGTAAAACAGTAAAATCTAATTGTTAGTGGGATGTTGGATTTATATTAGATATTAAATACCTGAGATTGATTGGAGAGTCCAAGCTTTCTGACAAGGTAAGTCTTGACCATTAAAACTGTCACATTCTCGTTTCTTTCGGGCAAAAACACCAATAACCCCCAAAACAAAAACCAAAAACTTCAGCATTTTACTCATTTCACTGACCATATCATCATTAGCAACAAGAAAAATAAATAATGATTAAAATCCCATGCAATTTTCCCTTTTTTTTTTTTTTTTTTTTTTTGTTTCGATACAAACAATAGTTTTAAATTTGACATTTACCATGATATCATTCATGCATCTATATATATTGAAAAGAAAAGAAAAGAAGATATGCAAAATGCAAGAATTAATTTCTTACTTTACTCTTATATACGCCTTTGGTACTTGTGGGAGAACTTCTCCAGCCCTGTAAATTTTCCAATATATTATAACATAAATTGTCCTCTCAACATATACATATATAATATATATATATATATATATATATATATATATATATATATATATATACACATATATGTATGTATATTGCAATACTTGTGATTAACAAAAATATATTGCGAAAATTCATCTTTCATCAAGATTTAGTAATGATAACATAAATTGTCCTCTCAACATATACATATATATATATATATATATATATATATATATATATATATATATGTATGTATATCGCAATACTTGTGATTAACTAAAATATATTGCGAAAATTCATCTTTCATCAAGATTTAGTAATGATGAGATTGAAGTAGTAATGTAATAATAATCTTGAATTTAATCAATGATTGTAAGTTTTTGTCGGAGAACATACATTATTCTATCCAATGACCCCAAAATAGTCAAAACATAATATTGGATAATTGGACAATTTTTTACCTTTTCAATCCTATATTAGTTCTTTTGATAATATTTTTTATTAATTTTCAATCAAGTTAAAAATATACATTCAATCCTAATCCTTTTTTCCCCCAAAATTACTAAAAGTCCCTAAGATAAACAATAAATAAATAAATAAAACTAATAAAACAAGATTAAAATAGCTAATTTACCAATTACGATCACACAATTTGTTATACTCTATTTTTAATACTTATTAACTCGTCCCATAAAGTTAAAATAAATATGGACATATGGAATATATATATATATATATATATATAATAAAAACATACTAACTAAAATAGAAATTCTTCGACTATTGTGATTGTGAATTCACAAGATATACCTGTTGATTATGGAGCGAAGGGAAAACCAGAGACCAGCAGCTGGTTGTGGTCTTTGTGAGCAATGATAATACTGCTGGCTCCCATCATTATAAGGAAATGCAGACCAAAACAAGGTACGGAGTAGTGGAGAAGGAAGAGAAGGATCATCATATTCATATTCATATTCATCATGTGCTCTTCTTTCATCTGAAGTTGATGCACGTGACACAAATAACCCTAATTGTTTATGATTATGATTCTGTGCCCACCATAATCCATTGTTATACCTTTCTACTGCTGCTGTTGATGATGATGATGGGGGGGAAGGAATTACCACCTGATCATTACATTGTCGATTCAATGTTTCAAACCCTCGATTTAGCCCTAATGAAATTGATGCTATATTTTCTTGGGATTTTTTGGTAGATTGTGATGATGGAAGAGAGGAGGAAGAGGATGAAGCAATAGTACCAAACCCTAATTTCAGTTCAAGCAAGTCCACCTTAGTAGTAGTCTTCACTGATTCTCTTGATCCTCCACCACCACCATCACTCTCCTTGGATGAAGAAGGGTTCATGGAGAGCATTAATTTTGCCAAACCTTTTTCTACATCAAGTACCTTAATATTGCTTTACATACATATATATATATATATATATATATATATATATATATATATATATTCAAAGATTGACCAAAAAAAAATATTCAAAGATTGACAAAGATTGATTTTTTTTTTTAAAAAAAAAGTGTTTCTTTGGAAAGTGTTCTTGATTTGGTAGATAATACATAGCTTAAAGAAGAAATGCTTTCTTTAATTTGTTCATTTTTGGGGGTATTGGGATTGACTAAAATCACTAAATAGAATATATATTATGGATGAAAGTTAGTGAAGTATTTTTTATTTTTTTTTTCGCTCTTTTCCGAGGCAATATTTTCTCTCTGTACATTCTTTTCTTTCTATCTTGTCGTTGCTGCTGCATCTGATTCTGCAAAGTTGACGTACGTAATAGGCTAGAAAGCTCATTATGCTCATGAATGTGTTTCTAATGCATGCACGCAATTAAAATTTTCAGTCAGTCCTACTTATTAACTGCTATCATTTCTACATTCTAGTGAATGTTGAGAGAGAAGGTAGGAGAGAGATTTTCGAGAAAAGCTTGCTTTACTTAACTATCTCACCTATTATGTCAAGTGAGAGAATTGAATTCGATACATGTCGGACATAATTTTGTATTACAGTTTTAATTATATGTTATAATCTTAGGAGTCTCCTTCCACATATATCTTTCGAATTAATCGATATGAATATTAGGTCACCAAAGTAGAAGAGAGATAAAACCAATGGATACACCTTCCTTCCTTTATTTAATTTATTTTCTTAATTAATTCAGATTCATTTTATATTGTTTAGAAAAATCTAAATATTTGTTTGAAAGAAGATTTTTTCTTTTTCTTTTTTTAAAGAAAATTTTGAAATATTTTTACTTCTATCCCATCATGAATTCTTAGATTATAAATCAAGTTAATCTTATATAAATCCAAAGTGTAATATTAAAATAAAATAAAATAAAAAGGAAAGAAAAAGAATATTACATTGACTTTATGTTGTAATAAATTAAAAAAAAAAAATTGTTTATTTTGTAATGTGAATGTAGTACAACAGTGGTTTAAAAGTGTCAGAACTGCTGCCTTTGCATCAATATGTCCTACCAAAAAATGCATACTTTCCCTTTGCTTGAATGCATAATGGCTAGTGGGAGCTGATTCTCATGAATTTTTCACCAACATCGGCACTCAATTTTTTATGAGTATTTTTTTCGGTTTATTCCCAAAATGTGATAAATTTTGGAATTTTTTTTCCAAATATAGTTACTTTTTCACCATATTTTCAAAATATGATACCTCTACATTGGTAAAGTAGAGACCATTTTTTTAATAAAATATTCAACATCTACTTTGGCAAAGTACGTGTTCATTTTTTTTTTGAATAAAATATTTAAAGTCTACTTTTCTCATTTTTTTTCTTTAAAAATTTATCTATAAATTTTAATTTTATAATTTTCATAATATATATTATATTTATTATTAATTATTATACTTATATTTATATTATATTTCACAAAGTGATGTAAAAATCAATTGAAATTATAATATATTATAATATTAAAATAATATTTTATATATTTATGTAAAGTATTTTTTTTTTTGACTTGTGTTTATATATTCAAGTAATTTTAATTTAAGATTTGTTTTTATATTCATTAGAACTCTTAATCTAGATAACACGATCAAAGGCTTCTTGCATTGCCTCAAAAATGGTTGTAGGAATGCTTTTATGAGATTAGGACGGTTGTCTCGGTTGGATTGTCAACCAACATACAATGATGCCAGATTCATAGTTATTGATCCTCGACCATCCACTAGTTATCTTGGTCGTCGATCAACAACAAATAGATTATCTCCTGAACGACGTTCATCAATTGCTCGTACTAGTGGAGCTAGTCCATCATCTACTATAGCTCACCACGATCGAGCATTATCGAGCACCCACCTAGTCATTCCGAGCATCTTGTGTCTAGTACAATGCAATCTCCATCGATCACACCATCAACACAATTTAGTGTATTTGGGCAAGAGTATAGACTATCGTCGATGCCATCAGGACCGCGTTTTACACGATCTTCTTCTATCCCTATTAGTATGCCACTCTCGTCGGATTTTACGCAGTTCGCAGGTTCTACTTCATATGGAAATACTTTCACTTCCATACCGACATATGTAGCAGATCATTCGAATCCGTCAAATTCATATTACCCTGGAAGATATTCATTTGATCAAATGTATGTGACACGTGAACATGAGGGGACTATTACCGACGTTGATGATCACGATGTTATACAGGGAGTACGTACTTACGGTATGATGGATTTGCAAGATAGACATCGTTTGTGGTCACCTTCTAGGCCAAGAGGATGTGGAACATCTGGTCATGATTGTAACAAACATAAATAATTATTGTATTTTTTTGTTTAGTATTTTTTTAATTACTTTATAATGTATTACATTTTTATCTCCATTATAAAAGTTTATATTTACTTTATTATTTTTCACATATTCATAGTATTTATTTGATATAAAATATATAATAAACTAAAATGGGTTATCTATAAATAAAATTTCAAACATACATACACCGCGATTGACAATGTTTTTTTTTTTATTTATTTATTTTATTTCGTCTTTAAAAAAAGACATTACCATATATATATATACATACAAATATATAAGTTTGCCAAATTTATATAATTATTTTCTATATGATCATATTGGTTGTTATATTATATATAGGAGAACAATTTTTTAGTAATTTTTTTATTTGAATAAAAAAATTTTATGTCAATATATAATATAAATTTATTAAATTACTTAATTTAAGAATATAAAAATAAATATTAAATTAAAATTACTTGAATATATAAACAAGTCAAAAAAAAATCTTTACATAAATACATAAAATATTATTTTAATATTATAATATATTATAATTTCAATTGATTTTTACATCACTTTGTTAAATATAATATAAGTATAATAAAAAACAACCATATTTTGAGAATAATCCCAAAATTTGCCATATTTTGGGAATAAACCCTATTTTTTTCACCAATATATATATATATATATATATATATATATATATATATATATATTATATATATTATATTATATATATTTCCAATGACAAAATAGTTTAATGATAAAATAGTCTCACATTGAAATGAGAAGTGAATGTGTAATGATATATAAGAATGATGCTAGACACTTATAGTCAATTTAGGGTATCCCTTTTGGTACAAGTGAGTACAATACCAAATAGTCTTTAAAGGCGCAACCACAACTCCGATTGAATCCGGATTAGTCGGATTGTTTATTTTCTAATGTATTTTTCTAATCTGGATTATCTCCTTTTTTGCTCATTTTGTTGATGAAAATTTTGGAAAACTCATTTCTCAAATATATATATATATACATTCTTTCTTCGGTTAATTGAAGAAAGATAAGAAAATTCAATTTTATCCCTTTATATTATTTAATTTTTTTTTTTATTTTCTCTATTTTTATATAATATGTAATTTTTTTTAATTAATTTCATGTTTTTGTTTATTTATATGACTGCAAAAAAATAATTTGAATTTAAACGCATAAGTATTCGATAAACTAGGAAATATATAGAGACAAATTACCAAAAAATCAAATAAGTTTATCCCAATTACATGCTAACCATCAGAAAAAAAAAAAAAAACACTCATATAATCTTATTTATTATAGATATATATCTATACACAAAATGAAATAAACACATTTTCTTTACTTGTAGTATTATATTTATTTCTTTAAATCATCAATAAAATAATATATGGTATATTTATATTTGTAACAAGAGAGATTTTAATTATTAATTTTTATATTAAATTGTACATTTTCTTGTAATAGCAAAAGGCTATTTTTTAAGGGCATAAAAAAAAAAGAAAAAGAAAAAAGTGATTAAAGGAATGACTTATTGAACTAATTAATTTAACATGGATTTTTAATTAGAATTGATTGAAATTAATGGTCAATAGCACTAAAGTCAAAAGATAGATACAAGATCAAAACATAAAAGAATGTGTTATTCTGTTTATTTTAAATGAAAAATATATTATTTTACATGTGTTAAACGTGTTCATATGTGATAGTCAATTTATATCTGCACAAATATAAAATCAGATCGAATTAGACTCTTTTTGGAGAAAATATTTTCCAACAACACAAATTTTCATTACAAGGTTCAAATTCAAGATTTAAGATAAGCAAAAGAAAAAAAAGGTAAAAAAGATTACTAGTTTTATTCAATAGAACAAAAGGGAAAACTCAGAAAGAAAAATCGGAAAAAAACTTCTGAATCATTTCAGCAGAAACATTCGGATCACTCTCATGAAATATACGATCTTTAGGAATCGCCCATGAAGGATCTGCCGTAGAAGTAGGAACTTGTGCAGCACTTGCCCTAGTTGGAAAGTTAAGCCCAAAAGTGGTGTATGATGATGGAAACACCGCAAGTTGTGAAGGAGGACGATAAACTGATTCATAGCCAAGAACAGCATCAACCGAAGGTTTTGCTTGAATCATCAACCATCGAATAGTCTCGCCCATGGTGCGATGTCCCAGCCTTATCGAAAGCTCCGACAAAAGTCTTGTACATGCCGGTGATAGCAGAACTCGGCGATCCCTTCCTTCCACCTTTCGGTGACGATCCGTGGAGACTTTCTTAGAGCTGATTTTGGAGGATACGGATGGAGTTGATGAGGAGGACATTTTTTTTTTTTTTTTTTCTTTTCTTCAAAGCATATGTCTTTGAAGAAGAATGTAATGAATTTATAGATGTTGAGAATAAGAGACAATTAATAAAAATATAATACGTGTTATTATTTTATTAGTGGTTTACAAGAAATGAGGTAAATGTTAATAAACTCAACTATGAATATACCGATTTTACCCTTCATATATTTTTTACTTTTTTTTTTTTTTTTCTTTCTCCCCTCAAAACACAACCACAAAAATACCTTAGAAAAAATCATAATTAAAGAAAATAGAACCAAACTTAAGTGTAGCATTTAGCATTTAGCTTAATATATTTATATTATTTTAAAAGAAAAGAAAAGATAAAAAGAATTCGAGTTGGAGAAAATGGACCATGGATGTTAGTCGGAGATTTTCTGTTACATTTTTCCGCTATAGTAATGGAAGGTCCGAAAGGAGATAATAAATACAAAATATTTGGTAGAAGGGAAAGTAATTATTTTTTTTGTGTAATTTGGTAAAAATATTAAATGCAAATACTTGTATTGCCTAATTAGTATGACCATGATGCCATATATTTTTCCATAAGATATCCAACTATACGTTACCAAATTTTCCCTTTTTTCCTTTTCCTAACAAAGGTAGATTTTGTATAAAAAAAAAGGACAAAAACAAATCAAGCAATCAATTGGAATTTCGAATTTTACACTTATTATTATTAATTGAAATGGAGTTTAATTAGAACCTTTTTTCCTTCTTGGGGTATTAGGTAAGAAAATTCCTTTTCTCCTTCCCCTTTTATTTTATGTATTGAAGTTCTTAGCTATAAAATTTTTGAATCTGTCTCCGAAAATTCATGGGTTAGCTTTATAATTATAATCACCAGAAACGACTCTTCTATTTCATTTCTCTATTTTTCACGAATGAGCCATTTTGGAGAAGCTACAACAAGCCTCGTTCCTAGTAAAAAACAAAGTCAAACAGAGATTGTTCGAGAGGAAATGTTGAAAAGATTATGGTTTTTATAGAAGAATTTCACTTACCTCCTCTCATTGTTTCACCTTGTATTTATAATAATAATATCTGACCCCTAGTCCGAATAGACTTCTCTATGATTAAGGAACTTATCTTTTTTCTTTTAAATATATATTATGATATATTTATATAAAGATAATATAAGAGATAATATAAGAGATAAATATTATCATATTATAATAAATAAAATAAATAGAGTATAATATCTACCAAGATACAAAGATTGTATTATTTTATTTGTCTTAAATGTGTCAATATCTAATTGTTAATTTTGATCTTATTAACATAAAATCGAGTAAACTTAAACTATTTTTGAAAAAACTCATCGAACACGCATTACTATATTCATAAGAAACGAAGCTACTTTAGATTGCTGATTTTATTAAATAGGAAGGAAAAGTTATACAAAAAATTACTTTTGAATCATTTCGGGACAAAATTTCACATCTCTCTCTTCGTCAAGTAGGAATTTGTGCTGTAGTTTCCGAATTTGGAAAATCAAATCCAAAGGTTGTGTTTGATATAGAAACAAATGAACATTTACATTTGTGTTCATCACTAGTTGTGAAGGATGATAATAACTCGACCTGTCACCAATAACAACATCGATCAACCATAGGTTTAGCTTGAAAAATCAATCATTCAATAGTCTCATTCATGGTATGGTGTACGAGCCATACTATGCACATATGCCAACAATGATAGTATTCGTGATCCCAACCTTTTGGTGACATTCGGTTGGAGTTTGGGGGTATCAACTCAAGTCTCACATATATCTCTTTCATAGTAGACATTTTTTTTAAAGCAAATATCTTTTAAAAATACAAGTAATTTAAATATCTTGAGAATGAGGAATGATTAAATAAAAATATAATAAATATTATTATTTTATTTATAATTTTGAAGAAATGACTTAAATATTAATAAAACAATTTCTATTACTAAAAAGAAGAGTAGAACGATAGAAGAAATGGCTCTCTAATGTGTAAAAAAAATAAAATAAGTTTATTGAACGATATATATTTATATACATTATATTATATGTATGTGGAATGAAGAAAGATGGAAATTAATAGTTATAAAAAATAAACAATGAATTAAGTAGGTGTTGACAAATTATAAGTTCGTAAGAAATATAAGGAGATCAAATTTCAAAATTTACATAAGATGAAAAAATATTAATTAGAAATGTTAAATTAAAAGATTTAGATAAGGACCAAAAAATCAAATGAGATCCAAATTATATGCTAATCATTGAAAAAAAAAATCCTATTACTAATTTATATATTAAATTATGTTTTTTTTTTTTTTTTTTTTGTTAGAGTTGATTGAAATGAAACGAGGGAAAACATTAAAGATTAAAGATAAAAGATAGATACAATAATACATGGAGGGACATGTTCTTTTATGTGTTAAATGTGTTTATAATTAATAATCAATTTATACTTGAACTAATACAAAATTATATCGAATCTAACTCTTTTTGGAAAAAATCTTTTCCAACACATAAATTATCCACAAAGTTTGAATATGAAGGGGTTTGTTACTGATTACTATGAATGGATATCACTCATGGTGAAGGATATGGATGATCAACTCATCCTTCTTCAATACCAGTGTCATCGAGGGAATCAAATTCAAGTGATATGATTAGAGAGATGGTATTTGAAGGAGGGCAACATGATTTTAATATAGATGCTACATAAGAGTCTCCTAATTGAGAGACTAAGAAGTTCTATGATATGTTGAAGCAATAAAAGTTCCTATATGGAATGGTTGTACAAAGCACTCTCAATTATCCTTAGTTTCTCATCTTTTAAACATAAAGTCGAAGAATAATATGTCTAAGAAGTGTTTTAATCAAATAGTCCAACTATTGAAGTAGGTTGTTCCAACTAATAATAATATTCCTATGATTTCTATGAAATGAAGAAGATGGTATCAAGTATTGGCTTGCCAATTTAGAAGATTGATGTTTGCCCAAATGGTTTCATGTTGTATTGGAAAATGATATTGAAAGAAGGGAATGCAAATTTTGTGGGCATGCTAGGTATATCCTAAAAAAAAGAAGGGTACAAAGAATAAAAAACAAAAGGAGGTTGCACAGTCAAAGATGTTTTACTTTCCAATTACGCATAGATTGCAAAGACTTTATGCATCTAATACAACAACTCAACACATGAGATGAAATTTTGAAAGTAAACATGAAGAAGGTTATATGAGTCATCCAAGGGATGGTGAAGCATGAAAATATTTTGATCAAATTCATAGTGACTTTTCTAATGAGATGACAAATGTAAGACTTGGCTTGTGTACAAATGGTTTTTCACTGTTTGGAATGTCAAGAAAACACTACTCATGCTGGCCTATTATTATTGCGCCATATAACCTTCCACCTTGGATATGCATGAAAGATTCATTTATGTTTCTAACTGTTATTATACCAGGGCAAAAAAATTCAAAACATAAAATAGATGTTTATTTGCAGCCTTTGGTGGATGAATTGAAACATATATGAGATGAAGGTGTTCCTACGTATGACATTTCCACCAAACAAATTAAACTTTCATATGTGTGCAACATTGCTTTGGACTATTAATGATTTTCCTGCATATGGTATGTTGAGTGGTTGGAGCATAGTTGGAAAATTTGTTTGTCCATATTGCATGGAAAAGTCAAAATCTTTTCATCTAAAAAATGGTTGTAAACACTCTTGGTTCGATTGTCATTGTAAATTCCTTTCAAGTGACCATCCTTATAGAAAAGACACGAGATCTTTTAGTAGAAATAGAGGAAAAGTAACATCAAAACGTCCTTCCCGGGTATCTAGTACACAAGTATGAAATAAAGTATGTCATTTTCCAAAGATAACTAAATCAGGAGTTGAACTTGAGAAGAATGATGGAAGAGGGACATACCACAATTGGACAAAACGTATCATATTTTGGAATTTACCTTATTGGCCAACAAATTTAATTCGTATGTCATGCGGAATGAAAAAAATGTCTTTGACAATGTTTTTAACACTTATGGATGTGAAAGGAAGGTCGAAAGATAATATAAAGTCTCAAAGAGATTTAGAAATACATTGTAATTGTCTTGAACTATGTGTTCAAAGAGTTCAAGATGGGAAGACGTTAATTCCAAAAGCGTGTTACACATTGACAGATGACCAAAAAAAAATTTTTGCTTGAAAGAATTAAAAATGTCCGGTATGAAAAGTCATGATTGCCATGTGTTCAAGGAACGGTTGCTTCCAATTGCATTGAAGGAATTTCTTCCAACTAATGTGTGGTCAATACTAACAGAGTTAACCATGTTCTATCGTGATCTATGTGCACCTAAATTGTCAATTGCGAACATGATTAAGTTGAATGAGGATATCCCTATCTTACTTTGCAAGTTGGAGAAGATATTTCCTCCATCATTTTTTGATGTTATGGAACATTTAATGATTCATTTGCAACAGTTAGTGGTCCAGTTCAATATAGGTGGATGTTTCCATTTGAGAGGTATTGTTATAATTCACATGTTATTATTGTAATATATGTAATGTATTTTATTTAAATATTGTTTCCTAACTTCAACAATATCTCATTTTTAGGTTTCTATATCGTTTAAAAATAAGAGTGAAGAACAAGACAAGTATAGGGTCGATCTGTAATGCATATTTAGTTGAAGAAGCATCAACTTTCTTCTCTTATTATTTTGAACCCCATGTTCAATTAAGACGACTCTTCTACTGCTCGAAATGAAGAGGGTGGGTTAGAAGCTAAAGGTGTTGGAGGATTATCAATATGTAACATTCCAAGTAAAAAATTTAGTAAGATTCGATCAAAGTTCCTAACAGATGATGAATATAAAGCAGCCAAGAATTACATTCTGTTAAATTGAGAAGAGGTTCAACCATATACGAGTATGTTACTCTTAACTACATCTACATTACTACATTACTACATTTACAATAAGTTACAAAATATTGAAGTCAATATATGTTACTCAAATGCAACAAATTTACAGGTTCAATCTCTATCTATAAGTCAAGAAGAGATTGATATAAGAATAGAAAATTATTTTGCGTGTTGGTTTCGTTCACATGTGAGTTTTATAGAAATTTAACTTAATTTTCTTTTTTCTAACATAATACTTTTATTTACTAACTTTATGAAACTTCATATCTTGATTTTAGGTAAATGATCCACAAAATCAAGTAAACAATCTTTGTTTACAAAACTTGTCTTGGGGACCATCAAGACATGTAAAGTCATTTCATGGATATTTGTCAATGGTTATAGGTTTCACACTTGTGAACATTCGGAAGGAAAGAAAACACTGAACAATGGAGTTTGTGTTAGAGGAAGTAATGATGATACCTCCACGTTTGATTATTTTGGAATTTTGAGAGAAATTGTTGAACTTCAATTGTCCGATGATCTCAACCAAAATATCCTCATTTTCAAATGTGATTGGTTTGATCCAACACAAAATTTAGGTGTTAGGATTCATCCTCAGTACAAGCTTATTGATATTAATCACAAGAGGAGGTATCCAAAATATGATCCATTTATATTAGCTTAACAAGCTACTCAAGTTTACTATGCAAGTTATCTAGGGAGTAAAAGATCATATTGTTGTGATTGGTTTTTAGTTTGTAAAACTAAACCTCGCCATGTGGTTGATGTACTTCCTTATCAAGAGGATGTAGGTAATGAAGAGGCAATGATGATAACAAATGAGATGCAACAAATGGAAGATTTAATACATTAATCTAATGAAATTCAAATGGTGGACATTGATGAAAATCAAACTGAGAATTTGACAATAGGTGTTGAAGATGAAGTTGAAGATTGGACAACCGATTCTGAAACTAATGAAATTGATGATTATTATTTATTAGATGATGATCATTTATCACATGATGATCCTTCATCATATGAAGATTATTAATTAAATGATGATTTTAAGCATTGTTAGTACTGGAGAAAAATAAATGCATATTAATCCGGGCATAGGTGTTAGTACTGGATAAAACTAAATGCATATTAATTATCTACTTTATATATTTTAATATTATAATATTTATTTTATTAATCATTAACTTTGTATTTGCATAAATGAGTGATAATATGCATACCTCGTCTAGTCCGAGAATACCTACACCTCGGAAGTTTCAGCCCTAGTGTGCAGGATAATGTACATCCTTTTACAAGGCATTCATCAATTGACTCAACTATTATTTCCACACAAACTTCAGATCCTTGACCACTTACACGACCACGAGGTTTTGAGTATTTATAACTTTCTTAACTTATAAATATACTTTTAAATGATTCATTACTTTTCATGGAACTTATTAATTTCTAGATAAAATGTTGTGCATATGTTAACTATCAAAGTTCATTAATTCATATTACTTTGTCTTTTTTTCCTTTTTATTTTCTTTTTTGCTACTACTTTCTTTGTTTACTATGAAATTAGGTTTGAAGGGTCCAAAAATTGTGTTCATACAATTACACAATCTTTCAAGGCCCATTTCATAGGACCATGGGCCACTTTTTCAGATGTGCCCAATGAAGTGAAAGACATTTGGTTTCAAACTTTTAGCGTAAATGATGTTATTTTCTATAATTCATTTCTTATGTAAAGAACTTTGCTATTGTAAAATCGTTCTATATATTTAACTACTTAATCCTTTAATCCTCTTGAATTTATTATTGATATTATATTTTTATTTAATTTAAATAATTTTATATATTTTTTAGAGATCATTTCGATAGGAAAAACATGATAACGCATTGATACAAAGGAACTGGGAGAAGATTTGTCGAAGAAGACTATTGGATCATCTTGCTCGTGATAGAGAGAAGTTTGCAAATTCTTGTCCTGCATGGATAGATTTACAGCATTTGAGGAACCTTATTTCTTATTGGAACACTGAAGAATTTAAGAAAATCTCGGCAGCTACAAAAAGAAACAGGTCTTTAGATGGTCCTACCCGTACCGGTGGATCAATTTCCTTTACAAAACTTGAAGATCGTGCGGTTAGTAATTAATTTACTCGACTTTGATGAGGCTTTGTGTGTTTATATATATTTTCTCATATTTTGTATGAAATCATCTTAGTTTATATGGATTTGGAAGTTCTAGTTCGTTGTGGTTTTGACGTTGAATTTAATTTATTTTTTAACTTGAGATTTTATTGATATGATGTTGATAGATGAATGTAGTCCATTGTTCCGTAATTTTTTTTTTTACGTAATGAAATTATGCTTTTGTTGGATTGGATGCTCTAAGTATAGTTGTAAGTGTGCTTTTGTTGGATTAGATACTTCAAATATAGTTGTAATTGTGCTTTTGTTGGAGTAGTATAGTTGTAATTGTGCTTTTTGTTGGATTAGATACTCCAAGTATAACTGTAATTGTGTTTTTGTTGGATTGGATGCTCCAAGTATTGTTGTAATTGTGTTTTTGTTGGATTGGATGCTCCAAGTATAGTTGTAATTGTGTTTTTGTTGGATTGTTGTTTGATGAGATGTTTCTTCTCTTTTTTGAGTAATACAGCGACAAGAATATATACCAAATTTTAACTATAGTCAATTGTTTCAACGTTTGCATGTATTTCAATTTGGGCCCAATAAAGGTGAGTTTATCATTGAACGCTCCAAGAAGGCAGCGGTAATATTCTCTTCTCCATTTACACATCATGATTAGTGTTTATATTTATTTCTAGCATTAATGTGCTTGGTTTTTATGCATGTCCTCATATTTATATAAATATGTATTTTTTCTCACATTGTTTTAAGTATGTATATACATTTTTTAGGAGGACGTCATTCAACTTAATGAGCATTATTCACATGTTTCATCATCTGCGGACTCTGTCGAGAGTTCTTTCATTCCTAATGATAAACTGTTGTTCGTTGAGGCATGTGGTGGTTTCAAAAAAGGTCTAGCTTTTGGCTTAGGATCAGAATCTCCTCAAGTAAAGTCTCAATTAAACGAGAATTACTACACCAACAATGATTGAGCTTGCAAACAAAGTAACTAAATTGGAAGAAAAGGTTAAGGAGAAGGATGATAGATACCATGAATTGGAAGAAAAGGTCAAGAAGAAGGATGATAGATATCAAGATATTTGAAGTTATCTAAAGCAGATTGCGCAACATGTTGGATCATCATCATTACCACCAATTCCATCGACTCTTATTGGTGATGAAAGTAATGATCATACTCTATCCGATAATCCATCCCCTACCACTCACGATGATCATGATCCACGAGACTCTTCTAGATCACCATTGCATTGATATTTTGAGAATGTCATTTAGAATGTTTTGTTGTATGGAATTTATATATTATTAGTATAATAATATTTTAGGATGTTTTGTTGTATAAAATTTATATATTATTAATACAATGACATTTTAGAATGTTTTATTTTTCAAATTTTTTATATTATGTTTTAATTTAGTTATAGTTAATTTTTATATATATATTTAAATAAATTTTTAGGTATTTAATAAATAATTTTATAAAATTATTAAATTAAAAATAAATTAATTAAAATTTGTTAAAAATAAAAATAGCAAACCACCAAGACCTTCGCAAATTGCGACGGTTATGACTATCGTAAATTGGTCGCAAATAGCAACGGATTTCTGTGTCATTGCAAATAGAGACAAGCTAAATAGTAACATTCAAATCCATCACCAAATGTGACGGCAAATCCTAATTTTTCTAGTAGTGTTTATAACAAAAGATATCCCAATTACTAATTTTTAATCTTAAATTGTGCATTTTATTATAATACATAGCCAATGGGATAATTTTTTTTTTTTTTTTTAAAGAGATAAACTAAAGTGATTAAAAGGGTGACTAATTGTCTAACTAATTTAATGAATATAGTGAAATGGATTATTTTTGGAATTGATTGAAATGAATGGTGAATAGCACTAAAGACTAAAGACAAAAGACAAAAGACAAATACACGAATTCATAGAAAAATATGTTATTTTATATGTTTTAAATGTGTTCATTATTGATCATAAAATCAAATTGAATTAGACTCTTTTTTGAGAAAATCTTTTACAACAAATCTTTCTTTCTTTCTTTTTTCAGAGTATATATCTTTGAAGAATTAATGAATACAATGAATTTAAATATCCTGATAAAAAAAAAAAAATTAATACTTATTTGAAGCTCTTAGTTATTAAATTTTGAAATTTGTCTCAGAACATTAATCATGGATTGACTTTCTAATCATTAGGAACAGACTCTTCTATTTCACAAATCTAGTTTCCACAAATGAGCCGTTTTAGAGAAGCCTCAATACACCAAGCCAATTGATTGGAATGAAAGAACCAATACCAGTACTGAAGATAAAAGACAAGTAAAAGAACAAATGCATTATTTTATTTGTGCATGCATGCATGCATCTTTAAAAATTGGCAATTAAGGCCTCCCTTCATGAAGTAGGAATTTTGTGCACTACTTTCCAAAATTCAGAAGTTAAACCCAAAGGTTGTGTTTAATATAGAAACAAATGAAAATATTTACATTTGTGTTCATCACTAGTTGTGAAGAAGGATAATAATGCCATCTGTTACCAATAACAACATCGATCAATCATAGATTTAGCTTCAAAAATCAACCATTCATGGTATGGTGTACAAACCTTACCAAAAACCTCAAAATCAAGTAGGAGAACTTCTTAGGGTGTACTTTAGAGTATACAAATTTTATTAGTGATTTTGAAGAAATGAGTTAAATATTATTAAAATGATGGATATTACTAAATTTTACCCTTTCCAAAAAAAAAAAAAAAACACCAATTTTACCCTTTCCATTTTCTCAAAAAAATACAACAATAAAAAATATATCAAACAAAATCATAATTAAAGTAAATAAAATTAAGATTACAAGAAGATACAATATATATTAAAAAAAAAATTACATGTTGGCATAAATTTTCATTATTTTATTGACTAAGAACTATATTGTTTGAAAGAGACTTGTTTGTCCCTCTAACATGAACATAAAATTTAAATATATTAATTGAATAATAGAAAGAAATATCTAAAATCTTATTCTACAATCTTATAATATAATATACTAGAAAAGCTCAATTATCAAGAAAACATAATCATATCACACTAATGAATAATTAGAAATAGAATAATAACATACAAGTTTCTTCCTCCTATATATTTAATCTATTATTATATTCACTTTCTTTTGGGATACTGGTGACAGATCACCACTGTTAAAGAAACAGTAGTTATATGCCAAATTTTCTTCAACCACCATTAATATTTCCGTTCTCCCGCTTCCAAAGATCTCATTTACCAATATTTACTTCATCAAGAATTAAACCTATTTTGCATTCAAATCCTTAATCAACCTATCCTTCGACATATCCTTCTCAAATAGTAACACTTGCATTTATAATCTTCTATCTCTTTTATATTGATAACTAAAATTAATTTGATTTTATGGAGATTAATATTTGATTATAACAACTTATAATTGCCTATTATTTTATTCTAATGTACAACCTTTTAGTATTCTCTACTAATTTCTACAATATTTTGCACTACTTTACTACCTTTTAAAATATTATAATAAATTCTAATAAATTATAGAGGAATTCAAATGGCTTTGCAATACGCAAAAGATCCTTATTTGGATGGAAAGTGATTCTAAGGAAGTCATTACAATTTGAAAATATTTTATTTTATCTTGACATTGTGACTAATAGTTAATTATTGGAATATTATAAGTGACAAAATAGTAAAGTATTAAAAATAATAATAAAAATAATATAAAATTAAGTAAGTTGGAATGTTAAATAAAGATAAATTTTTTTTTCTTAGTATAAAATTAATTATCATTATTTTATTTTTATTTTTTATCTTACATTTGATCAAATATATGAATTTAATATAATTTAAATAGCTACATAAATATTATTATTCTATCTAATTTAATAACATAAATTTAAATTAAGAGTATATTCTTTATTTTAAAATTTTTAATTTTATTATCATTTTTAAAATTTTTTAACATCTTTATTTTTACATATAATTCATATTTTTCTTATAAAATATAGCTTTAAGTTTTTTCATTATATGTTTTTGAAAAAAAAAATGAAATATTCATAATTATGAGTTTATTAATATTATTTGATATAATTTTAAAAAATAAAATAAAAAATATTAAAACATTATAGATATGCTAATTTTACTTTTTTTTAAAAAAAAAATTGTTTAGTATAACAAAAAAAATTATTAATATAAATTGATGAGAAAATTGTTTATAAATTTAAAACTTAACCTCTCTCTAAAATAAATTTTATTTAAAATATAAAAATTACAAATTGTAGAAATAAAAATATTCAAGTTTTTCTTTTAGTTTGTTAAAAATACAAAAAGAAAAAAATACAAATATAAGTTATAATAAAAAAAAATTAAAAAAAATTATAATAAAGGTAAATTATGAAAAATTATAAGTTAGATTAGAAAATACTTCAATTTTAAAAAATAAAATAAAATAAAATAAATATTAAAGTAAAATACATAAATTCATACATAATCTTAAAATTAAAAAAAAATTATAAACATGTCACAAATTGTAATCTTATAAATAATAGTTGTAACCTTTTGATGTTTTAGAGTTGATTTCGAAGTATATTAATGTGGTTGATGAGGAAGATATTTTTTTTTTTTTTTTTTTTCAAACCAAATATCTTTGAAAAATACAATTAATTTAAATATCTTCAAAATGAGAAATATTATTACAAATATTATAAATATTATAAATATTATTATTTTATTAGTGATTTTGAAGAAAAATAACTTAAATATTAATAAAGTGATAAGTATAACTAAACGCAAAATCTACATACCAATTTTCCCATTCAAATTTTTTTTAGTCTTCCCTTTTTATTTTATTTTTTTCTCTAAAAAATGCAACCATAAAATAAACCTCTAACAAAAATATAATTAAAGTAAATAAAATTAAATATTCAAGATGATACAAGATATATATTCTAAAATATCACATGTTGACATAAATTTTAGTTATTTTATTGACAAAAGAAATATATAATATAGATAAGATGGAAATTTTTAATTAAAAACATTAAATTAAAATATTTAAGATAAGGACCAAAAAATCATTTAAGTTTATCCAAATTACATTCTAACAACTATACATTTTCTTATTATAGCCAAAGCTATCTAATGGGATAAAAAATAATAATAATAATAATAATATTTATTAAAAAATATGTCTCTTTTGCTTAAAAAAAAAAAAAAAGATATTTATTTATTAATTTTATTAATTAAATATTTATTAAAAATTATTTTTTTAGATATATTGATTCACATAATAATTCAATTAAACTCGAATAAATGTCAATAATATATACCAAAATAGTTAAATAATTAAAATATAATTATATATAATATTCAAAGAAATAAATTCAATAATTAGATGAATATAAATTATATAATTAAATTTATATATATTATAATATTAAATAAGTTTAATTAGTAAGAAGATATAATATTAAAGAATATTATGTTCTTATAATATTTAATATAATAATTAGAATGTATTAGTTTTCAATCATTTGAGAAGAAATGTTCACATCATCACTCTATGAAGTCTATGATCTTTAGAAATCACCAATGAATTCAAGGATCTGCCATAGTTGGAAAATTAAACCCAAAAGTTGTGAAGGTGGAAGATAAACCGATCCATGGCCAATATATAACAGCATCAACTGAATGTTTTGCATGAACTATCAACCATTGAATAGTCTTGCCGATGGTGCAATGTCCCAGCCTTATTGAAACCTCCGATAAAAGTCTTATACATGTCGGTGATGGTAGTAGAACTTGTCGATCTCTACCTTCCACCTCTCAATGATAATCTGTGGAGAATTTCTTAAGGCTGATTTTGGAGTATACTGTTAGAGCTGATGAGGAGGATATTTCTTTCTTCTTTTCTCAAAGCATATATATCTTTGAAGAATGAATATAATAAATTTAAATATCCTGAGAATGAGAAAGAACAAATACAAATAATAATAAATATTATTATTTTATTAGTGTTTTAGAAGAAATGAGTTAAATATTAATAAATAGATGAGTATTATTAAACACAACTATCTATATACTAAATTTACCCTTCATATATTTTTACTCTTTTTTTTTTTTTTCCTCCTCTCAAAATACAACCACAAAATACCTCAAAAAAAAAATTCATAATTGAAGAAAATAGAACCAAATATTATAAGACATATACAAGACATATAAAATAAAAATGACAAACTAACATAAATTTAGATTTTTTTTTTCTTCTTCTATTAACAAAAGAACTATTGTTCAAAGAGACATGTTTGACTCTAATATATCTCTTTTTCTTAAAAAAAAGATATTTTATTAATTATTAAAATGGACATTGAGTTATATAAATAGCTCTTTGAATGTTGGTCTTTGCTAAAATACATGTGATGATGATAAATTTAAATTGATTGGATCTGTTGATTCTGATTTTGCTTGGGGATAAAGATAATAGAAAGTCAACTACTACACATTCTGATTCTGATGTGTTGTGTTAGTTGGAAATCACAATTGCAACATATTGTCACATTATCATCTATAGAAGCTGAATATGTTGCTTTGTGTGATGCATTTAAGGAAGCAATTTGGCTTCAAGGTTTGTTAGATGAAACCGAACTTCTTACTAGTTGTGTTACTATATTTTGTGATGGCCAAAGTGCTATTCACCTAAGTAAAAACCAAATGTATCATGATAGGACAAAACATATTGATGTAAAGTATTATTATGTTAGAGAAAATGTTATAAATAAAACTATTGATTTACAAAAAATAAACACTGAGGGTAATGCAGCTGGCTTTAGTACAAAAGTTGTCACAGTGAGTAAGTTCAAACAATTTTTGACCATACTCAATGTGAACTGATTTTTGTTTTTGTTTTTGTTTTCTTGCAGATACTCGAGTCAATGACAGTATCCTTGAAAAGTTCACTGCACTAAATAGGTTTATTTTTTGAGTTAGGATTCAAGGTGGAGTTTGTTGAGTTGTGAATCCCACTCCAAAAACTACGTTGTTCTACTAATGGGAGTGGCAATATGGCTATACTCAAAACTACATCGTTTTGGTTAAGTAAAAGGGTCATATAGACCATTGATTGGATTTGATCTATGGCTCTCTTTTAAACCCTTCTTTGTATCTTATATATATATCTCATTATAAGAGAAACCCTAGTAGATGTTTTTTATCTTTCTCTTTCTACCTCCCTTTCTCTCTCTACCTCCCTCTCTCTCTCGGGTTCTTGAGTTCCCAATTAGGTTTTTTAGTCCAGATTTGGGTTTATCCTTTCTTTGTGTTATTCTGAGTAGATCTTGAAGGATAGTCGAGTTTCTTTCCTCAAATTTATTGGTTGAAGCAACACGGTGTATGTTTGGACTGTTTATTTCCTTGGTGTGTATGATTTGAATCTTAGGTTGAGATTCTTGATACTCAACGGATAGGTTTATTTTGGGAATTTATACTTGGGGGTTGTTATATTGTATTTTGTACCGAGAAAGAGGAACATCTCATTATTGTAAATTTGATTTTATACTTAGTGCAGTGAACACTCTCGGTTGAGGCTCAACGTGTATGTACTTGGTTTCACTTTTTTTGGTGAAATCAGAGAACAACGGTAAAAATCCACTGTTGTTGTTCGTTTTTTCCATTTACTGTTTTTTGTATTTTTATTCTTCAATTTTTCAACACATAATAATCGGATTAAAATCCAACAAGTGGTATCGGAGTCAAAGGTTAAGTGGGTTTCATATCCATGTTCGGTGTGGGAGAAGCCCTCAATGTGGTGTCCAACAATGGTGGTGTCTTGCGATGTGTTCCGGAGGGAGGCCATGGGTATGTGGTGGTTCGGAGGTGCAAGAGGATTTCGTTGGATGGGAGGCCCACAGGCATGTGGTCCTTGGTTTGAGGGGAAGCCCAAGTCCCACATTTGAAGATGAGACAAGAGTTGCCCAGCATATAAGTATTCCACCTACTCCATTAGTATGAGGCCTTTTGGGAAGGAGCCCAAAAATAAAACTGTGAGGGCTTAGGTCCAAAGCGGATAATATCATACTAATGTGGAGTTAGTTGAGGTGGTAGTCCAACCTCGTGGAAGAACGGACCCAACAAGTGGTATCGGAGTCAAAGGTTAAGTGGATTGCATGTACAAGGTGTGGGAGAAAGCCCTCAATACGATGCCCAACGATGGTTGTGCCTTGTGTGTCGAAAGTCTTCCTGGCAATGTTGAAGGTTAGGCGGCGGGTTCCGGAGGGGAGGCCACAGGTATGTGGTGGTCCAACGGCGCAAGAGAGTGTAAGAGGATTTCGTTGGAGGGGAGGCCCACGGGTATGTGGTCTTTGGTTTGAGGGGAGGATTGTTGTGTTGAGGTATCAATCCAAGTCCCACATAGGAAGATGAAGCAAAAGTTGCCTAGAATATAAGGTTTTCACCTACTCGATTAGTATGAGGCCTTGCCCAAGAACAAAACCGTGAGGGCTTAGATCCAAAGCGAACAATATCATACTAATGTGGGAGTTAGGTGAGGTGGCGGCTTGATGGGAGAAACGGGCCCAACAAGTGGTATCAGAGCCTTGTTAGGGTTCAATGTGTCGGTTTTAGGATTTTTTGTTCAGATCCGATATCATCTTGATATTAAATCTGGTTTTATGGCTTCCAATCGGATTGAGATTTCCCAATTTGATGGGAAAATAGATTTTCAAAGCTGGAAGAAAAAAATGCGGGCTCTACTTTCGCATCACAAGGTGATTTTCACCTTGGAAAAAACCCAGAAAAATGGCCCGAAGATTTACTCTCAAAAAAGGTCAAAATCGAAGAGGAAGCTTACAATCTTCTAATACTTAATTCGGTAGATTCAGTGTTACGCAAAGTGGATAAGGAAGAAACACCATTGGCACTGTGGAGTAAGTTAGAAACCCTATATTCTCTCCCTTCTGTTACTAACATAGAATTTTTAAAAGGTTCCCTATTTTCTATTAAAATGGACATGAATAAATCTGTGGATGATAACGTTGATGAAATGTTAAAATTAAATTTGATGTTAAAAGGAACAGAACATGAAATTGATTCACAAAGTCTTGCTGTAATTTTGTTAAATTCAGTTTCAGAGGACTATGCGTTGTTAGAAATTTTGTTCAGTACACTAGAATTACCCCATCATTTGACCTTGCGACATCTGGACTTAAGGCAAGAGAAATGGAACTAAAATTAAAACGAAATTCCAGTAGTAGCTTATATGCTAAATTTAAACCAGAAATTTACCATAAAAATCGGAATGGACATAAGGGTAAAAAGATAGGGAAGAATGAAAACAAGAATAAATAAACTAAAAAATGTTACCACTGTAACAAACCAGGTCATATAAAGAAAAATTGTTACTCATGGATTAAGAAACATAAACAATTAAATAATGAAGGAACATCTATGACACTAAATGAAAATAATATTTCTGAAGTTCTTATGCTATCCTCTTATACAAATTGTAATGATTGGATAATAGATTTTGGATGTTCTTTTCATATGAGTCCCAATAGAGATTGGTTTCGGGATTACAAAGAAACTAAAACTGAATCTGTTTTTATGGGAAATGATAATATTTGTTTAATTCATGGAATTGGAAACATTCCCTTAACACTTGAAAATGGTAATACCATTTTATTAACAAATGTTAGACACATTCCCGATCTTAAAAGAAACCTAATTTTTGTTGGTGTACTTGATGACCTTGGATGTGAAAATAGAATTAAATATGGTTATCTTGAAATTGTTAGAAATAATAAAGTGATTGCATATGCTAAAAAGAAAAATAGTTTATATGTACTATGTGGCATATATTCGGGTTTATCTAACATTGCAGCTCCTCCGATAAACTCATAAGCATGTGCTATTAAATGGCACCTTAGACTAGGGCACATGAGTCAAAAAGGTATGAAAGTCCTTGAGCAAAAAGGACAGCTAGGTAAGGAATCTCTATCTCCTTTGGATTTCTGTGAAACTTGTGTGTTAGGTAAACAACATAGATTGAGTTTTAAACCTGGAGCACACTTAGCTAAACAGAAAATTGATTATGTGCATGTTGATTTGTGGGGTCCTGAAAGAATAAGTACACATGGTAACTGCAAATATTTTCTGTTTATTGTTGATGATTATAGTTGAAAGGTTTGGGTCTATTTACTTAGAACCAATGATGAAACCCTAGAAAAAATCTAAGGACTAGAAAATCCTTGTAGAGAATTAGTTAGGGAATACTATAAAAGTATTAAGGACTAATAGAGGGTTAGAATTCTGTAATGAAGAATTCGGTAG
Source organism: Cynanchum wilfordii (assembly GCA_025388415.1). Taxonomy (NCBI): domain Eukaryota; kingdom Viridiplantae; phylum Streptophyta; class Magnoliopsida; order Gentianales; family Apocynaceae; genus Cynanchum; species Cynanchum wilfordii. The sequence continues at coordinate 153,890 of JAHSUH010000065.1, forward strand.
ATATTGTAGTGACCATGGGATTTTAAGACATAGAACTGTGAGAATGGCCCATGATAACTCTACTTTTGTAGAGTTATTGCTTGTTTCTTAAGCTTGATTTTATTAAAGAGCGAGTGATGTAATTCTATTGTTGGCTAATTTTTGAGTTCATTGTTAATCTTTGTTTGTGTGATTGTTTTATACTTAGTAAAGCAGCTAAAATTCAAGATAAAAGAGGAGTTTAGAGGCTGAATGGAAGACACCACAAAACTTGAAGGACTAAAGGTCTAAAAAGTCAAAGTTGAGCTCTAAAAAGGAAGTTGGGCTTCACAAATTGCAATTGGGCCAAGGGAATTAAATGGGCTAAGAAAATAAAAGAAAGAACAAAAGAAAAGAAAGGAAGTCCAAGATGTACCTTCTAGAATTGATGAAAACAAGAGGAGAATGGCAATTTGGGGAGTAGATCGGGAATTGGAAGTAGAGGACGGTTTTCGGGAAAAATAAAAGAAAAAGGAGAATGGAGTGAGAGGGGAGCTAGAATTGTTGGAAAGAAGCTGAATTATTCAAGAAGGAAGGAGAAGCTTTGGAGGATTCACCTACAACTAAGGAAGGATTTGAAGAGGATCAAGAAGAGAAGGTTTAGAAGAATCATAATCAAGAGATTAGTTCTTGAACTTTTACTTCTTTCCTTACTGATTTTTGTAATTCCATTCCTAAGTATTTTGCTGTAAATTTCAGAATGTTTATGGATTCTTCATGGGGAATTTTTTACAATAGAATCATGAACTAATTTGTCATATACTAGGCTAGTTGGAACCATGTTATGTTAAATATTTGATATGTTGATGTTGAGACTATAGAATGTTTTGTTAATTCATTCAAGTGCCTATTATGTTATTTGTTACTATTGATTGATCACCTCTAGTTAATAATTGAGTTAATCTTTAAATCCGAAAGGATTGGGCTTAATGGACACAACACTTGAATGGTGCTTGATTGATTTCTTTGATTTTAATTCTGTGGTGGTATAGACATATATTACTACCTTGCATAGTCCTTGAGAATTTATGTGCTTAATGTGAAGTCCTATCTTATGAACTGCATAGAGATATGGATTGATATTTGTGGACTGAATTTATGGAATGTTGAAAAACGTGCATAAACTGTTGAGAAATTATTGACTAATTGACAAAGCATTGCTATAGCATCAATACAACATTGGCCAATTTTAGTGTATAACAGGAGAAAACTAGTCTAGTGCTCATTTCATTTGAAATTGTTTGTTTCTCCTTTCCAGTTGTTGTTTCCTGAATTTCAGTTTCCCAGTAACTCTATTACCCTTTGCATTTATTATTCAAGTTTAGAATTAGTCAACCATCCATCAATTTTATTCAATTTTAGACCACTCATTATTACACTCATTTCACATTATTCACTTAACAATCCATGTGGGATCGTTGTCTAGTACCTAGTACTATATTACTTGTTGACAGTGTATACTTGCACTTTGTGTCGTATTTTACACAATAACCCCATAACAAAATGGGGTTGTTGAGAGAATTAATAGAACTATCTTAGAAAAAGTTAGATGTCTCCTATTCATTCTGGGTTAAATAAACCTTTTTTGTGGGGAAGCTTTAAATACACTTGTATATCTTATAAATAGAAGCCCCCCAACTGCCCTAGAACTCAAATCACCTCAAGAAGTTTGGACAAATAGGTTCCAAGCTTAGATCACCTTAGAATTTTTGGGTGTTCTGCATATGCACACACAAGGGATGGAAAACTAAATCCTAGATCCATTAAATGTATTTTTCTAGGATATGAACCAGGGACAAAGGGATATAGACTTTAGGATAAGCAATCATCGGGGATTAAAGTCATAATATCTAGGGATGTTATTTTTTATGAGTCTAGTTTTCCTTGTAAATCTAGAACTACCTCTAATCATGATGATCTCACACTTAGTGAGGATAACACTAATAGTGAAAATGTCAGTACTACACAAATTGAGGTGGAGCATCAACCTCAATTGGATGAGACTTTAGAAACACAAGATGAACCAAACATAGAAATAAAATATGACCAAGTAGAAACATTAGACTAATCTCAAAAGGAGGAACTTAGATCATATCAACTTACAAGGGATAGAGTCGAAGAGAAATATGGCCACCTTCTAGATACTCTTATGCCGATTTAGTATATACTGCATTTATTTCTGCCCTTGAGGCAAAAATGATTAAACCAAATTGTTATGAATCTACAAGCAAATCTAAGGATAAAGATAAATGGTTAGAAGTTATGTTAGATGAGATGAACTCTCTAAATAATAATTTTATTAATGATTTAGAATAAATAAAATAATGACATTTGATACATTTGTATTAGTATAATGATAATAATAATAATTTTGTTGGGTTTGGACCTCCTATTTGGATGAGTCCAAACATGTTTTAAGAATTTTATTATTAGACTCACTTGACCCTAGTAAATAAACAAAACACTAATTAATTTAGGTAAGGGAAATTAACTGAAATACAAAAGTGATAAAAGAGAGAAACATCATAATTTTTCTAAACTCGGCTACTACTTTTTTGGGAGTTTCAACTAATCAATTGTTAAATCGCCTTCAAATTTGGATATGTTGTTCATGAGTTCAAGAAAAACATTATGAACGGTGGAGATTGCATTTGGAGTGTTCTAGAGAGGTATTTTGTGTTAAAATCGAAACTAGTGCACTGAGTATTTTCTTGAGTTTATGCTTTAATATTTCATCTATTAAGCTTGTATTTTTTTCAAGATTAGTGTTGATAAAATTATTTGTGTTGATTTAACTTTAATTATTTGCTGTTTTTAAGAGAAGTTTGATCGTCTTTTAAATTTTTCACTACAACGTATTTACTCCCATCAAATTTTTCTTACTAGTAAACTTAGCCACACACAATCAGGCAATCAATATCTTCCTTTGTGCTATAAAATTAATAGGAAAGTAATCATTTTTCTGTGTAATTTGGTAAAATTTAAATGCAAATACTTTTTTATTGCCTAATTAGTATCACCTCATGATGCCATATATTTTTCCATAATATTTCCAACTATACATTACCAATTTTTTTCCTTTTTTCCTTTTCCTAAAAAAGGTGGATTTCTAATAAAAGGGGCAAAAAGGAAGAGTTATATATGACTAGTTGAAAGTAGTGATTTGGCTTTGGAGTTTTGAAAATATTTTCACTTTTTTTTTTTTTCTTAGGGGCACCACTGGCACCTTTAAGCCAATCTACATCTAAACTAATTCTCATTCGAGTTGGGTTGACCTTCCGGGAGGAAACTCTTTGCCCAAATTTTAAATAGTTACATACATAAGTCAAAATTTAAACCTTTAACCTCACTTACGTCTTGAGTTATCTTTTCACATTAAAAACAAACAAGATGCATATCTTGGTAAATGTGTTTGCTTATTGTGGTGTTCAATATAACATATTATAGTAAATTGACCTTCTTTTTTTCTTTTTTTCTTTTTTTTTATATTTTGGAAAGTCAAATTTCATTAATTGAAAGGCATGAATAATGTGCTATAAAAATATAAATCCAACTTAAAAAATTTAAGATAAAATTTTCAACCTGAGTCAAAAAAAAATTACACATACAAACAACGTATTAAAAAAAATCATCTTAATTATATCTATAGTATTTCAACCATCGATTATGAACTTCATCTAAAAACAGAGCTCAAATTCATGTTTTTCCTTCAACAACAAACCAAGTGATCTTTGACATATCAAAAATTCTAAATAAAATCTACGAAAAATATTATAAAAAAATGAGGAGATGATCCAGATTTAGATATAGTATGTCTCTAGCCAAGAGAGAAGCTCTTGTCAAAATTCACTTGAATGGAAATCATTATCGATCTCTAAAGGTACTAATATTTTTATTTTTAAAATAGTACCCAATAGATTATCCACTTTATGCAGTATAGAAGAATCATAAAACTCTATTGGAAAGTTAGGTAAATCTAGCACAAATAGCTATTTGACGATATTCTATTATTCTTAAACAAAATCTAGGTTCCCCGATATCTAATAGTTAAAAAATTTTATCCTATAAAATCAGGAAATCTAATGAAATTACTTCATAGTATATAGTTATGTTCAAATCTAAATTTAATGATGAGGAAGTAAGGTTAACTATTATCTCATCTTTTATATTACTTTGTGAGTACTCCCTTCAAATACATACCGAAGGTAAGTAAATTGTGTTATTTTTCTTTAAAAAAATATCTAATTTAGTCTTTCATTTTTTACTTCTTCCCCCATTTAAATAAGATGGAAAAGTTATACAGAAAATTTTAGAAAATTACTTTTGAATTATTTTGGGACAAAAGTATTGGAGTATCAATCTAAATACCACATCTAAAGATGATGCAAGAATTGATTAGAATATAAGAATTTCACTTACTCCGTTAGTATGGGGTCTTTTGAGAAGGTACCCAAAAACAAAATCGTAAGAGTTTAGACCCAAAACGGACAATATCATATCTTATGCTATGTTAAAAAAAAACATTTTGCCGACTCATGAGCCCCGATAGTTGTTTTTGAGGTTTTTAAAAGGGTTAAACCCAAGTTTGGCCCAATTTATTTGTCAAATTACACACCTGCCCCATACTTCAAAACCATTGCACAAAATGGCTTCATCGCAGCCAAGATCTGCGTCTTTAAACTGAATTCGCATTATGGGTATGCAACTTACTAAAAATATAAGTCGCATCTCCAAAATGCTACTTCACTTTTCCATTAATGGAAAGTTGCATTCCGAAAATGCAACTTCCGTATAAATTTCACACTAAGTTAAACGACGTCGTTTTATGTAAATGAAATGGTGTCTTTTGAGTTCGTTTAGCAAATGTCACTTCAATATTAATTTAAACGACGTCGTTTTGTGAAGTTGCATTTGCAAAATGCAACTTATGTGTAAATTTCACAACTAAATGAAATGACGTCGTTTTGAACAAATAGATTCATCTTCTCCATTTCCCCCTTTTTTTCTTTCCATCTCTACAATCGAATTTCTTTCTTTCTTTTCTTTCTTTCTTTCTTTCGCCTATCATCTCCATGTCGTTTTTTCCATCTCTACATCAATGTCTCAATTTTTCCGGGTAATAAGGTAAGTGTTTTAGTTTTTTTTTTTTTTTTTTTTTTTTTTTTTTCAGTTTTTCAATAGTTTTAATTGATTGGAAGAAAATGAAAATGAATGAAATTTTTGAATAAGGGTTTTGAATGGTATGTCCATGGAAACATTTTGGTTCTTTGGTTTGGTTCTTCGGTTCTACTGATTTGGAAAATTTGTCTAAAAGGAACATCAACTAGATTTGGAAAATTTTGTTAAAAATATTTGATAGTCATCCGACATTATTAGTCTTCTAGCTGTTTAATTTTGGAAATGTATTAGTTTTGGTAACATATTTTTCATTTGAGTGATCAAAATTTTTTTTTTCTTTAAATCTTTCTCTTTGCTAATTTATGTACTATTTGTAGCAAATAAAAATATATATATATATATATATATATATATATATGAACTTGAAGGGTTGGTTGGATATATATTTTTTTCCCCCAAAAAAATAAGTGAAATTCTTGATGTTTTGGGAAATGAAACATGTGAGAAAGATTTGTTTTTGACTTTGTTTATGAATCTTCAAACTTTGTATGATATAGGAATTAGCTACCTAAAGCTGCTGCTGATCTGCAAAAGAAAGGTTATATATATATATATCAATATTTAAACACCACAGAAAAAGAATAAATAATAATAATGTGTGTGTTGTTTCTTCTTCATATTTAATGATTGTTTTGTTGTTTTACTACTTTATTTGGTTTTAATCTTTTATGTATATCCTTTATTATGTTCATTAGCAATTATGTTTGCAAATTTCTTAGGTCAGCCAAACTTTAAATACAAGAACAGCAACAAAAGGACCTAATTAAGCTAGTTACTTTTTTCCTAATTATCTCATTTCATTTAGTTTTTAGCTAGTTCTCTTCCATTATTTCATTTGGATTTGGCATGATTTAAGTAGGCAATAAGAACTATAATGAAGCAAAGTTTGCACTTGAAATTTGTGAATGTTTCCAATAGATTGAAAAGTGAATTTGTCTTTATTTTAATTTCACAATTGAAAAATGTATTAGTTTTGGGGGTTATTGTGTTTTTGAATTGTTGTGATGTATTGTTGAATTGTAGATGATATTAAGGGTTGACTCTTTTACTTTTCATCTCTTTTGGCATGTCTTTTCTTTATGTTAGCCTTCTTGTGTGTTTAGTGTAAGGTTTAGGTATGGTTTTAGATATAGTTTACTTGCTTTGATATAGTCTTAGTTTAGTGTGAAGTTGACTTATATCATTGTATATTATGAACAGATGACAGGTCCTCTCGATCTTAGTGTGTTGGTGAGACAATTTGATCACGGAAGTCAAATTATTTGGGAACTTGGTGATAATGACACATCATAGACTTGCTTAGTAGTACGACAATGGGATTCTAAATTTTGGCACTTATATGATACTTCATTTGTTCGAGTGAAGGAGTATATTGACATGCTTGGGTTCGGAAGAGTATCTCGTGCAGGTTACCACACTCTTGATTGAGGCTTAATTACTGCATTGATAGAGAGATGGAGACCAGATACCCACACCTTCCACTTCACCTCTGGAGAGGCTACTATCTCGAGTAATGGATGATGTGACACAAGTTATGGTCCCTTTTAGAGATAGATTACGTAGGATTAGAAAGCCTACAAGTAGATACACTCCGGGATAGTTATTTTACATTGTAATTTGATTTTAGTTTATATGAATTTGTTTAAATTTTTTAATCACTTTATGTTTTATTCAATTTCTATTATTTATAAATAATAATAATAAATGAATCTTAAATATAAAATATGTAGTATTAATATTAATTTAAAATTTTTAAAGGAAAAAATACAATTTAAGAATCAAATTCAAATATTAACTACACTCCAAATTTCTCAAAAATTGGTTTCTGCGATTGCTAAAGCGACATGTTGTGAGATTTCTTTATTGATGATTTCTTTATTTTTTAAAAAATAATTCCCCTCTCAAGAAATCTCAAAACCCTTATTCAAAAATTTCCTTCATCTTCATTTTCTTCTAATCAATTTAAACTATGGAAAAACTAAAATACAAAAAAAGACTAAAACATTTACCTTATTACCCAGAAAAATTGAGACCTTGATGTAGAGTGAATCCAAAGAAAAAAAAAGGAAGAAATTTCGGTTGCAGAGATGGAAAGAAAAAAGGGAAGAAATGGAGAACATGGGTCTGTTTGGCAGTCATTAAAACGACGTCATTTTGATTGTTCAAAACGACATTGTTTCATTTACTTGTGAAATTTATACAAAAATTGCATTTTGTGAATGCAACTTCACAAAACGACGTCGTTTAAATTAATTATGAAGTGGCATCTACTAAACGAACTCAAACAATACCGTTTCATTTACATAAAACGGCGTCGTTTCACTTAGTGTGAAATTTATACCGAAGTTACATTTTTAGAATGCAACTTTTCATTAATGGAAAGGTGAAGTAGCATTCCGGAAATGCGACTTCTATTTTTAGTAAGTTGCATTCCCAGAATGCGACTTCAGTTTAAAGACGCAGATCTTGGCTGCGATGAAGCCATTTTGTGCAATAATTTTGAAGTATGGGTCATGTGTGTAATTTCACAAATAAATTAGGTCAAACTTGGTTAAACCCTTTTTTTCCCTTTAAATTTACTTATAAATTTTAATTTTTTAATTTTCTAATAATTTTAATTTATAAACAATATTTTATATTTATAATTTTTCATTAATTCAAAAAAAATTATCTTTTTCAAATAAATAATTTAATATTATTATTTTAATTTTTTTTTAATTTAATAAATTTGCTATATATATCTCGCACTTTTCATCTAGATTTGTCTAACCTACATTTAAATAGAATTTGATTAAGACATCATAGAATTTGATTGTATATATATATATATATATATATATATCCCTATTTTGGAAAATAACAACCCCTCCCATGTTGGAGGATATGGACCTGTCAGGCAATTACACAATCTAACCTTGAAGAGGGAGAGTAACCACTAAAACCTATGACTTGGAAACCCTCCTGTCAAAAGCCTTCTACAATCTACTCTTTAACAGCTGCACCATTGTAAGGGGCTGCAACATTCCTTTTTTTTTTTTTTTTTCCTTTTCTGGCTTTGGCAGCTGAGACTTTCAAGACTCTCCTCCATACAGGCAACTATATAGTAGCAGGTTCTCTCTCTTTTCAAAACCTGCAGTTAACCAACAAGCAACAACAGTAGGAACCGGAAATCAAGATGGACTGGGGAAAAGGATAAGGGAAGTTTTGGGGCTTAAAAAAATCCATTTTTAACCCTCAAAATCAATCAATTTTCATGGCTTAAACAAAACTGCTAATGCCCCCAGCAGTGACTCTTGTTGCCTTTGCCTTGGCCTTGGATAACCATGTGTGCCACACAACTTGCCAAGCAGAACTACAAGCTTTCTGGACACTATCTAACTACAGGAGAGGATCCTGTTGGCTGCAGGAGTTCCCATTTTCTTCTTCTATTACTGTGTGAAAAAAATATAATAACAACAAATATATACACTAAACACCAAACCATTTAATATTGAATGATGAAAAAAAAAATAAGGATTCCTCATTGCATTGTTTCAATGACCAAATGACCATAAGAAAACCGAACAAAGTGAGAAATTCGATTAAATACAGTTCTACAACCAAAAAAAGAAGGATATGAAATGGTGCTGCACAGTTACAACATGAACGCAGTTGTGTAAATTCATTTCATAGGGCATAAAATACAACAATATATCCACAGAAATGTTCGATCACCTCCTTTACTTTAGGGATCTAATCCTCCCGAAGTCATTATCAAGGAAATGCTACTCTTTTAAGATATACAGACGATTATTGTTAAAGAATTCTGCTCTTTTAACCTGGAAATTCCCGCTTCAATTGCAAATTAACTACATGGATTTGAAATGATATCATGCATTATCTGAAACACATAATTCAGAGCACCCTTTTTGGATCACGAGCTGCAGCTAGATGATCCTGCAATTCCAACAAACCCACAGGATATCAAGATTAATGGCATCCTCTAAGGACAATCAATATTTTAATTCTAAATTAAAGTAAAAGAAGTCTACTGAGTTCTTCTTCGAAAAAGAAAAAAAAAAGTAAAATGGGCAAAAATCCAAAAAGCACAACTACAGGACACAATCATGATGACCCAAAGTACAACCAGAAGACTGCTCAAGGAATGTGAACAGGTACACATGTAAATGCAGCTGCTCATGAAAGTTAACATCAAAGAAGTATGCTTTGTGGATATTAGGTGTATAAATTCAACCCCTCTTCACCAACTTTAAGAGTAGGAGGTAATTTAACATGGTTTCAAAAAGCTGTTCAAGCATTAGCTCCTACCTCCATATTTGTTGTTTCGTGTATGTGATGGGTTTGTTATTGAGAATTTGTGTTCCGTCCACACGTGAAAGGGTGTGTTAAGTATATAAATCATCCCCTATCAATGAGCTTTAGGCTTTTAGAGCATATAGTAATTTAACACAAATTAATAACCAGTTAATCATCTTTACGGTGGCTGATATGATTTATATCTATTGAATAAAAGGTTTATGGTTTTAGAAGAAAGAATCGAAATTTGAAGAACAGCAGAAAAAAGACTTCTGTCCAAAAATAAAGACGAGAGGCAAACCTCGGAACAGAAAACACTATTTCATCACATAATAGCCTACCTAGTTATGTGTATGGACCAAGAGCCCTAGAACCAAAAGCAATTAAAAGCTAAGAAAACTTCATTATGCATGATTATGACGGCCATGAAGCTGTGAGCATAAAAGATGTCAGTAGACTGCATTAAGAAACCCTAAAATAAAACAGGACCCAAACAACAAATGATGAATAATTTTACATCAACAAGTAAATTATCAGAACACCTCACTAAAGTCCCAAGAGACAAACATACCACTAAGCTAAGAGACAAAAAACAAGGACACAAGTAGAACAGAAAAACAGCACATCAACAGCCCAAACACCTGTGCAGTAAACTACCAAAAACAGAGAACAAACGCTTCCAAACTGCCTAGGAATGAACCCCAAGAACCAGTTCAGGAGGATAAACACAGAAAACAAAAACAGGAAAGAAGCAATCTGGGAGCTGCCTAAACTGTTCAGTATGCAAAAAGCTAAGAGACAAAATTGAAAACATTTAACTGGTAAACCCAAGTTGATCTTCATCAAATCAAGCTTTGAGTTTGAGCAACTCAATTAGATAAATGAGTCAAGCTTGAGCAATACCAAATCCAGACTCTCTCAATGGACATATTTGAGCTCTCATACATAACATGGTAGGTCTCACAAATGGTTGTTTTTTATGTCCTCCCACCATTCAAAATTGAATGTCCACATGACTCAATCTAACCAACAAGAAGAGTCTTTGACCCTCATGAAAATACAATATAATCCTTATTATAATACATCTCTCAAATTACAAGGTCACTAGTTGAACATTAAATGAAAACTAATTGTTTTATTAAAAATATACATTCAATTAAGGAAATCCCAGAATATAAATGTCGACACTCAATGTTAGACAAAGAAAGTATCAGTAATAGTCTAGGCTCCAAACATGGTGAAAAGAATTCAATGCTCAAAAAACTTTTCTACCTTCTCTCTTTTAGTCCACTTACAATACTATAGAAACTTATTCACAAAGAATGTCAAGATGTACATGAAGGAACTTTTCTGGAAACCCAAAATGTAGAACTCAATACCCTTGAAATAGTAGTTGTAAACCATTTTTAAAACCCTAATTCTGCACTTAAAAGCCATTGCACCTAAAAGCAGCTTTAGAGCTCATCTCCACCTCCTCAAAAGTTGCAGCCACATGCCAACTTTTGATCATCTCCAAAAGAGTAAAATTATTGGATGTATAGGTAGGTCATGTATGCCTATTTTCCTTTTTGTAATGTCATAGTTCAACATGATATAAATGTCAGTCAACTTGAGGTATGGATCATTGTGCACAAGCACCTCCGTCCGAACTTGAAGTCTATATTTGTCTACAGATGAGGTCAAGCACTGCCAAATTCTATAACTTCAATGAGGCAAAAGCTTGACTCACATCATCCTGTTTTGCACCCCTAGTTAAGTAGCCTTAGGAACAACCCGACAAGAATTTAAAAATTCAAATATATATTAAAGGACAAATGTACAGTCACTTTAAGAAAATATTACCTTACAAAGGCTAATCACATGAATTGGAATATAGAAACACATTAAAGCAGGAAAAACTAACCACAGGCCATGATTCCAACTTACAGAGATAAAGTCGAAAGCCCTTGTTTCCTCTTTCTTTGCAGTATTTATCATTGAAGTGGAAGTCTGATTAGGGACACCAGGAGCAAAAATGTCCGGCAGTGGTGAAGGATACCCTCCATTCGATCCAGCAGAATCAGGCTGCAAATTTCCTAATTGCTGGAAGTTGTTCATTGTTGCTAGAAACTGCTGTTGGCCAAGAAGAGTTCCAAACCCATTATAATTCATCAGTTGTGGAGCAAATGATGGATTAAACACAAATCCTGGAGGTAAAGTATATGGCATAGCACCATAAGGCAACACAGGATTTGCATTCATCCCAGCCGATTGGGGAGCAAGTATACCATTCAAGACATTGCTAGGAGCCTGATTGCCCATGTTCACAGCAGACTCTGGGAACAAATTTGGAGATAATGTACCCTCAGAGTTTCTGCTCTGCTTTGCCATTGAACCATTTTCACTCATAATAGACAAACTAGCCATCATGTCATTTACATCTCCTTTCTCTACCTCTTGTGAAACATCAGATTTGGAACCAAAAATATCGAAGATTTCAGATCCATCAAGCTTACTTGCCAATGGAGGTACTACACCTCCTGATTTGTCAAGAGTCATTCCAGAAAATATATCACCTTCATGTTCTTTGTTACTATTGTTGTGAAATGATACATCAGCAAAAGGATCATCTTCATTTGTCTGTTCAATGGTATTCACATCAGTGTTCAGGCTTCCACTAAAGAAATCATCAACAAAAGGAGCTGCAGATGTTGATGGATATGATGTGCTCTGGTTATTGCTTGACTTTACAGTCTCTTCTGTTCCAAAAAGATCATCACCATCACCAGTGTCAATCAAGTTTGGCATCTGAATATTAGTTGTGTCAGAATTTGCTGCCCTCTCTTGATGGCTGGATCCACCAGTTTGACCACCATCCAAAAGGTTTAAGACCTGTTAATTAAACAGTTGCAAATGTGTTTCAAGAAAGCACCCAATCAAGAAAAATAATAATAATAATAATTGACCCATTCTGAGATAGCATAATCTTGTAAAATCATTCCAATAAACAAAGCCCTGGTTCTATACTATAGATGCAACATTAGTGAGCCCTTTTGACAGATCCCTTCTATATCAGTGGCGCAATTTCAGTGGATCCAATAGGTTCTTTCGATAAAAACAAAGATAAAGAAAAAAGAATAAAATTCCTGAACCAATCTCCATAGTTGCAACCCTGGATTGAAGTGCATTGTACTTCATTTTAAAAGGGAAAAAAAAAGAAGAAAGAAATACTTTAAAAAATCACCACAAATACTAACTTACCTTATGTGATTTCTCCCTCAAAGAAGCCTGGGGGGATTCAGAACACTTAACAACTGCATCCATGTTTTCACTAAAATACTGTCCCACAATAGAAAAATGCACATCATCACTTTTCCTCAACATGGCCTCAAGGAGACAGACAGCTTTCATACGAACCTAAATGGATTAGAACAATTCAGAAATTTTTCATAGAAAAGATAAAAATCCACACCTCCATTCAGTATGACGTAAGCAAAAAGAATTGATTTAGCAAAAGAAATACAAATGTTTTATGGAGAAGAAACTGATTCCTAGAAGCAGGAATACATAATATTCTCTCCTTAATTATTTCTTTTGAATTTTAACCTTAATGCACTCCATGATCAGCAGCATAATAGGAAACACAAACCTGCCATAAGGGAGACAATAGCTTTGATTCAAGAGCATGGCACAATGCCAAAACATCCAATTTAGAAGCTTCCATAATGAAAACATGAAGAGCTTCACGTGTAGGTTGTAAACGTACTCCTCCAGAAGTTACAATAGTTTCCAGAAGCCTCTCCTCACGAGTCTTTTCTGAGTAACTTGTGGTGCCATTATCCTCAGGGGCTTCAAGGTGAGATGTTCTTAGATCCTGTCCTCTGTTTACAGAACCAGCATTTTTCTGAAACATAGAGCTATTTTGGGTTTCACCAAGGGAACTAACTCCATCATACCGATCAGAAAAATCAGATCCATTCGTTAAAGATCTCCGGAGATTTGGACCCCGGTAAGTTCCAGTTTCATTCCTATTAATGGATGAAGAGTTCGTAAAATTACTCAGTCCCTGCTTTATTGTATTGCTTCCAATGTTGACCACCTCACTAAGAAAGGACTTCCTATCATCTGATGGTTCAAAGTTTGTATTCCCAAATCCTTGAATTCGACCACCAAGACTTTCAGTCGCTGAAGGCTTACTTTCTTCAGATGCAAATAAAGCAGATAAAGCTTCCTGGGCAGTTTCACGCACTGCCTTATTTAGGGCATCACCTTTTAAAGGATCTGGATGGCCTTTGTAGAGAACCAACTGCCGCACAGAAACAGAATTCCTTTGCATCTCCCTCCTAAACTCTGCACCTGACTTCCCCACTGCATACTTGATAACTCTTAGAGCCTACAAAAATAAAACAATTATCTCATACATATCAAAGATAAAGGAAGCTATCCATTCAATGATATTCATGTTCAATTTCAAAACCATTCAAGCAAAAGGATTTTTTGCAAATAACATTTCAACTATATTGCTTCCATAAAATAATTTCCTTAGATATGACTGGATGGTATGCCCTTCACTTTGAAGAAAGATTGACTGTTCCACAAGTCCAAACATTTCTCTTGTTTAGGAGAATCAAAATTAAGTCATTCTATCTTGATTATTCTCTATTAACACTTGGGTGGTGGGAACAACTAGTTCGACATGCACCCCAGTATTCAAAGCCAAAACAAATCAATTACCCCAAGTCCCAAGAAAATTCTGACTTACAGACAACACAATAAAATGATAGATCTATCCAACATGCAAAAATTAAAAATAAAAACTCGAATAAAAGAAATAAAACTAAGCTCCAAACTATAAAAACAGAAAAAGAAGATGAAAAATATGCTATCAGATTAACTAATTACCTTTTGCTTTACAACTGGGGATTTGTGTTGGAGTCGTTTGAGGATAAATTCGGAAACTTCTTTGACGATGCTGACATGAGAAGACCGTAGCAGCTCACATATCTCTTCCAATTTGTAAACCGGAGTCACCTTGTCCTCGTCCGACGTCGCTGCCTCAATCATCCGCGACCTCCAATACGACTCCACCGCTCTCCTGCTCTGGTCCATCTATCTTAACTCTTCCTTCTCCGCCAAGCTCCGATCAGGTCAGGTCAAGGTCAAATCAAGTCTATCAATCCAATGAATCTCTCTTTCTGCGGGAGAAAATTGAAATTCGATGAAATCCTTCCAGTTTGGAATCGCTATTTCTTCTATCGAAGTACGAATTCTCCTTCTCAGAATCTGAAATCCATAGATGAAATTGAACCCAATATTTTATTTAGGGTTTTTTTTCGTGTTTTATAATTTATTTATATATTCTGAATAATAATAATAATAATAATAATAATAATAAATTGGTGAAATGGGGGCATGGAAACTACGTGGAAGCATACGAGGGAAAGCCTTGTGTTGGCAGAGCAGTTTTGTTTAGTGTACAAAATACAATTACTACGCTGGAAAGATTCATAAATTTTGCCTCGCCCACCTAATTTATTTGTACTATGCTTCATTTTCAATGATTTTCTCTCATCCTCCACTCTGTAAATTTAAGGGGCAAATTAGTCATTCTACTTTTTCCATTTTTTCTTATAATCATATTAATCTTTTAATTTTTTTTCTTTAAACAAACAAAATCAATTAATTCTTTTTTATCCTAAAAAAATTTACTAATTAAGCAGTTATTAAGGTAAACGTGAAATTTTTTATTCAATAATACATTTTTAAACTTATGAGATTCACTTGAAATGAACCAAAAGTAGAATATATTTGTAATGGAAGCAAACTCGGACAATATAATAATTTTTTTTATATATATAATTTTAAATAATTGATTTTTCGTAATCAAATTAATTGCATATATTCACTTTTTCAATTAATTAATCTCATATCTTTTTAATCAATAATTTTGATCTCTTATAGCAAATCATAATAATTATAAATTTTATCTTCTACCTTTCAAAGTGGATTATTTTGATTCTTCATTGACCACAAAATAACTCATAAAAGCTAAGAATAATGTAATAGTGAAAAAAAATAAGGGGTAAAGACAATGAATTGAAACCCTAGTTTTATTTCTTTGATTTTGATATAATAATATAGCCTAAATGTACTTTGGCAGAGACTTCTTCCTTCAAATTATTGACATAATACTTGCCGCGCATTTGATTATCTTTCAATAATGATGATAATCATTAATTTTTTCGCTCTATAAAATGACTTCAATATTTTATTTTTTAATTGTGAAATTACGTTTTTTTTTTTATGTCAATATACATATGTATGCATGATTTTGTAATGTCTAATCAATGACATTAGATTTTTATTTGATGAGCCAATTTAATTAGAAGATTTCCTCAAAATAATAAGGAATTACAACTACTATCAATTTTACTTTATTCATATAGAATATTCATGATTTTATGTTATTAATTTTTTTTTAAGTGTCTTAAACAATGGAAGAACACCTCTAATTTACATTTGAGCCGGGTTGGATTCATACCGGATAAAGCTTTGGCTTTAAATAAATAGCTACATACATGAGTTGAGTCTAAACCTCCAACCTCATTTTAAGTTAGAAAAGTTTCTTATTAGTTCACTTACGACTTAAGGTTAACTATTTTAAATATGTGATAATAAACGCATCTCAATATGGAAGTAAAATGTTTAAAATTTATAGTTAGATTTTCTTGGCAAGGTCTCCTTATAAGTAGGTTTAAAATAAATATTTTAAATAAATAAAATTTTAGATGTGGCCAAAATTCTATATTATTTTTCTATTGGCTAGAATTTTATTATTCTATAATTAGTTTATTGGAAGATATGTTGTTGTTATTTGTTTTTTTTTTTTTTTTGTATAGAAATACAAAAGGTACTAATTGTAAGTAAATAAAAAACAAATGAGTAATTGGTGAATTTTGTTCCAAACAAATTTATGATTGGCAAGTTTAGACATAAATATCAATTTTTTTTTTTTGGGTTTTTTTCTTAAGCATCCGGTATCTGAACCCACACGGGCCGACTAATCCGGATTCGGTTTGGGGTGCGCTCGCAGAGTCAAACTCTTACTCGAAAGTGAGGGTCCGACCCAAAACTTTTTAAAGTGGCGCTAACCGCTTTAGGGGATTCTAACCCTCGACCATTCGCCCCGATGAGGGGCTTTAGGAGTCCGCTTACCAACTCCCAAAAACTGTTGAGTTATAAATATCATTTTATATATCAAATAAATTGCTCTTTTACCTAATTCTAATTTTTCAAATTGATCATTCTCGTCAATAATTAACTGTTTTTAATAAAAAAAATTTGTATGAATTTGGGTCTCAATTATGAAAGGACCATTTAAGCAATATATAAACTAACCCAACTCGAACGAGATTCTAGATTTGAATTGATTTAAAAGTGATCTCCAATAGTTAGGCTTATCTAGGACATCTCATGCACCAAGTAAAAAAGAAAAAAATCCAAACTATTTGATTCGAATTTGGAAAGTAAGTTTTGATATTAAATTTAAAATAATTGTATATGTGAGTACAAATTTAAACCAACAATTTTACTTAAGTCAATAAACCTTTTAACTAACTCATCTATTCTTTGACTTTCCATTAAAAGTAAATAATATATATATATTTTTTTTGATAAGTAAAATTAAATAATTTAAAAATAGACAAAACAGAAATAAAATTATTATTTTAATAAAAAGACATGGAACACTTTAACGAAATTATTAATAATTGACTAAAAAAATTAATTAAAAAATCTAAAATTAATTTTTTTTTTTAAAAAAATAAATTTAAAACTAAGTCAAAATAATAAAAAATTATTAAAGAATTAAACCAAACAATTATCTATTCATATAAACCTTTTAAAAATATTTTTAAATCTTTGTCCAATCAATCACATTGTTAATAGTATTTAAAATTAATAAAATTTAAATGATCACAAAAACCCATTAAAAAGGCGGGAAAGGTGAATTTTTGGCGCCGAAAGGGTAAAATAGGAACTTGATTCAGATGAGGTCAGAACTTCAGTATCATCATTACAACAAAAAAAACAAAAAATGGTAAATTTGATCCAAATTTAAATAATTTAAAATTTTTTCTTCTATCGCCGCAGTTTCTACTTCGTTTGTTGTTTTTTTTTTTTTTTCATTCTTATTATATGTATTAACATTTTATCATTTTCTTTAATTAATTAAAATTAATTTGTCAAAAATACTTTATTTTTATTTTTTTTTAATAAAAAAATTTGTAATTTAAAAATTAAAAAATATTTTAAAATTAAATCAGTCATAACTCACAAATTATTTAGAAAAATACACACACTCTCTCTCTCTCTCTCTTACATCCTACCTAGACATAATAAAAACCTACGATCCGTAAATCCCATCTCTCATTAAATACTGTCTTGTCCTTTCTCTCTCCTCTCTTCCGAACTCACCTAATTCAGACGCCACTTCTTTTTTTTTTTTTTTTTTTTGTGAAAAACCATCTTTGTCTCTTTCTCTCTTTTCCCAAACCTAGTTTTTTTTTTTTTTAAGGTTTTAAAATTTTAAGATATTTTAAATTTAGAGAGAGACAATGGAAGGAAGCAAACGAATCTGGGTGGTCTTAAGGGCAAGAAGGTAAAAGCAACTTTACAGGCTTGTGATTTTATCATTATTATTAGATTGGAACGGTGTCGTTTTAATCGACGGAAAGCGATTGCAATCCCATAAAGGACGATGCTGACGTAAGAATTTTCTTGTAATAAAAGAAAACGCTGTCGTTTCTGACACACACGGATGGTTTTGGTAGTAAATCCGCAGAAGATTATTTTGCGTCAGTACTTAGGATTTGCATTCGCCTAAAATTGACAAGAATGGGTTTGGGCTGAATCATCAGGGGCATTTAGAGGGATTTCCGCCAGATATTGTTATTCGTAATATTAATAATAGTAAGATCAAGAAAAAAAAGAAAAGAATTGTTGATTTTGATGTTGATGCTGGGTTTCGGGAGGTTAGAAGAAGAAAAAGAAGAATCTTTGGGTTGACGTAGTGGAAAAGGACAGGAGAAAGGAAGGTTTGAGGAATATTAGGAAGAAAAAGAAAGGGGTAAAAACAATGGATTTTGATTCTGGGGAGGGTGATATTGAAAGAATCAAGACTTCTGATGAAGAATTAGAAAAGATGGGTTCTCAGGAAGAGCACGAGGGTTCTGGGCGGTTAAAGAAAAGGGAGTCCTCTGCAAGAGCCTTGATGAAAATTGACGTGATGAAACAAGAGTGGTTTGCAGAAGAGGACGAAGAAGAGGACATGGAAGGGGAAGAGGAGGAAGGGGGGAGGATGAAGAAGAAAAGAAGAGGTAGGAAAAAGAAGAATGGTGGTGGTTATTCAGTGGCGAGGTCCGGTAAAGGCCCTAAAGGAAGAAAAAGAAAGAGGGGTCGGAAGGATTCGGAGTCGGATAATGCAGAGGAAAAAGAAGAGATTTCTGGAAGTGATGTTGAGCCTACTACTGTGGGTCAAGAAAAGGACCAAGAAGTTGAAACTAAGAAAAACAACAGAAGGAGGAGGTCCTCTAGAAGATACTCTGATGATGAGGAAGGAGAGGAATTAGAGGGATTAAACTTGAGCAGACAGCAGAGGTATACACTTCGAGCTAAGAAAATGGAGGCAAGCTCTCCACCAAACCTAAAGAAGAGATGCAGAGATGAGAATGTAAGATAATTGTGCCTTTTGATATGTATTTTCTTTTTTCGAAGTTAACGTTTTCCACTTGGTTCTTCCTTTGAATTTACACAAGAGTTAAACCTATATTCCTGTTGTGTTTATGGCAGGGAATAGTAATAGAGTCAAATATGTGCCACCAGTGCCAAAGAAATGATAAAGGACCAGTTGTTCGGTGCAAAAAATGCAAATCGAAGCGTTACTGTTATCCGTGCATGCGTACATGGTATACAATTAATTACTTCAGAAAATATGAAAAATGAATAAAGCTGAAGTTTTTTTCTTTTTTTCTTGCGAGATTTTTGTACTTCTGGATGCTGGATTAAAATTTTAGTGTGTTTTGAGTTTAATTTGGTAATTGATTTTTGTTTCACATGAAGAAATGTTAATCTGTTCTACTGGGCATAACAAGTGAACATCTTCTGTGTAATAGGTACCCTGGTGTGTCCGAGGAGGCTATTGAAGAGGCATGTCCAGTTTGTAGATTGAATTGTAATTGTAAAGCATGCTTGCGTCTGGAATTGACTAAAAATGTTAGTGTCTTTCCTTAACTTGAATTATTTTTGTAATGAGTAGAACTTAAAATATCCCATGTCTAGGTGTACTGTTAATAACATCTATGTTTCTCATTTACATCAATGGATTTGTTTTTATGGTGTAGGACAAGGAGAAACTTGTGATGAAATTTAGTAAGGAAGAAAAGGTTCATCATTCTAAATATATTGTACAAGTACTTCTTCCTTTTCTAAAGCAAATCAATGAAGATCAAAGAATGGAAAAGGAGATGGAAGCTCGAACTAAAGGTGCTTTCTTTTATATAGCTATTGAATTATGGATTTCATACTTTTTTACAACTTTCCATTTCTAAGTTCTAAAGTTCATCTGTTGTGATGGAATATATGATCGATAATGCATGAGAGTTTGCCTAATTAATGTGATTTGATCTTATGGAAACATTTTGTAATTTACTCGAATGAGCTTGACAAATTTAAGCTATTTTATGATGCTGTATTTGGTCAATTAATGTTAATGGTTGAGTCTTGGTTGAACAAAAATGTTGATTACCATTTTATGGTAAATGATGCCGAGCATGATGCACTATAGTTCAATTACTTCCTATGCTTCAGTGGATTAGTAACTAGTTTTTGTGTTAAAGCATCTCAAAGATTTATCTAATATCCATTCCCAACTAGTCCAAGATAATTAAGTAACATCCCAATTCAAGTCATATTTTGGTGTACTGTCTGTTTTTGCAGGGACATCGCATTCAGATATTAATGTTCTAAAAGCGAAGTGTCCGCGTGATGAGCGGATTTATTGGTCAGTTTCTGAGCAGTTTATCTCCTTTGATTAGTTATGTTTGCTTTTGTTTTCGTGAGATTAATTGTTTATTGGTCATCTTGCAGTGATAACTGCAAGACTTCAATTTTTGATTATCACAGGAGCTGCCCCCAATGTTCCTATGATCTTTGCCTTACTTGTTGTCGAGAGCTTAGAAATGGCTGTCTGCAAGGATGGGAGGAGGGAGAGAGTATACAATTTAGTGACCCCGGGTTTGATTACTTGCATGGTGGTACTGATGAGTGTGAAAGTTCAAGAGGAAGCAGAGCTCGTGTTACTAGAAGAGGCACAACTTCAACTGATGATGGAGCATGTAACACATCAGCTGAAAACAATTCCGTAGATCATGGGAAGTTAGTTAGAGAATGGAAATCCAATCCAGATGGTAGTATTTCCTGTCCTCCTGTTGGCATGGGTGGTTGCGGCCATTGTTCTCTAGAATTAAGGTGCTTGCTTGGTGATAATTGGGTTTTAAAACTGTTATCTGGAGCAGAAGAACTGGTCAAAAAGCATAATCTTGGTGATGGCTCTGAAGTTTCTAAGAAATTTTGCTCATGCACGGACACTGCTTGTGACATCAATGTTACTGATGATAACACACGTAAAGCATCTTCCAGGGAAGACTCTAATGATAATTATCTGTACTGCCCAAAAGCTGTAGAGATCAAACCTGAGGATGTGGATCACTTCCGATGCCATTGGATGAAAGGAGAGCCTGTCATTGTTAGGAATGTGCTTGAAACAACATTGGGACTGAGCTGGGAACCAATGGTTATGTGGCGTGCCTTTCGCCAAATAAAAAACCTTAATCATGACACCCTTCTGGATGTGACAGCCATAAATTGCTTAGACTGGTGTGAGGTTAGTTTGGTTGACCTGTTTATCTGTCACATATGTTATATTGGCATGCTTTGCTGAATTAGTTTATTTTATTTGTTATTGCAGAGGAATAATTGTCTAATAAAGTTCCAAATCAACATTTTGTTGACTTGGCTACTAGATTTTCCAGACAACGGACTATACCTTTATTTCCATATTTTAACTATAGTAATTGTGAACTTACTTTCATAATTGAAGTTATTCTTTTGTTGAATCAACAATCCGTATTTCATAATTTTGCTCCCTAGTGTATGCGTGTTTTCTTGTACTATATCATCCATAACCTGTCATTTGGAGGTTCTTCGGAATGATGAGTCCAGTTTCATAATGCCTGTATTATGAGTTTTGCTGATTTATCTCCCTATGCCTTGATTTGAACAGGTAGATATTAATGTTCACAAGTTCTTTAATGGATACTCAGAAGGTCGATATGACAAATGTGATTGGCCGGAGATTTTGAAGTTGAAGGACTGGCCTCCATCTAGTTTATTTGGGGAGAGATTACCTCGCCATAATGTTGAGTTTATCAATTGCTTGCCATTCAAGGTGTATACACATCCTCAAAATGCTTATTTAAATCTTGCTTCTAAATTACCACAAGAATCTTTGATGCCAGACATGGGTCCAAAGACATATATTGCTTACGGCTTTGCAGAGGAACTGGGACGTGGAGACTCTGTAACGAAGCTTCACTGCGATATGTCTGATGCGGTATGACTATCATTTAAAGAGTTGTAACTTTATTTGATCCAATAAGTTTACTGCATTGGAATTCTGAGTGGAACTTGAAATTCAGGAATCCAATCCTTAAGACTAAATTGTGTAGTTTTTCATGCACGATCATCATTAATGAATATCTTCTATTGGAAGACTGTATCATCTTGCATAAGAAGAAAAATTTTGTGCATAGATGTTCTGGTCAGGAGGGAGAGCTGCAATTTAATATATGAATACTTCATAGAAAACTGCTTAGAATAGGACATGTGAAGGCTTATGAAACTGCTAGATCTGATATTAAGATGAAAGGTTGAACTGTATTTGGGCAGACTGGCTGCTACTTTATCCCCTCTTGCTGCAATAATTATGATATCTTGACTTAAAAAACCATAGAAAATAATGATGCGATTGGTGGAGTTTCATTTGAGAAATTCAAAACTGAATTGTTAGTGTGATTTCATATGGGTAAGCTGTTTGTTTGTTAGTAGCAGTTTCTGCCATTTTCCGGCGTATTTTGTGCTTGCCATTATGTAATTATTTGGTCTTCTGAAAGTGTATAAGCCCTTTTGTTAGCTAGATTTATCGTTTTATGATAAAATGGCTTTAGCTGCAGATCTTACTTTGTCTTATAAGGTTCATACTGCTGAGTAGTATCATTTTGTGAAATAATGTTACAGGTGAATGTTTTGACTCACACGAATGCTGTTACCCTCAAAGACAAAAGTGTTCTTGCCATAGCTAAGTATAAGAAGTCCCACTTTGCCCAGGATGAAAAAGAACTTCGTAGAAAACCAGAGAAGTCCTGTGGTGATTTGGAACCAGACAGCAATAGTGAGGAAAAGGTTGTTGTTGAAGTTTCATGTAATATGTTAGAAGGTTATGAGGACATGGATGGAGCTCTTTGGGACATATTTAGGAAGGAAGACATCCCTAAACTGGAAGAATATCTCATGAAGCACTTTAATGAATTTAGGCATATTTACTGTCGTCCATTGGATCAGGTAATGATCAATCTTATAAAATGTTTTTATCCAGGTTTTAATTTCAATTTTTATCTTCATTGTAGTTTGAGTTGGCCATGGGTATGGGAATATATTTTCATTTGATATTTTTCCACGATCTTAATACTGTTATTCTGGTTTCATAAAATTGTGGAAAGGATTCTTTTATTTATGAATCTATGTATATATGAAAGAGAAAAATATTCATTCAAGTTAAGCTTAAATGTGCCCGTTTACATTTCTAATGAGCTTGCTTGATATGTCCAACCTTGAGTAGGTTTCCAAATTGTCATTGTTGCAAATGTTTCTGTAGAAATGTCTGTTTATGTTTTGTTCACTTTTAGTGTGCTTTCTCTGCTATGGACTGTGTTGAGCCATTATTTATTTCTGGTATTTTGGGATGTTAATTCTTTTTTATCTTCTTTTAATAGGTGGTTCACCCTATTCATGATCAGACTATGTACTTGACAGTTGAGCACATGAGGAGACTGAAGGAGGAATATGGTCATAGCTTACATAGATTTTTTTTTTTCTTTTGAATAACATGCCTATCTGCTTCAAACTTTGGCTGATTGTGGATTGTTTTTGTTTGTTTAGGTATTGAACCGTGGACTTTTGTTCAAAAATTAGGGGAGGCTGTTTTCATACCTGCTGGATGCCCTCACCAAGTGAGAAATTTGAAGGTATGATTATTTTTTCAATCACTTTTGTGTTTAGAGGTTGGGATTGCTAATGTTTTCCATGTTGGATCTCTAATTTCTTAAACATTAAAAAGGACTTTTTCCTTCCTGTTTGAATGATCCCTTTCTGATTGTAAACAAAGAAATATATGTCTATTTAAAGTTGAATCTTTGAGCCTGAAATATTAGAAAATGTTAGACTGCGAAGCTTATATGTTTCTTTCAATGCTAAATTGATTTCCAGTATAGATGGAGTGTTAAGTTTGTGAATACATTTCTCAATTTGTGGATGTTTGATGCTAGCAAATCTGTTACTTTTGGGAAAAGAAAATCAAAACATAAACAGGTGAATTTGTTTATATCGAAACTCTTACAATTAGTTGTCTCAGCTTTTTACAATTAATCATGTCTAAAGTTTTTAGTCTTCTCCTTTTCCATGTATACATATGAAATGTTGCTTTACTTTCACAGATTAAAGAACAATTTCATAGGAAAAATATGGAAAAGCTATTTAGTTGAATAGAGTATTGGTGAAATTTTTACTATTGGCATTCACTTGAATGTTTTTGTTCCTTTGTTTTCTAGAAAGTTATTTCTTATTGAATTTGATGTGAGAATTTCCTTTGGTTTACAATAAATTCCATTGTGTTGTTTTTTCCAGTCATGCATAAAGGTTGCTCTTGATTTTGTCTCACCTGAAAATGTTGGTGAGTGCATTCGTCTGACTGAAGAATTCCGTGTACTGCCACAAAACCACAGGGCTAAGGAAGACAAATTGGAGGTAAACTTGGTTTGCTTTCTGAATATTGAATCTTCATTCTCTGTCCCTTCATAATTTTTCATACACTAAAGGGATTTTTCTGCATTTTGATTATCTTGAATTTAACAAAGCTTCTTAAACGGGTATGTCTAGGTGAAAAATTTATTCTGCTAATGAAAGAATATCTCAGGTCTTGGTTCTCTTACTCATTCCAGTGTCATTTCTGTGTGCATTAGTATTTCCTATATGTATTTTCACATTCAGTAATATGTTTTTTTTTTCTTCTCGTATATCTTTCCCGATCCAAATAGTAGTTTCAGTGATAACAATAATTTGAAATTTGGTTTTTCCATTCTGTTCTTCCTTGGTGTACATCCATTGGTAACTTCAAGTTGATCTCTCTATCTATGTGTCTTCTCATTGTTCATCAGTTGCTTTGAATAAAATGTGTTTTTTTTTTTTTCTAATGTCTGAACTTTTCTTCCTTTGTGACAGATAAAGAAAATGATTGTGCATGCTATGAAGGAAGCTGTGCATGATTTGGAGAAAATTGGTATCAACTTTCTTGGTTAATAATTCTCTTTCCACATTATTTCTTCTTTAAAAGTTGGCTTTTGCTATAAGTTGTGTTATTCCTCTGCTGTAAAATCGGAGAAGATCACAAAATCAATTTAATCTACTTTCATTTTATTCATAGTCATGATAATTAGAACAACTTAGTTTCAGTGGCGTTGTTTTCTTGACTTTAGTTGCTTTGTGGCATTTCAGTTGTTTGAGTCAGCCGTGTTCAAGCAGATTCAGTGCAATGGTGAAGGATAATCTTCTTGTCTGAGAAGGGAAGGATGTTTTGATCATTGGGACGGTACCCTTGTGCCATTCTGTGTTTTTGGTGTCCTGGTAATCTGTGGTTCACTAACTTGATCCGCTGTTTAAATATTTCTATCCTTTTTGTCTTACTCTTATGGGACTAGTTTTTGTATTTCTCGTATATTTTGTGGTGTTAGTGCAAATGATATTCAACAATATATGATCTAGTTTTGATTTCTCAATCAAAATGCACAAGTGCCTATTTGATTGGTAGGCAAAGTTAACCTATAAACTATTGGTTTCATGTTCAATATTTGCCACTTATTTGGATGGTTTTGAACAAATGTTAAAAAGATAGATTGTAGAATAAAGAATAAACCCTAAAATCTCGTCATTTGTTTCTATTTTCTGGTCCCAAAAATTTGCCAATCTTCTAAATATAGACAGCATATTTAGGAGTTAGCATGTTCGTTTGTTATTATGGATAGAAGCTACTTATACATGATTGTATTTTGCTTATGTTTTCCAGTTTTCCTCTAGCTAGAAATTAGTTGTTTTCTACGTGCTTTTGTACAAACTTGGCATGCCCATTTGTTGTACTGTTTGTTTAAGGAATAAACTTTTCCAATTCTTAGGTTTTTGAACTGGAAAATGCCTTTAAGATTTTAGGCTTCCTTCTTAGTTTCTTTATAGATTTAAGATTTTTATCTGTGTTCTAGTTGTAGGGGTAGTAATGAATGTATAATTTTATATATATATATATATATATATATATATATATATATATATATGTATATATTTTTTTGTCAAGACTTTAAAGTTATTGAGAACAAAATTGATTTTTGGCAAAAAAATAGATAAATATTTTATAATTAACATAAGTTTTTGGTTCTTAAATAACACACACACACACACATATATATATATATATTAATGTAATTATTAGTTACTTATATTTTGTTTGAAAAATAAAAAGATTAAAATTAAAGATAAAATGATCAAAATTGTTACTTATAAATAGATTAGGGATTAAATCATCTAATAATTTTCATAAAATTAGATAATCGGCAATATGATTGGATGAAATCTAAATGGTGTATTTTGTCTGGAGAGTTAAATTAATGAAAAATAAGGAAATTTAGTCAATCTTTAGGATTGTGTTTAACATAACTTATGTAGCTTACCATTTAACTACATTGGCTTGTCATTATTTGCAGAACTTTTCTAACATGAAGAAGAGAGAAAGGTTTAAGAATAAAACATTGTTAATCAAGAAAGGATTCAGTGATTTAATTTTAATTGTAGGAATTTTAGCTGCATATCGATGGATTAAAAAAGAAGCAGATGATTACAATCCTTGACACAAGTGGCTCAGTGCTTTTAAATGCTACATAAGATTATGAGTTTGAGTTTGACACTTTTTGTGAGCTGTCATATAAGAGTCAGAGTTGAGACTTCTCCAAGCAAAAATTTAGACTATGTGAGTGCAATTGAAGCTGAATTTAAATTAGTCAAAGTGATGTCTTTGGATACTGAATAGTCTAATTGAAAAAGTGTAGAAGATTAAGTGGTTCTTCAACAACAATCCATCTCAGTTTCAGAAGGAATACTTTGAAGTATCACACTTGTCTTGATACATAAAGAAAGGTATTCGTCTTCAACAACAATCTGTCTCAATTTTTGAAGAAATACTTTGAAGTATCACACTTGTCTTGATACATAAAGAAAGGTATTCTTCACCAACAACTCCTTATTCTAAGTTTGATATATGAGGTTATGAGTTTGACACTTGTGTGTGTTATGTAAAAGTCAGAGTTGAAGCTTCCCCAAGAAAGAGTTAGATTTTGCGAGCGCAATTGGAGTTGAATCTAAATAAGTCAAGGCAATGGGTTCAGATACTAAGTAGTCTAATAGAAAGAAAGGAGAAGATTAAGTGGTTCTTCAACATCAATTCGTCTCAGTTTCAAAAGAAATACTTTGGAGTATCACTCTTGATACAGAAAGAAAGGTATTCTTCACCAACAACTCTTTATTCAAAGTGTTCTTACTCTAAGTTTGATATATGAGGTTGTGAGCACTATACGGAAGTCAAAGTTAAGGATTCCTTAACCAAGAGTTAAATTCTATGAGCACAATTGAAGCTAAATTTAAATATGGGTTCAGATACTGAGTAGTCTAATAGAAACAAAAGAAGAAGATTAAGTGATTCTTCAACATCAATTCGTCTCGGAAGAAATACTTTGAAGTATCACACTTGTCTTGATACATAAAGAAAGGTATTCTTCATCAACAACTCCTTATTCTAAGTGTTCTTATTTTAAGTGCAAGAAGTTTGATTTTCTTAAATAAGGTTTTAAGTTTACAAATGAGTGTTGGGGATCTTTTTTCTTCTAAAAGTCGATATCTAAAATTAGTTATTGAATATTGGAAGGTTAAGCTCAAATGTCATATGTGATTCACACAAGTGATATGTAGCAAAAAAACCAAATTTAGTTAGTCTTCATATGGACAAATAAGAGGAAAAATGCCAGTTTTGTCTGCTCTAATATCTCTTGTCAATGCCTCTTGGATGCTTGTGTTTCTAAATTCTATAATAAAAGCCCTCTTTACTAGTTGTGACCATAAATCTCTCTTGATATTGCAAAATATTTGATTGGGAATAATTCATTTATGTGGTTAGGATGATAACTCAATTTTGCTAGTGAGCAATGGAATGCTAGATGAACCTTGCATAGAACCACTTTAAGGGAGATATTGTCTTCAATGTAGGTCTTTTGATAATTAAATTAGTATGAGATATATTTTTTTTGACTTAGGTACGAGGTGTCTAAGATGGATCCCAAACCGAGAGGGGTACCTTAAAGTCAAATTCACATCCAGTTTAATCTTCGTTCGATCCGAGTTGGTTCTTTACGAAAGGAAGCTCTAGCCTCAAATTTTTAAACATTTGCATACATAGGTAAAAGTTTGAACTCCAACTTCACTTAAGTTAGAAGAACTCTTTGACAGCTTACTTACGCATTGAAGTTATTTAAATTATTATTATTATTTAATATTCAAATAAAAATTATGATATAAAAATAATTTTAAATACATTAATTAGTATTTCTAACAAAATAAATTTTATATTAGAAGCTTTTAAAAACCAACAATAGTATGAGATGATTATATAATCATATAATATTTATGTTTAAATATTTATTATTGTACATTTTATGTGCTTTATTTACTTTTCTCTCTTATAGCATTCAATATATATATATATATATATTTTTTTTTTAGCAAAACCTATTCCTTCTAATCTTAACAATAGTGAACTATACTTCATTTTCCATTTAATTTAGTATAATTTTAATTTTTATCTGAATTCATATTCTATATATTTTAATAATTCTAACTAAATATGAGTATTTAATTAGACACATTCTTATATATCATTATATATTTATATTAGTTTTATATATCGGACAAGATAACACAATAAGTATGAACTCACATATTCAAATACCATATTTCCTATGCTGAATTAGTTAAGAATATGATTATAAATAATAGGGTAAATTATCCCGGTAACACCTCAACTTGAGATTCCGAGTTTTGCACATAAACTTTTTTTTTCCAGCTTTTGCACTCCAACTAAAAAAAATCGTCTTATTCGCACATCCGTCCAAAAATTCCCCATTTACACGCTAAAATTTTAGGCGCTTTGCCGCTGCGTCATAGACATTATTTGTATTGTTTTTTACAGGAGTTTTATATATTATCTTTAAAAGATTTTTGTTTTATAAAAAATTAATTTTTTGGGTTGATTTTGTGCATTGAGATTAGATGTATGAGATGGAAATTTGAAAGGTTTATCTTGGAAACAAGTCTTGATCGGGATTCATTTACCCAAAAAAAAAAAAAAAAAAAAGTCTTGATCGGGATTCTCAACCGGCGTCAACTATGCATCTCTTCTCAACTACAAATAGGAAAGTTGGCTACCTAACTTCCTGTGGAGAATTCTTTGATATTATTATCGGTGGAGAAGAAAAGTCGCGTGACTATAACAATTCGGGGGGAAGGCCAACGTGACCTGTCGATGAGGATTAGACAAAATGTCCCTCTTCGGAAGGCGGCGCATGCTTATTGCGATAAACTAGGCCTGAATTACAAAACCCTCCGTTTCACCTTCAACGGGACGAAAATCAAAGATTTACAGACTGCAGAAGATCCGAGATTGGATGATGGTGATGTTATTGATGCTTGGTTTGATCAATCTGGCGGCGGCGGCGGCGATGGTTCTGTTCATTAGAATTTTAGTTTTGCTAAGCATT
Source organism: Cynanchum wilfordii (assembly GCA_025388415.1). Taxonomy (NCBI): domain Eukaryota; kingdom Viridiplantae; phylum Streptophyta; class Magnoliopsida; order Gentianales; family Apocynaceae; genus Cynanchum; species Cynanchum wilfordii. The sequence goes on from JAHSUH010000065.1 coordinate 183,601, forward strand.
TCATTTCCTTCATCTTTTCTTGTTCTTAAGATTAGTAGTTTTCTCTGTGTTTATATATATATAAACAACTAATTCTTATATAAACAACTATCTCCCAAAATGGTTATTTTTTATGAATTGAAGTGAACTACAAATCATGTCTACTCAATTGCAGTAGTGAAAATAATAACTACCGGAAATAACCATTTCAATCCTACTCTATTCCTTTAATTTTTGATTGAACGCATTGGGGAAAAAAAATTAGGGTTTACCTCTTCATTGCAGTAGGTTAATTGCACACCCTGCCTATTGGGTATTTCAGAATAACGCATATGAGACAAAATTTTAAACCCCGACAATGCTAATCGGGCGTTGACGCGCAGAAATTTAGAGGAAAATAGAGAATGAAAAGATAGATAGAGAGAGAAGAAAGTGATGGAGAGAGAGAGAATTTTTTAAATCATTGAATCCCGTTCATTGCAAAAATTAAATCATTTTTATAAAATAAATTTTTTTAAAGAGAATAAATAAAACGCTTGTAAAATATAATATTATTTGATTCATTGGTGTAGTTGTAAAGTACGTCTATTTTTGATGCGCGATCGGGGTTCGAATCTCACTAAATGGAAAAATTAAAAAATTTCCCTAAATTTTTTTTTTAAAAAAATCATAAATATAAAAAGACGGAAATGACCCCTGAGAAATTGATGGATTTGGAGTTTGGACGGAATTTTTGGACGGAGGTGCGAATTAGGCGATTTTGTTTAGTTGGAGTGCAAAAGCTGGAAAAAAAAAAGTTTAGGAGCAAAACTCGGAATCCCGAAAAGTTGAGATGCTATCGGGATAATTTACCCTAAATAATAATTAAAATAATTTTAATTAGTTATATAAGCATAAAATTTAATTCAAGAAAGTTAAAATAATTATAGAAAAAGAGCTGATAGATTTTCAAACAAAATTATGTAAAAAATAAATTAAATTAATATATGTATATATAATGGTGACCAAATCATGACTAGAACATGATTGCTCACAAAAGTTACAACTGAATTATAGCAGTTAAAAGTGGTGTTAAATTGATTAGAAAAAAAAAAAAAAAAAAAATCATTTACACACACTTATGATAAACAAGTTAATATTTTTAGGATTTTATCTATTTTTAAAAATTTCTTATTTTATTTTTATGGAATGTGCTATCATGAATAATCTTAAATTTTAAATAGTTGCAAACGTATGTACGAGTTTAATCTCGCATCCTCATTTAAGTTAGAAAGCTTTTTATTAGCTCACAAACGTCTTAGAGTTAAGTGATTTAAGATTTTGTAACCAAATTAAATAATCCTATTAAAAAAAAAAACAAATCTATTACATTTTAAGATTTAATTAGTTGACAAAAATAAATAGAAGATGCTCGAAGAATAACATGAATTAGATGAATAAGAAAATTGTTTCTCAATTCTAACAATTATGATGCTCATAATATGATAACAACTTGATGAGATATATTATGAATCATCAAGTTATACACTTGAGTCATCAAGTTTATTTGTATATCTATTGTATAAGTAAATAAATATGAAATATATAAATCAATAAATATATTAGATTCATTTATATATTTATAGTGTTGGATAAGTTCACAAGTGAATATGTAAACTTTTTTTATCTCGTTATTCTTGATAGTGTTAATAAGTAAAGTTTAAGTTTATTGGGTGAAATAACTTTTGCTAACTACTTCATCATAACCATTGTATCTTGAAAATAGACGCCTATTGAACCTTGAATACATACATTGGAAGGGGAAAAATATGTTTCAAGGAAATTGTGTTCAACAGAAGTTTTAGATAATTATCTTCTTTTCTCCTCTATATAATAATATTAATTTTTTTTATTATTATTAAAAAGAATGTTTTATTATTTATTTTATAATTATATTTGTAATTTATTTGTATCTTATTATAATAAATATTTACTCACTCAGCCACTTTTCTTAACAAAAAAAAAAGACCAAATCGAGTGAGCGATCCCGAACCTAAGGGATCATTCTTTTTTCCCATACAGGAAATAGGAGATTTTGCCAAGTCGATTCTTAAGAAATGTTGAATCAAATCATTTATCCTTATTTCAACAAAAGAAGCACGATCTTCTTCGCCGGAAGAAATTGTTTGTCTTGGTCTCAATTCAATACCAAACAAGTCCAAACTAATTGAAGAGTTGTGTCATAAATTTCTCGGATTGATTTGTCCTTTCCATAAAACATGTAATTGATAACTCGAAGATGCGCAATATCCATTTCCTACAACATATCAGGATTAGTTAACCAAAAAAACAAAATGCTTTTTTTATTTAAGCAGAGTCACAATCATTTTTTTTTTGGTTGCATATACTATATCATTAATCTATGAAATAAGAACTAAATACAAATCATATAAAGTTAAACTACTTAAAATTAAGCAATTAAATATGTACGATCTTAAATTTTTATATATTAATTTATCACAAATTCAATATGTCAAATTGAATAATTAACAAAATACTAACAAGAGAAAATACAAAACATAATATAAATACTACCAAAATAAAAGAATATTAAGAACAATTAGATCTCACATTAATAGACAAAAAATAAACTTTGATTAATTAATATATATATATATATATATATATATATATATATTTTGTAAACTTAAAAATTTAAGAAAGAAAAATAAATATGAGAGGAAAAGTCTCTCTATTTTGAATAATACTTTCTAAATAAAAGATGATTTATTATTGGTATTTCATTTAAGTTTGAACCATAAAAAAAAAAAAATTTATGGTCAAATATATACAATATTCTCCAATTATAACTCATTTTTTATTGTCATTGTAAAGAAAAAAAAAAAAGAATGAAAGAAAGTCAATAAAAATAAGGCCAAGGAAATAACTATTGCTAATAAATAGGGGATTGCATAAAAATATATTGATGATTCATCCTTAGGAAAAGTAAATAAAAACTATATGTTCTTGAATCAAATAAAAACCATAGAAGTTACATTGAAGTGAAATCCATCAGAGCATTATTTCCTTCCCTTATTTCTTGAGTGGGTGAAAAAACAGAAATCATACTCTCAACATATTCAGCAACTAATACATGATTACTTGTTGGCATAGAATAATTAGCATTTCCTTTGAGAAAAATCACCTTGTTGTGCACATATTTCTCAATTGATTGCTTCATCGGATCATATACCACGTCTTCACCAATCCAATTTATAGCTAAAAGCTTCCCCGTCTTAGTGATGCCAAAAGGAGAATGAACAAATGGACTATTTGGGAGCACAAATTTTTTTATCCACACACCATGTTCTTTCATTACCCAAATCTCAAATTCTTCTCTCCAAAAAGAAAATGAAAGAAATTCATTGGATGATCCAAGACTAGCCATTGGTTTTTCCTTGAAATTGGTGCAAGGCAGGTCACATTCAACATAATTCTCCTCATCCATATAAAATGTACCCATCACAATTTTTCCGGTTGAGATTGAGGTAGCAATGCAATGGAGAGCACCATTATGGACAACTATATTACAATCAACCAATCTTCTAATAGACCAAGAATTTAAATTGATCACTTTCCAAGAATTGGTCCTCAAACTATATACCTCACCCATAAAAGTAAAGAAGTTTTGATTGCTTTTAATAAATAATTTCACAACTAAATAGTTATCAGCCTTGGGATCAAAATAAAAAAGTACGAAAATTTTCATGTTGTGGGTGTTGTTGTAATAACCAATAGGGAGGGATCTAAAACTTCGAGTTGCTGGATTCCAAAGATGGACAATTATTAAATTTAAAATTCTACTATGACTATAATAGCACAAAATTCCATTGGAACATCCAACAAAGAAATAAAAAGGTAACTGAGACATATTCCACATATGATTCTTTCGAAATTCAACCTCCGAGTGAATAATAACTTTGTTGAAGTTGGAAATACTATCTTGTAATGATTGCTTGAGATGCAATTTGATAAAATCATCAGATCGTATGATTTTTTCCCAAGATTTACAAACACAACAACATTTATTTAATGCTTGGACAGACAATTTAAGTAAAATTTCAAGAACTAAATGATTAGGTAAATTTCTAAAGCTTGAATTTGGATGATCCATACCTATAAGAGATTTTTAGACTGCGCCATTGTAATCCTTTTCTCAGATATCTCCCAAGCTACTATTTCTTTGATATGATTTGATGAACGATAAAAACTCAAAGAATTTTAGGTTAACATAGAATTTTTCTGATTTTTACAAGTCGATCATCAAGCTCCTCCCTCAAGCTAATGCTAATGAAACACCTCAGTAAATATTCATACCAATTTATAAGAATACAATTTGGACAAATTTTTTTCTTATTTGACTTTGACTTTGCTTATTTATGTTTGCAATAATTTTTAGGAAAAAAAATCTTGGACAATTTTCCTTTATAAGATTCAGATTGATTCATTTATCAATTGATTAAGGATATTTTATTTAAGCAAATTTTTTTTGGACCACTCCTTCCTTTTTCGACTCATATACCAAATATTATGAATTTTATATAAGGAAACAATCTGGATTACTCATGTTTGTGGTTGAGTTGGTACAAATGTATCTCTCAAGCATCCCCTCTTGTCGAGTGATGAGGGTTCAACACCAGAATTCAACAAAAAATGCTGCCAGATCTGGGTGGGGATTAGTCGGGTCAACACGGCCTGGATACCCCACTATACAAAAAAAAAAAAAAAAAAAAATCTTTCAAGTTATTGAGAAGGCTTTCTCTACCTGCAAAATACCAAATGAGCTGAATTAGACATTCATTAAACTTATACCAAAAATACCCAATACTGAGTATCAGTTTGTGCAGTTTGTGCAACACAACTTATAAGATTATTACAAAAATCCTAGCAACTAGAATGAAAAGTGTTCTGCCTTATATCATAAGCCCTGAGCAGGCAGCCTTTCTGCCACAACGTAGGACAACTGATAACATTATTATAGCTCAAGAGGCACTTCAGTTTGTCAACAAATCCAAAAAAAAAAAAAAAAAAAAATCACGATCTAATAATCAAAATTGAGATGGAAAAGGCTTTTGATCGACTTGAATGGTCTTATATTAAAACTGTCCTCCAGTTTTTTAATTTTCCTGATAAATTCATTACTCTTGTAATGAATTGTATCTCAACAGCTTCTTGCAGCTTCTCAAATATTTGGGTTTTCCCCTTGTTGTCAAGACGCCTTCACCTTCCTCCTTTAACTTTATTATTGAAAACATGCACAATAGATTAAATGGCTGGGAAAATAAATTTCTCACTCTAGGTCCTTTCCATAAAGTAAGACCTATTTTCTTTAGAATTTTGAGGGTTTCTTATCAAGTAGAGATAAAATAGAGCGATAAGAAAAGATATGGCGGCCTAATTCAGTCAAAGAAGAGATGATTCCATGACAAATTTAGAGTTCGTGATCCTTATTAATTATGAGTTTTATACTAATTTTTAATTTTAATTTCATTATTCTTGAGATTTAATGTTTAGTCGTTTGATTGAATATTACTGAGATTAAATTTGACTCTTTTGGTAATTATGGATTGAATTGAGTTGAATATTTATTGTTTATAATTGATTTTAATTTTGGACATTTTTGTGGGTTCACGAATTTTTTTTTGATTTATCACAAATTTTAGATTGAACTTTAATCGATTGATTTAAACGATTGTCTAGGATATCAATTTTTATGTTTAATCGAATTCTAACGGGTTGTTAGTATGTGATATGACTACTAATTAAGCATTACATTTAGTATTAAATCAAGGAATTTATATAATAATCGAGAAATATTTTTCAAAACGAGCAAGAGTTTGAATTGGAACATTAATCTTGGACTTAAAATATCAACCTTATACTAACTTTTTTTTCTCTTATTTTAATTAGTTTATTATTTTTATAATTATGTAAGCACAAAACATTCCCTTTTTCTTATTAATTGGTTATAATGTAGGCTTCTTAATTCGTTACTGCTCATTGGTTTTTATTTTTATTTTTATTAATATTGACTAATTTGAGGACAATCGTGAATCCTAATCTCACGATAGGTATGCCTAGGTTTATGTAGGCGTTAATTTTTCTAAGCCATTTATTTCAACTATCATGATATTAGGTTGTCCACAAAGACTAGGAAGATACCAGTGGGAGTTTCTAGTGAGAAGTATATGAATGAAGGATTGAAGAAACACCTACTAATATTGGTTAGCAAGACAAACAAGAGGAGGCTATAGATAACCCAGAATAACATGGCAAAGAATATGGGCCAGACGTGCAACAAAAATTAAAGAGACTGGTTGTTGAGTCATGAACTAAGTCTAGATATACTACCAACACCTATTGGTCCAAGTGGAAGGAGCTTGGTTCCCCATTCACAAGGTCTCCAGTTTGAACATTGCTTATAGAGAGACAAGTGTAAGGAGAGCTTCCCCCAGTAGAGGTTTGACACGGCTCAAATCCGGTTTAGTTGGGGTCCAAAGTGGACTACCCGACACAAATAACCAAAAAACCCAAAATTCTAGACATATTGCCTTAAGTACTACAGACTAGACAACTTGATAAAAATGATCCAAGCCCTACTTGGGTCTGAGGACAAGAAATCATATGCATCATGCAAACCGTGCATCTTCTTGCCAACCAATGCATGTTTAACTTGAAATTTTTACTATGTCGTCAATTCCTATAAGGTGAAGGAGATGTTCAGAAATGCCTCTATACAATCTCATGTGATAAAATATGTCACCCTAAGGAAGATAATAAGTGGTGGATTTCAAAATTGAAGGAAATAAAAATTTCTTTATTTATATAAGCTATAGAATGGAGGCTTATCTCAAAACCATCAATGTTATGTAGCCAGATTTTGATCAACCGGTATGGTAGATGCCATACTATTATTGACTCAAATACACCTCTCGCGCGCTCTATCATCCACCTGGTGTGGCTTCTTGAATTTGCAAGTATCTTGAATGCGAATAATATATGATTATTATTATTTTAGTTAACAATATCTTTTTCTTTAGGCGCTCATAGATATATTTAAGTATATTTCGCATCCAGAGAAAATAAAAATGTGATGACATATTTATTTATTTTATTTTTTTTTTTTATGGTGTGGTGTCCGGGTTGACCCGAATAATTCACACCCGGATTTGGCAAGCATAATTGCTTTGGGTTGGCAGCACTAAGGCTGAGAGTGAGTGTCGAACTCCCAACCTTAAGGTTGGGAGTGTGGGTGTTGACCACTCGGTCTGCACTCACTTGACGACATATTTATTACATATGTTAATAGAATGAAACGTCAAGATTTTATTTTTATAAAACTAGTTTAATGTTTTTGAAAATTAAGACAAGCAAAAGTGGATAATACAAAGAATGATATGTATTATATATTGTTGGAATAATTGTGAATCAAAACGACAGCAAGGTCTTCATGAAACGACAGCGAGGATGGCACCCTAGGTGCAACCCGCCGTTATCCGAACGACGCCGTTTTGGAGTTTTACCGGATGCAACTGGTCCCTTCGTTGATGTTGATCCGACGACCCACAATGAAACCCTAAACTTACCCTAATTATAAATACATCACTTTCTCGGAAAAATCAGCAAGAAAATACGGAAATATTTCTTTCTTCTCCATTGCCCCCGTAGTCTCGCGCGCCGTGCCCGACCGAGTAATCTCACCGGAATCTGTTAGGGTTTAATCCCTGTTCATCTATATCCGTAATACACCACCGAGAGTCGAGTTTCTTTCACGGTTTATTATACTTGTATAGATTTCAGTCTATTCTGGTCGATTGTTGCCCTGCGTGGTGTTGTTTGAATCTCTTGATAGATTCTTGTTTTAGACGGTAGGTTATTTTCGTTTTACGGAGGAAAGAGAGTTAAATCTCTCGGATCTGTATTTGTATCCGTTTATTTTGCTTAGTGCGGTGAGCTCTCTTGTTGAGGCTCAACGTGGATGTACCACGATTACACTGTTTCGGTGTAATCCGGGAACCACGGTAAAAATCATCTGTCTCGATTTATTTTTCTTTGTTTATATTTTTCTGGTATTTTATCTTTCGGGCAAAGATCAAAATAGGATTAAATTCCTAACGGTGGTATCGGAGCCTTGTATTTTTCTTAGATCTGTTTTTCTGTTCTAGGGTTTTGTCTCTTTAAATCCTAGGGTTTATTTCCGCCTTTTGTGTTTTTCTTGACGGAGAGTATTTTCTTGTAAATATTCATCCGTCGATTTGCGGTGTTTGTAGTGTGTATGCTTGAGTTAGTGTGTCGGATCTAATTCTTTAGATTCGTCATACATAACCATGGGATCCAACAGAATCGAAATCTCCCAATTCGATGGGAAGATTGATTTTCAAAGTTGGAAGAAAAAGATGAGAGCACTGCTCTCACATTATAAAGTTTCATACCTCCGGAATCGATCCGGAAAAATGGCCGAAAGAAATGTTGACTAAGAAATTTGAAATCGATGAAGAAGCTTATAATGCTTATCCTAAATTTAGCGGACTCCGCTCTGCGAAAGGTTGATGATGCCGGTACCGCACTTGAATTGTGGGGTAGGTTAGAAATTCTCTACTCTTTACCCTCTGTAACAAATATTGCCTTTGTAAAATGTTCACTGTTTGCCTTTAAATTGGACCTAAATAAATCAATTGATGATAATATTGATGAACTACTAAAATTAAATTTGTTATTAAAGGGAACAAAACATGAAATTGATCCTACTAGCCTAGCCGTGATTCTTTTAAATGCCGTTCCCGATGAATATCTTGTTGTAAAGAATTCGTGCAATATACTGGTATCACACCTTCTTTTGACCTAGTAGTATCCGGACTTAAGGCAAGGGAGTTAGAATTAAAATTAAAAAAGAATTCTAATTCCGGATTGCTTGTAAAACATAAATCAAAAAATCAGAATTTTCATAAAAATCGGAATTTTCATAAAAATCGGAATGGAAATAAAAATAAAAAGATGGGCAAGAATAATTTTAGACCCAAAGAAATCAGAAAATGCTATTATTGTAACAAACCGGGACACCCTAAGAAAGAACGCTATTCCCGGTTAAAGAAGCAAAAACAATTTAATAATGGAAATTCCCAATCCGCTAGTGAGAATAATATTTACAAGTACTTGTTTCATCTATTCATAGAAACCGCCATGAATGGATAATTGATTCTGGTTGCTCCTTTCACATGTGCCCTAACAGAGAATGGTTTCCCGAATACAAACTAGTTGAAATCGAGTCAGTTTATATGGGAAATGATAATATATGTATGATACTTGGAATAGGCGGTATATCTCTAACTCTTGATAATGGCAATGAAATTTTATTAACAAATGTTAGACAATACCCGAACTTAAGAGGAATTTAATATCGTTGGTGTACTTGATGATTTGGGTTGTGAAAATAGAATAAAATCTGGTTGTCTTGAAATAGTAAGAAATGGAAAAATAATTGCCTATGCTAAGAAAAAGAATAGTTTATATGTTCTTTGTGGAAAATATTCCGGTTTAACTAACATTGCGGCACATTCTTGATTCACAAGCTAATGCCATAAAGTGGCATCTAAGACTTGGGCATATGAGCCAGAAAGGTATGAAAGTCCTTGAAAAAACAGGACAGCTTGGTAAGATAGTATTACCTACACTTGATTTTTGTGAGACTTGTGTATTAGGAAAACAAACATAGATTATGTTTTAAATCGGTATTCATTTATCCGAAAAAAAAACCTGGATTATGTGCATCTCGATTTGTGGGGCCCCGAAAGAATAAGTACTCATGGAAATTGTAGGTATTTTCTGCCTATTGTAGATGATTACAGAGAAAAGTTTGGACTTACTTACTTAGATCCAAAGATGAGACTTTTGAAAAATTTAAGGATTGGAAAACCTTAGTAGAAAACCAAACTGGAAATTCCTGTTAAAGTACTTAGAACAGATAGAGGATTAGAATTTTGCAATGAAGAATTTGATAGGTTCGTAGTAATCCGGTATACTTAGACATAGAACAGTTATGATGACACCTCAACAAAATGGGGTAGCAGAAAGGATGAATAGGACTATCCTAGAAAAGGTTAGGTGCCTCATGTTTACCTCTCGGTTTAAACAAGCCTTTTCGGGGGGAAGCTTTAAAAAGTACTTGCTGTCTATCTAATAAATAGAAGTCCTTCAACAGCCATAGATCTCAAATCACCTCAAGAGTTATGGACTGATATAATACCTAATCTAAATCATCTTAGGGATTTTTGGTTGCCCCGCGTATGCACACACTAGAAATGGTAAATTAGACCCTAGATCTATTAAGTGTGTGTTCCTAGGTTATGAACCCGGTACTAAGGGCTATAGACTTTGGGATAGACACAAGTAGGAATCAAAGTTATTATCTCTAGGGATGTAGTATTTGATGAAACCAATTTCCCTTGTAAAATTAGTAGTCGTCCTAACACCGATAACACCTCAATTAATGAGGATGATACAGAAATGAACCCGAAACCACTACAGTTTGAGGTGGAGCCCCGTAGAACTTACACCGAGGTATTAGAACCCCAATCGGACCAAACATAGATATAGAAGAAGAACCGGTGGTGGAACTAGAACAATCTCAGGAAGAATCCCTAGAATCTTATCAATTAGCAAGGGATAGACCTAGAAGAGAAATTAGGCCACCAGCTAGATATTCTTATGCCGATTTGGTATTTACTACATTAATTTCTGCACAAGAGTCTAAATTTACCGAACCTACAAGTTATGAATCTGCATAACCGTGGATAAGGACAAATGGTTAAATGTGGATAAGGACAAATGGTTAAATGCTATGCTTGATGAAATGAATTCTCTAAATGTGAATAATACTTGGACTTTAGTTCCCAAACCCGCAAACCATAAACTTGTTGACCGTAAATGGTTATTCAAAATCAAAGAAGGAGACAAACCTTCCGATCCACCTAGATATAAAGCTAGGTTAGTTGCAAAAGGATTCACTCAACGTGAAGGTATTGATTTCAACGAAATTTTCTCTCCCGTGGTAAAATTCAAAACTATCGGAATAATGCTTGCAACTGTTACTCAATTTAACTTAGAACTTGAACAATTGGATGTAAAAACCGCATTTCCGCATGGTGATTTGGAAGAGAAAATATATATGAAACAACCTCCCGGTTTTATTGATAAATTGCATCCCGATTTTGTTTGCTTATTAAATAAATCTTTGTATGGTTTAAAACAGTCACCAAGACAATGGAATAAAAGGTTTGATAATTTTATATGTAACATTGGTTTCAGTAAAAGTAGTTTTGATACATGTCTTTACTATAAGTTTGAAGGAAATGACTCTATATTTGTGCTCCTATATGTTGATGATATGCTTTTGATTAGTAATACTATAGATAGAATCAACAAATTGAAAAAGGAACTTAGTGCAGAATTTGACATGAAAGATCTAGGATCCGCTAAACGTATTCTTGGTATGTATATTGAAAGAAACAGAGATAAAGGAAGTCTTAAACTTCATCAAAAACCATATCTTGAAAACGTAGTAGATAAATTCAGCATGAAAAATAGTAAAACCGTAAATTTGCCTATTGCTTCTCATTTTGTGTTAAGTAAAGCTCGGTGTCCTAAAACAACTTCCGATCCGCTTTAAAATGGACACCGAGATATATTAACACTTCGTTGATGTTGGTTTGTGTTTTAACAAATGTGACGATGATAAATTTAATCGTATGGTTATGTGGATTCCGATTTTCTTTGGGGAAAAGGACACAAGAAAGTCCACTACCGCTTACTATTTTATGCTTGGTAATTCGTTGTGTGAGTTGGAAATCTCAATTACAATCTTCGTTACTCTATCCCTCTGAAGCTGAATATATTGCCTTGTGTGATGCTTTTAAAGAGGCAATATGGCTTCAAGGTTTGCTGTTCGAAATTAAATTGATAGATAAGTGTGCTACTGTTTTATGTGATAGCCAAAGTGCTATTCACTTAAGTAAGAATCCTGTCTTTCATGACAGAACAAAACATATAGAAGTTAAGTATCACTTTGTTAGAGAAAAGGTAATGAACAAAGTGGTGAATCTTCTCAAAATAAATACGGAAGAAAATGCAGCAGATTTTGGCACCAAAATTGTCACAGGAAGTAAATTCGGACACTGCCCGAATCTACTTAATGTTAACTAACAATTGTCTTTATATTGCAGGTACAAGAGCCAATGATAGTTTTAAGATGAGTTTTCACCGCACTATAGGGTATTGCCGTGTTTGGATTCAAGGTGGAGATTGTTGGAATAATTGTGAATCAAAACGACGGCAAGGTCTTCATGAAACGACAGCAGGATGGCACCCTAGGTGCAACCCCGCCGTTATCCGAACGACGCCGTTTTGGAGTTTTACCGGATGCAATCTGGTCCCTTCGTTGATGTTGATCCGACGACCCACAATGAAACCCTAAACTTACCCTAATTATAAATACATCACTTTCTCGGAAAAATCGGCAAGAAAATACGGAAATATTTCTTTCTTCTCCATTGCCGTCTGTAGTCTCTGCCGCCGCCGTGCCCAACCGAGTAATCTCACCGGAAATTGTTAGGGTTTAATCCCTGTTCATCTATATATGTAATACACCACCGAGAGTCGAGTTTCTTTCACGGTTTATTATACTTGTATAGATTTCAGTCGTTCGGTCGGATTGTTGCCCTGCGTGGTGTTGTTTGAATCTCTTGATAGATTCTTGTTTTAGACGGTAGGTTATTTCTGTTTTCCGAGGAAAGAGAGTTAAATCTCTCGGATCTGTATTTGTATCTCTTTTATTTTGCTTAGTGCGGTGAGCTCTCTTGTTGAGGCTCAACGTGGATGTACCACGATTACCCTGTTTGGTGTAATCGGGAACCACAGTAAAAATCATCGTCTCGATTTATTTTTCTTTGTTTATATTTTTCTGGTATTTTATCTTTCGGGCAAAGATCAAAATAGGATTAAATTCTAACATATATATATATATATATATATATATATATATATATATATATAAATACTATGAAATACATTTGGTTGTGTTTTTCCTTGAATCTCTTGTGCATCTTACTTTCGTGGAAGACTCCTATTTTCATGGGATTTCTAGAATCCGATATGCCTCTTATTTTTATGGGATTTTGATAGGAAGTATCTCTACTTTCATGGTGCTAATCTCCTATTTTGATTAGGAGTCAAACATGGAGAGATATCTACTATTCTGATTAGAACTCAAATTAGAAGTAGTTTCTCCTAATTTGATTAGGATTAAAGTATGAGTCAATTCTGTTACCCTATAAATATAGGTCTAGTTTAAAAGTTATTATTATCTCGTCAGTAATATTTGTGTTGGAGTGAATCAAAACGACAACCATTTGCCCAAAACGACACAGGAAGGCACATTAGTGCAACCGTGTCATTAAGAGTAACGACGTCGTATTGTCCCTCAACCAGATTCAATCCGAACCTTTCATTGATTCAATCCTATGGCTACTCTGCAAACCCTAATTCCGTCTCTCTTATATATAGTACATATTGAGGAAATTAGGGTTAACACAAAATAAGAGTTTCTGCTCTGGTGGCTGCCGACTATGATATTTTTCTCTCTTCTTGAAAGTGGGATAGGTTAGATTAGAAAGTTAGGGTTCATCCATGTTTACTATATTGAAATATTCGGTGATAGTCGAGCTTCTTTTCATCTGTTTATTTCTGTATGTATAGTGTTATTCCGATCTGTTTTGTGCCTTGCATGGTACTGTTTTTCGATTCTCTGTTTGTGAGTCGTGTTAGTCGGTAGCGTTTTGTGTTCTTGTTTGAGATCTTGAATCTCCAATTTGTAATTTGTAACTTGTTCGATAGTGCAGTGAGAGCTCTTTGTGTTTGAGGCTCAACGTGGATGTACTAGTATACACTATTTCGGTGTATATTGGGAACCACGGTAAAATCTGGTTGTGTTCTTTATCTTTCTTGCCGATTATTTAGATTATCATAAAACAAGAATATAATCTGGACTTAATAATAACAGAATCCTAACAATTTGTAATATGTTCCCATTTGAGACATTTGTAATCTGTTACCTATTTGAATAAAACCAGACCTCTTTCTGTCGTGGATGTAACTATCTCATTGATAGTGAACCACGTAATTATGTGTGTGGTAGGGTTTTAGAATTACACGATTGTCGTCAAATCGGCCAAGATTAATTCAATTAAATCAATGAGCAGTTTAGGGTGTTCATCTAGTCGTTTTCCTAAGAAACCTAATCGAAATCAATTAATAAAAAAATAGAAAACAATAAAAGAGGGATTTTTAGATTGGGAAATTGTAGAAAAAAATTAACTAATAAGAAAAACGCAATATTTCAGTCCTAGGGTAATGCTTCAATTTAAGTTCTTCCTCGTTCCTTAATGAATTTCCAGATTTCAAAACTAATTCCTTGATTGACTACTAAATGGAAGCCCTAATTAGTATTCGTATCACCTACTAACGAAGCCGTTAGAATTCAATTAAACAACAAAAGTATATCCTAGGACAAGCGCCTAATCAATAAATTCAAGTTTAACCTAAAACCCGTGATAATATCAAGGCAATTCGTGAAGCCACAAAACTGTCCAAGATTAAATTCAATCATAAATAATAAAATCCCAACTCAATTAAATCAAAAAGCATCAAAAGAATTAAGTAAAGCCGTATCAATATTCAATCACGCGATCTAAATATTGAATTGTTAAAAGTAATGAATTCAAAATTGGAAATTAGCTTAAAACCCGGAATTTGTGTAGATCATGAACTCGGAACTTGTCTTGAAATCATTCCCCGGACTGAATCGAAGCTTAGGCGACCATCACGGTCTCCATCTCTCTTCTCTTTCTAAATCTTGAAAACTTGGTTAAGATAAGAATGTGGCAGCAGACCTATTTATAAAGTTTTTCATAACTTTTCAGAATACGAAATTCACTTGGACAATCCAACTGATATATCGCACTGAACAGTCCTGAAATCCCACCAACAAAATCCTAATATAATAATAATAAATAAATAAAATCCCAATTAAAATAGGAAATAATTATCTCTCTCTAATAACTAATAAAATAATAATAAAGATAAGATAATTTGATTTTATTTTCAAATATCTTGGGAATTGTTGATAATCATCCATTCAAATTTTAACTCTTCCTCTCAAAGATATCTTTGAAATAATTGATGACTAGAAATAAGTCTTTTAGTCAAATTCTGCTTAATCTTTGACTTTCCACCACTATCATCAAAACAAACATAAATTCTACAAATTAGTTCGATATCTAATGAAAATGTAAGGGAATTAAATATAATAATTATGAAATTTTATGACTTATCAGGTGTGTTTGATTTTTTTTTTTCTTTCTGTTTCATTATCTTTCTCACATATGTTATAACCCACGTTTACAATAACAAACTAGTATCAAAATAACACATTTAATAGATAACTTAAGCCAAAGTGGTGTCCAAATATTATACATTTTTATTCTTATATAAATTTTATAATTCATTTAATAAATGGGTGAAATTAGAGCTAACAAAGAAATGACTATGTTAAGATAGAGCTGATAACGCAAAGCGTGGTTCAATTTTTTCTTATTCAAACTTTTTATTGGATTTTGAAAACGGGGTCAAGCTTGAGTTAATAAAGGAAGGAATGATCTTGGTTTTATCCTCACAAATACTCGTCACGAGCTGAATAGATGATTTAAGTTGGAGTCCACACAAGCATGAGCAATCCAAATTGTGTCCTTATATAAACTCCACAATATTTGATATATAAGTCAAAAAAGGAAGGAGCGCACAAAATATTTTTTTAAAATAAAATTTCTTTAATCAATTAATAAATGGGTCAATCCGAATCTTATAAAGGAAAAGATTGTCCAAGAATTTTTTTTTTTCTATAAATTATTACAAACGTAAATGAGTAAATTTGAAGTTAGATAAGAGAAAAATTGTCAAGATTGTATTTTTATAAATTAGTATAAATGTTTACTAGAGGCATTTCATTAGCTTTAGTTTGAAGGGAGGATTTTGATGATAGACTTGCAAAATTGAGAAAAATTCTATATCACCTTAAAACTCTATAAGTTGAAGTGAGTTTTTACCGTTCATCAAAATCACATCAAAGAAATAGTTGTTTGGGAGCTATTTGAGAAAGGGATTACAATGACGCATGTTGTGCAAAATATGTAACACGAGTGCAAGCATATACTGTCAACAAGTAATATAATACTCAAGTACTAGATATCGATCCCACAAGGACTGTTTAGAAAATAATGTGAAATGTACGTAATAAAGTGTGGATTAAAAATAGATCAAAAGATGGTTTGTTGACTAAATCTACTCAAAACGTAAATGCAATTAAACAAGTAAGAAAATAATAAAAACAGTGAACGGAACGGAACGCAGACAATCATATCAAGAATATATCAAATTAATTGAGCACTAGACTAGTTTTCCCCTGTAATGTATTAAAGATGGTCAATGTTGTACTGATGCTATAGTAATGCTGTGACAATTAATCCAGAATTTCTAAAGTATATGCACGTTTTTCAACATTCCATAATTTCAGTCCAGAAAAACAAACTCATATGTCTATGCAGTTCATAAAATAGGACCTCACGTTAAGCATAAAAATTCTCAAGGACTATGCAAGGTAGCAGTATATGTCTATACAACCACAAAATTGACATCATAGAAATCAATCAAGCACCATTCAAGTATTGTGTTCGTTAAATCCCAACCTTTTCGGATCTAAAACTTAACTCAATTGTTAACTAAAGGTGATCAATCAATAGCAACAAATAAATTGATAATCACTTGAATGAATTGTCAAAACAATAAATAGCATCAATAACCACAAATCTAAAGATTACATAACAAGTTCCAACTAGCCTAGTTTATGGAAATTTAGCTCATAATTCCAGATTCAAAACCCAACAAAATATATTCCATAGTCATTATGTAAATTTCAGCAAAATAAAGCAATTTGATTACAAAATTTCCTAAGAAAAACAGAAGCAGTTTAGAAATAATTTCTTAAATTAAACTCTTCCCTCCTTGAATTCAATTGGTCCGCTTCGATCTTGAACTTGAGAATGTCTTCTCTTTGTTCAGATTTAATCAAAAATCACAGAATGTCTTCTGTGATTTTGTCTCGTACTGCCCACCTCGGACTTGAATTTAATTACAGAATTTCTTCCGTAATAATCACTCTCGTTCTCTTCACTCTCGACGTCCCGGGTTTATAAAAAATCTCTCCTCTTTATCGTTGAAACTCACTCCCTAAGAGTAGCGCTCACTCCCTGAATCTTCTCCACCTTTTCCTCAATTTTCGTTAATTAGGAATTGAAATTCAATTCCTCCTTCAATTCATTCTGCCAGATCATCGCCTCTTGACTTTTTCTCCCTTTAGTTGCATCCATTAGTTGGGCTTCTTTTCTTCTCTTTTTATCTCTTTCAATTTCTTTAGCCCATTTGATTTGCTTGGTCTTGCAATTTATGAAGCCCAACAACCTTTTATCAATTTAGTCCATCAAATTTGTAGTTTCTTCAATTCAGTCTCTAACTTCACTTATCTTCATTAAATTTCAGTTTTTTCCCTAAATAAAACAATCACACAATAATCAATAGAAATAAGCACAAAATACCGAAAATAAAAGACATATCACTCCTTCTTAACTTAAATCAAGCTTAAAAGTTTAACAATAACTCTACAAAAAGTAGAGTTATCAACGCAGTCTAAAAATCATCATCTTATAGGTATGGATCATCCAAATTCAAGCTTCGGAAATTTACCTAGTCATCTTAAATTGTTTGTCCAAACATTAAATAAATGTTGTTGTGTTTGTAAATCTTGGGAAAAATCATAAGATCTAATGATTTTATCAAATTGCATCTCAAGCAATCAATACCGGATAGTACTTTCAACTTGAACAAAGTTATTATTTGCTCGGAGGTTGAATTTCGAAAGAATCATATGTGGAATATGTCTCAATTACCTTATTATTTCTTTGTTGGTTGTTCCAATGGAATTTTTTGCTATTGTAGTCGGAGTAAAATTTTAAATTCTATAATGGTCCATCTTTGGAATCCAAGCAACTCGATGTTTTAAATCTATCCCTAACGGTTATTACAACAACACCCTAACAATTTTTACCGTTCATCAAAATCACATCAAAGAAATAGTTGTTTGGGAGCTATTTGAGAAAAGGATTACAATGGCGCAGTCTAAAAATCATCATCTTATATATATGGATCATCCAAATTCAAGCTTCAGAAATTTACCTAGTCATTTAGTTCTTGAAATTTTACTTAAATTGTCTGTCCAAACATTAAATAAATGTTGTTGTGTTTGTAAATCTTGGGAAAAAATCATAAGATCTAATGATTTTATCAAATTGCATCTCAAGCAATCATTACAGGATAGTACTTTCAACTTGAACAAAGTTATTATTTGCTTGGAGGTTGAATTTCGAAAGAATCATATGTGGAATATGTCTCAGTTACCTTATTATTTCTTTGTTGGTTGTTCCAATGGAATTTTTTGCTATTATAGTCAGAGTAGAATTTTAAATTCTATAATGGTCCATCTTTGGAATCTAGCAACTCGATGTTTTAGATCTATCCCTAACGGTTATTACAACAACACCCACAACATGAAAATGGTCATACTTTTTTATTTTGATTCAAAGATTGATGACTATTTAGTTGTGAAATTATTTATTAAAAGTAATAAAAACCTCTTGACTTTTATGGGTGAGGTATATTGTTTGAGGACCAATTCTTGGAAAATTATCAACTTAAATTCTTGGTCTATTAGAAGATTGGTTGATTGTAATATAGTTGTCCATAATGGTGCACTCCATTGCATTGCTTCCTCAATCTCAACTGAGAAAATTGTGATGGGTACATTTTTTCTAAATTAACTGCAAATTACTTGAAAATGGAAAATGTACCTTATGCTAATGGTATTGGTTCAATTATGTATGCTATAATTAGTACATATCCAGACTTATCTTATGCTATATCTTTACTTAGTCAATTTATGTCTAATCTTGGAATTGAACATTTGACTGCTTTAAAATAGACATTGAGGTATATAAATAGTTCTTTGAATGTTGGCCTTTGCTACAATAAATGTGATAATGATTAATTTAAATTGATTGGATATGTATTCTAATTTTGTTGGGGATAAAGATAATAGAAAGTCAACTACTGCATTACTTTATGTTTGGTGAGTGTTGTGTTAGTTGGAAATCACAATTGCAACCTATTGTCACATTATCATCTATGGAAGCTGAATATGTTGCTTTGTGTGATACATTTAAGGAAGCAATTTGGCTTCAAGGTTTGTTAGATGAAACCAAACTTCTTACTAGTTGTGTTACTATATTTTGTGATAGCCAAAGTGCTATTCACTTAAGTAAAAACCCAATGTATCATGATAGGACAAAACATATTGATGTAAAGTATCATTATGTTAGAGAAAATGTTATAAATAAAACTGTTGATTTACAAAAGATAAACACTGAGGGTAATGCAGCTGACTTTGGTACTCAATGCAGCTAAGTGAGTAAGTTCAAACACTGTTTGAACCTACTCAATGTGAACTGATTTTTGTTTTTTGTTTTCTTGCAGGTACTCGAGCCAATGACACTATCCTTGAAAAGTTCACTGCACTAAGTGGGTTTATTTTTGAGTTAGGATTCAAAGTGGAGTTTGTTGAATTGTGAATCCCACTCTAAAAATTACGTCGTTCTACTAAAGGGAGTGACAATATGGCTGTACTCAAAACAATGTCGTTTTGGTTAAGTAAAAGGGTCATCTGGACCATTGATTAGAATTGATTTATGGCTCTCTTTTAAACCCTTCTTTGTATCTTGTATATATATCTCATTATAAGAGAAACCCTAGTATATGTTTTTTACCTTTCTCTCTCTACCTCCCTCTCTCTCTCTCAGGTTGAGTTCCCAATTAGGTTTTTTAGTCCAGATTTGGGTTTATCCTTTTTCTGTGTTATTCTTAGTAGATCTTGAAGGATAGTCGAGTTTCTTTAGTCAAATTTACTGGTTGAAGCAACACGGTGTATGTTTGGACTGTTTATTTCTGTGGTTTGTATGATTTGTGTCTCGGGCTGAAATTCTTGATACTCAACGGATAGGTTTATTTTGGGAATTTATACTTGGGGGTTGTTATGCCGTAATTTGTACCGAGAAAGAGGAACATCTCATTATTGTAAATTTGATTTTATACTTAGTGCAATGAGCTCTCTCGGTTGAGGCTCAACGTGGATGTACTTGATTTCACTTTTTGGCAAAATTAGGAAACCACGGTAAAAATCCACTGTTGTTGTTCGTTTTTGCCATTTACTATTTTTTGGTATTTTTATTCTTCGATTTTTTGACACATAATAGTCGGATTAAATTCCATCAGATACCAATTGACTTGAGCCATTTATTAAATATATTTCATAGTTTTTATAATAATAAAAAATATATATCATTTTTATCTTGAAGTCTCTTTCTACTAAATATCTCATCACTTTCTTATTCTCCTTTTGAAACCAAATATACTCAAATGTATTTTAGAAAATGAAATTTCTTGAGGTGTCTACATATCATTTTGAATAATTTTTTAAGCATAAGTAACACATTAATTTATAAAATTGAAATAATATAATTAGTTGTACTGAGGTTATACCATTGAGAATTTTTTTCATTATATAGTTTGATATATATATATATATATTTTTTTTTTGTCTAAATATAAATAAGGTTTTTAATTCTAATAATTTTTTAATATAAGTATGACTTCCATTGAAATAGATTATTAAACTATAAAGTTTTAATTTTTATGTTCGACCCACATATATTAAATAGGGAGTCATTTCTAATTATTCCCTTCAAGAAGAACTAAAGGAAAGAAACATATAAACATACACATATATATACACTTTCTCTTACACACACACACAAACATATGTATATATCTTTTTTTTTTTTTTGATAAGTAACATATGTATATATCTATTAGTGTGTGTTTGTAAAGAGTTTAATAGCAACATACACTTGTATATCGTTTATTCCAAAGAAAATTTAAGCTCATTGAAAAATAAGATGAACAAACGAATCCCAAACTATATTAACATTGCTAAAGGTTAAAGAAATAAAACATATATAGAGTTAACACAACGTTTGTTCTCTATTGTGAGAACAAAAATAAGATAACAAACTATATGGTTTTATATATAAATATATATTAATTTTTCATTAATTTTATCCTTTTTTTTTTGGTAAATAAGGAGTCATATATCATTAGAAGCCTCGTCGGAGGGGAGTACAATAGTACCACCACGGTCACAAAGTACCTCGGGTGGGATAGTAGTTAAGTCTAGTTTACCACTAAAAGTAGAGGTTCTAAGCCCAAGCAGCAAGCTTATGGGCACAAAAATTACAGTTGCGATTTACATAATTAATAGACTCAAAAGACTGCTTCCGCAAAAATGCTCGACCAGTTGAGATTTGTTGTCTAGCTCTCCAATCAGCAAATTGATCCACCCCACGAAGGGTAAGCACCACCTGCAAAGCATCCCCTTCAAAAACAGCAATCTCCATCCTCAAATCTTCCGCAATATGAAAAGCTTGGACAGCCGCTTCCATCTCCGCACAAAACGAATTACCGGAAAAGAAGTGGTTAGCCCAAGCCCCTAACACAGTCCCAAAATGATTCCGCAAAACAATAGCATAAGTAGCAACATTATCAAACAAAGAAATATCAAAATTAAACTTAACACACCCCAAGGAAGGAGGGGCCCAAGCACCATTGAACATGTCTCCTACGTCTAGCTTCCCATCTTTGTTCCCCAGCTATCCAATATTGTTTACTCAACCTACAGATTACAGCAGTGACCTCCTCCCATTTTGGCATTCATCCCCCCCAGCCTGATCTTGTTCCTAAGCAACCACAACTGCTCAAACACAACAGCCCCAAAGTGTAGCATCTTACGCTTATCCTCCTCTTCCAGCTGGAATGAGTTATTCTCATCCAATAAAATAGACAACCACTTAATCCAACCAAGTGATGCAAATTGATTAATACAAATCTGCCACGGGGATTTTAACCAACACAAGTGCAACAATAGGGCAATCAAACATAAAATGATCTATAGTTTCAACTGAGTCATTACATAGAAAACAACAAAGATCATTCATAGGGAGGAAGTTCTTTATACGGTCCTTAGTAGGGACAACATTGTTCAACAATTTCCAAATCATCATCTTATGCCTCTCATGAAGTGTAGACTTCCACAGTAAATCCCATAGTCTTTTGTCCAATCTAGAAGCACAACTAAATCTATCTCGGTTATTTGTTCCGTAAGAAGACCTTACAGAGAATGCTCCCGACTTGGAGGGGCACCAAACAACCGAATCATGTTCCCGGGGGAATATAGGGATGCTGAGAATAATATTAGAGATATTAACCGGAAAAATAGACTGTATGAAATTCAGATTCCAAGCAGTCTTATCCACATTCATGAGATCGAAACAAGACTTACATTAATTTTATCCTTAAACTATATATTAATCTTGTAATTTAGTCCTTTTGAAAGATTCTAACAAGTTATGAGGAACATTGGCTTATTTGGAACTATTTTCATTTAATCTATAGAATCCAATTGTATTTTATGTTTTACTAATTTATCCCTGAACTATATATATATAATGAAAAAAGTAAAGGGTGAAAAGGGTAACTCACATAAAGTGTTTCCTAATTTTTTCTTGCTTCCATTTGCTACAATTAAAATCAAGAGAAATATATATATATAATTTTAATCTAATGGAAAAGGGTAGAGTTTATACATGAATGTATCAATTTAGGTGAAGTGAATATTAATTTTTGATAAGCTTATAATTTTTATACCTAAAATTGTAGCATAAAGTTGTTTTTGGCGTGAGTCGAACTTAGAATCGAAAAACCTAAGTAAAGAAAGTTTTTTTTTTTTTTTTTTTTTTTTTTGGTAAGTACCTAAGTAAAGAAAGTTAAACCAACTATACTATCACCTTTTCTTAGTGCTCGATAAATCATAAATTTTCATAATTATTATATTTAATTCTCTTACCTTTTGATTAGATATCAAGCTAATTTGTGGAATTTATGTTTGTTTTGATGATAGTGGTGGAAAGTCAAAGATTAAGCAGAATTTGGCTAAAAGACTTATTTTTAGTCATCAATTATTACGAAGACGTCTTTTAGAGGAAGAATTAAAATTTGAATGGATGACTATCAACAATTCCCAAGATATTTAAAGATATATTAAAATTATCTTATCTTTATTATTTTATTAATTATTAGAGAGAGATAATTATCTCCTATTTTAATTAGGATTTTTATTTATTTAGGATTCTGAAAAGTTAGAAAAAACTTTATAAATAGGTCTACTCTACATTCTTTTCTTTACGAAGTTTTCAAGATTTAGAAAGAAAAGAGAGATGGAGACCGCGATGGCCGCCTAAGCTTCGATTCAGTCCGGGGAATGATTTCAAGACAAGTTCCGAGTTCATGATCTACAAAAATTCCGGGTTCTAAGCTAATTTCCAATTTTGAATTCATTACTTTTAACAATTCAATATTTAGATCGCGTGATTGAATATTGATGAAGTTTTACTTAATTCTTTTGATGCTTTTTGATTGAATTAAGTTGGGTTTTTATTATTTATGATTGAATTTAATTTTGGACAGTTTTGTGGCTTCACGGATTGCCTTGATATTATCACGGGTTATAGGTTAAACTTGAATTTATTGATTAGGCGCTTGTCCTAGGATATACTTTTGTTGTTTAATCGAATTCTAACGGCTTCGTTAGTAGGTGATACGAATACTAATTATGGCTTCCATTTAGTAGTCAATCAAGGAATTAGTTTTGAAATCTGGAAATTCATTAAGGAACGAGGAAGAACTTAAATTGAATCATTACCCTAGGACTGAAATATTTAAATCCGATACTTGTGTTTTTCTTATTAGTTAATTGTTTTCTACAATTTCCCAATCTTAAAATCCCTCTTTATTGTTTTCTATTCTCTTATTAATTGATTTCGATTAGGTTTCTTAGGGAAACGACCCGGTGAAAACCCCTAAACTGCTCATTGATTTAATTGAATTAATCTTGGCCGATTTGACGACAATCGTGTAATTCTAAAACCCTACCATGCTCCTTCAATTTTTATTGATTAGAGTTTGCAATCTTTAGCGTAATGTCAAAATTCGATTGGACTAAGCTGTAAGTTTGGCACAATGAGAAAGTGCATTGTATATGTTATACGAGGTTAAGGATTCGACACTCACCGGGAGCCCAAATGAAAGGCCCGCGAAAGTAAGAGTTGAACGCGGGGCGACCCCACCGAAACCGAATAAGTCGGGGTCGTGATGACTCTCGTATACCACATAGTCTAACCAAAATTTGATTATTTAGATTTCTTTTATATATATAATTTAATTAACTCGACTTTTATATCAAAATTTGTTTGCTAAAAGCCTAACAAATTTTATTTGTAATCCATTCTATTTATTTTGATAAAACATAAATATATATTTTTTATATATATATATATATATTATATTACTTTTGACTTTATTATTCCATCCTATTAGATTGGCTTACTAACAGCTATTTACATAAATAAATAGGTTTTTTGTAAGGTTAATTTGCTGAATTCGACACCCACCAATATATACACACTATTCAAATTTTGAAAATGTCAAAAAATATACAAAATAAAATATTGTTTAAAAGTATCTTTCATTAGATACAAATAATACAAACACAGGGGAAAAAAGAAAAGAAAAAAAAAAAAAAGCCCTATACAATAAGCTAATAACAAAATCATGAAAGTTGAACAAAATTAAGGAAGGAAAAAAAAAGACAATAATTGGAGAAATGGTACAAAGATCAAAGAACAAAGCTTCTACATATATATTTTTTTTTTTTTTTTTGTTAATATTAATTTCATCATATCCAAATATCAATAGAATATGTTTTTTTTTTTAAAAAAAAAAAAACTCCATCCTTTATAAAATAATATTTTTTTAAAATAGATATTAATTATAATAGAGAGAATATGAAAAAAAAATCAACAATGCCATCAGAATTATACCCAATGCAAAAACTATCATGGTGAAACATTGGATCCTTCTTCAATTCTTCAATATCATGCATGTAATTAATGTCATATATAATATATATATATATATATATATATATATATATATATATATATATATATATATATATATTGTTCCTCATTTTTGCACACTTTTTTTCAAAAAATAAAAAAGAAAAAAGAAAGAAGATCATGAATGCAAGTAGCCCCAAGCAATTAATAAAAAAAATATGCATGAATGCTAGGATTCTGCATAGGTAGGGTTTGTACAACAAAGCCATCTTTTGCCAAAAGAAGACTTTCTTGAAGGACTTCCGCCAGCAGAGGATTTTGTCAATGGCACAGTTTCAGCTGCTGGCATATCCTTCTTTAATGGCGAATCGGGATCTTGTAGAGCTAATCGGCTTGCTCTTCTGGCATGCCTGGCTTTGTCGAAGATGACAGAAAATTCCGAAGCCGCACCCGGATTATTCACATCCCATTCTCCGAATTTCGGTAATGGTACGCTTCTCTCTGTCATCATACGTACGTATATATAATCTCTCAATTCGATGAGAAGAATGAAGAAAAGAAAAGAAAAGAAAAAGGATATAGTTTTCCCTTTTTAATTTCTTCTTCTTCTCCTTCTTTTTTCTTTTTCTCTAATTTCTTCTGTTTTTCTAGCTATTCTCACCTTTTTTCTTTGTCGATCCTTTTCCATTTCTCTCGCCCTTTAGCTTTCTCCACCATCAGTCATTTTACATTCTTTCATTTATATACCGTCTAATAAATGGGTGAGAGAGAGACATAGTCGCACTATGGATATTAATTTTCTCTTTTATATTTGTTAGGGACAATAATATTAGATCTTTGGACATCTTTAGTTGTTGTACGTAGTCGGTGCTGTGTTCGCCATAACCAAAAAGCTAAAAGAGAAATGAACCTTAGAAAGGGTTCAATGACAATGATGGAAATGTTCGGCAATAATTTTTCATACACTTTTTTTATTTTATTCTTTTAGTTCATATTCGAACAATCAATAATACTCCATTTTATAACGGCTCCGACGGTACGATACTCCTACTCCCCTTCCCTTAACCAGCTTAAACTCACTCATTACCATCCCAATCGACATGGGTTTCTTTCTCTGACTAGTCTGAAGGCATCTGCTTCCGGCGTCACTGCGTCCCTTAACAGTCGCGTCTCTCCGGTAATCGCTCGTTCCTCACGGTATTCCCTAAAACCATACCTCGAATCCCAGTGGCAGCCAATCCTTTCCGGCTGGCTTTGTAGTGCGATATCAGTGTACTCTCTATCTCAAATAGTGCCCAAGGTAGGGCTGTAAACGAGTCGAGTCGAACCGAACATTGGAAGTTTGAGCTTGGTTTGTTTAATAAACGAACGAGCTCGAACGGAGCATAAATAAGCTCGAACGAACTTTGTTCACGAACAGTTTGATTTGTTTATTTCTCTAGGAGAAAGTAAAGGAAGGGGAACCACCACTTTTTTTAGGGTTTGCCAAAAAGGTAGAAGGAGAGTTGAGTTTAATCTATAAAGAAAGTAAAGAAAGGGGAGCCGTTACTATAGATTAGGGAAAAAGGGAGAAAAAACTTATATATATACCCTAATTTAAATATTAGAGTTTTTTTTTTAATAATATATAAATATTTATAATTTGTTCAGGAATGCTTGATTATGTTCGCAAACACTATTCGAGTAGGCTTGAAAATTAATCGAGCTTAAAAAATTGTTTGAGTTTGGTTTGTTTAATAAACGAACGAGTTCGAACCGAGCATAAACGAGCTCGAACAAGCTTTGTTCGCGAACAATTTGGTTTGTTTACAACTCTAGCCAATGTGGGAAATTTATCCGGGGGCGTTGCGTAAAGTAGACGCCCTTAGGCTGCAAAAAAAAAAATTGCATATCTCAAAGCTTGTTGGGTTTCATCTACTGTAATTGAAAAGGGTAGAAGAACGAGAAGGAGGAAGATGGTGGGAAGTTCTATTTTTCTTTTTTTAATGAAAGGGAAGTGTATGGAATTGGGGAAGTAAGGAGTAATTTAGTTTTTTTTAAGTGAATTGACATTTTTACCCTTTAAGATAATTATTTTTATTAAAAAAAAAGAGTTAACTAACCTTTGACCATTAAAAAAATTAACAGAATGATGAAATTTACCAAAATTATAAAGATAAGGATGAAATTATCCAAAAATTTTAAAAGGGATGAAATCACAAAAATGATATAAGTTAGGGGATGAAATTTGCCAATTAGAAAACATTTACAAGATAGTAAAGAATGGAGAGAACATAACTAAATAGAATCCCTATACCAAGGTTGAAAGAAGATTAAAGGACTTCCTAAGGCTTCTTTCACCTAGACATAGGGGACCTTAAAAAAATGTGGGGAGTTATGTACTTTTACAATGTGATTACACCAAAGCTCATGTACAGTTTCGCGAAAAACATAAATCTCGTAATAAAAAGTAGCTAAAATATGGTTGTTCCTATGAGTATTGCCTAATATCCAATTAACCTCATCAACTACTCCAAAAAAGATATCCCAAAAACTAATATCTATTAACAATTTCCAAACTACCTTCGGTAACCAATAGTCACGAAGGAGATACACATGATTGTTCCTTCCTGTTGCACCAACTGCACACTAGCGAGCTAAGGATCTATCATCGTCAAAGGAGGGCGGTCATCGATAGGGTTCTATTTAGAATTGACTAGAGTGTAAAGGACGCTCTAGTTGGGCCCTTGAAACTTCAAATTCGTAGGGGGCATTGGGTCTATTTATTGATTCCTTGTGCAGCTCTCTAAGAATGGATTTTGTTTTGTCTTGTTCTTGCATTTAACTGTCAATATGGTACTTTTACTTTTGATAACTGTAAATTCTCGACCTTGTTGCATTTTTCACATTTTTACTGCATAAAGGACTTGAGCCTTATCACTAAAGATCATTCCCAATCTCAACTTATT
The DNA here is from genome assembly GCA_025388415.1 of Cynanchum wilfordii. Taxonomy (NCBI): domain Eukaryota; kingdom Viridiplantae; phylum Streptophyta; class Magnoliopsida; order Gentianales; family Apocynaceae; genus Cynanchum; species Cynanchum wilfordii. Next base: position 211,787 of record JAHSUH010000065.1, read on the forward strand.
ATCATTTTCCGACCATCTTTCCATATTGATATTTTTCCCTTCATTGTCATCATGTACAAGTTCACCGGAACCCATATCACTATAGCATGAATATGAATGATATAATGAAGTAGAATTTAGACATTATGGATTGGTATTATTCGGATTCTCTTCATTCATCATCATTTGGTCCTTCACTATCCAATTCCCTATCAACCTCCAAAGTTTCCCCTAAACAATCCATAAATGTGTGACCATCATCTATTGATGGTTGAGATGTCATTTCATCCTCCGTTGCTTGATATAATATTGAAGCATTTGATGGCCCCATTGTGGTTGAACATGAGTTACTACTAGTCGAAGAAGATATCTCATTCACCAATGTAGCATATGGATTGAATGACACATTGTTTGGAATTGAAAATGTGAAATCATTATTAAGACAAGTATTGCTTTGCATCAACAAGGTACTCAAAAAGCTCATATTTTATTGCACCGGGGGTGTTGGAGATCCATGAATTATTAATCGTGAAGGAGTATTAAAGTGAACTTCTTGAACCAAAACTTAAACACCCACAATCTTGAAGTCACTTGGTATAGACCAAATATGTTTCATATCTTCCTCATTTGTGATTGCAATGACAGTGTATTGGACAGATGAACAACCCATTACAACATCTGGATAGCCTAAAAATTTAAAAGAGTCATAACCTAAAAATTTAAATATAATACTATCAACCATAAATAAATGATATGTAGAAGAAAAATTCATGAAAAATAAATAAAAGTTAAGATTTTTCCAACTTGAGTCAAAATAGTACTATAAACCCCGGATAAATAAAATAGGTAAAGAAAGATATCATGTAATTAACAAAATGATATCAAAGTTAAGATTTGTTAGTTTGAATACTTACAATCGGTGATTAAAATTATTTAAGTTAATCTAGAGAGAGCAACTTTGGAAAACAATAAAAGTTTAGAATTTTATGAGATTGAAATTTAATTGAGCTTTTTAAAGGGATCTAAATATCATGATTAGAACTTATTCCCAGAATGAGTCCTAAAGTACAAATAAAATTTTAAAATGATACCTACATAGGAGAGCTGGAAAGAAGAGAGAAGAAAAAAAGAAAAAAAGAAAAAAAAAGGAGACTGCGTGAAGGGAAAACAGAAAGAAAGAATGAAAGATGAGAGAGAAAATTTTGAATTTTTTTTTCACTAGATCCCAATAAAACTCATTTTATGAATGAGTCAAAGCTAGATTGAGAAATAGTTTAAAAAACAAGGCTAAGCGAGGATTAATTTAAAAAAAAAAAGGATCATTATGGATAAAAACTATTTAATTTCTAACATTTAGTATATAGAATACGCTTTACCATTATTTAAAGCGGAAGGCTTACATTTAATTTTAACTCTTATGATATATTAAAATCATCCATTAAAGGTAAGGCAAGAAAATTTTTCTAGAATGATACAAGAATTTCCATAGAAATTCGTAATTTTCCAAATAAAATTATATTTAAAGTGCACAATTCCATCTGTGTTTGACTATAAGAAAAAAAAGTTATTCTACCACCGTATAAATCATTTTTGAGGTGGTATCTCAAGCTCTTTCGCCCTAAACTAATCTATCCAGGAAGGCTCAACCACTGTGGGTATACCCGCACTTGTGAATATATCTCGAACTGTGTTCCACGGGTAGAAATCATTTGAAAATCTCATTTTATTCTGCACAAAGGAAATATAGAGCTTAGCTTCAATGGAAAACCATAAAGGGGAATTGTGATTGTAAATGTGAATGTAACGTTTCCTTTTGATATAAAACTTTAGCACACTTCTCCCGCAATTAATACCTCAATTAGGTCTTCTCTTTAGCTCTTAATTTCATCAATTTCTTTTTCTTTTTTTTTTTTTTAAAAAAATTATAATAAAAAGCATAATCATATTAATAAAAATTCACTTAAAAAATAATATTAATTATTTGATAATGGAAAATGTGTTTGGAACTTTTTATAATTTTTCTAATAATGACATTAATTTTGAAAATGCATTTAATATTACGCAATTTCAAATTTTAAATAGCTGCATACATGAGTGAGGTTTGAACTCTCAATCTCACTTAAATTATGAGAGCTCCTTACCAGCTCACCTACGCCTTGGGGTTAGGTCTTTCAAAATTTTATTTTATTTTATTTGTTATCATTTTTTTTTTTCTTGTCATTCTGAAAAAAAAGAAAGTTGCAGAAATTAAGTAATTTCCACCATTACCTACAATTTTCCCATGGAAATAAATCCTTTCCCAATCAACTAAATGATTTCCATTTCCTTTGTAAGACCAAAACGCACCTTTCCAACTTCCTTCACAATAATTAATTATATAAATAACTGTTATATATATATATATATATATATTTTTTTTTTCATCCATGGGAAGATTTTATAAGTCCCTCTTCTTCAATTTCACAACCTTTTCGTGTGTGTGTGTGATTGTTTACTGATCTTCAATGAAGATGAGTTGTCATTCTCAGTTGTATTCGTGTTTCTTCTATTGTCTTTTTGCTCTTTTGTTAATCTCAACAGAAACTTCTGGAAAGTCCATTATCAGAAAAATGGTTAACCTTCCTACAATTGTTGTTGATCCGTCCGGCCATGGAAATTGTTCCACCATTCAGTGTGCTATAGATTTTGTACCTCAAAATAATCGGAAATGGATTCGAATATACGTTAAGGCTGGTTTATATAGGTAATTTTTATATCGAATGATTTATTCTTGTTTGTTTTATGGGTTTCTTTTTTAAGAAATATGTGTGTTTTATTATATATATATATATATTTTTATACATCCTGTGTTGGTGAAGGGAAAAGATTCAGATCCCATATGATAAACCTCATATCTACATTCAAGGAGAAGGAAAATGGAAAACTAGGGTTACGTGGGGTGACCATGGTTCCATTGCAACAAGTGCTACTTTCACTTCACAAGCTGACAACATTGTGGTCAAAAGCATAACCTTTGTAGTAAGTTTCATAAAATATGTATGTATATATATATATATTGATTATGACATGCATGTAAAAGTAGTATATTAATATTTTTTTAACAAATAGAATTCATACAATCATCCGATGGAGAGTAACCGGAATCCGGTAGCTGTTGCAGTGGCAGCCAGGATTGCCGGTGACAAGTCGGCTTTCTATAGATGTGGGTTTTTGGGATTTCAAGATACCATTTGGGATGTTCATGGCCGACACTACTTTAAGCTTTGCAGTATCCATGGTGCCATTGATTTTATTTTTGGAGCTGGTCAATCCATATATGAGGTACCCAAAAAAAAAAAAACAATTATAATATTTTCTTAATTTCTTTTTCCTTTTTTCATATTTTCCAGATGAAATCTCAGTACAAAGTAGAGAAAATTATAAAGATGATGAAGAATATTGAGTTACGTTGATTTGCAGAGATGTACAATATCAGTACAAAGTAGAGAAGAACTTGAAGGTGTAACCGGATACATTACAGCACAAGGGAGATCCAACCCTTATGATTCAAATGGTTTTGTGTTCAAAGGCTGTAAGTTAACCGGCAACGGGAAGGCATTCTTGGGACGGCCATGGCGAGAATATGCTCGAGTTATATTTTACAACTCTTCAATGTCACACGTCGTTGTTCCTATGGGATGGGATTCTGGCAAAATTGACCAAGGAAAAGAGTAAGATTTATATATACATTTTTTTTTTTTTTTGGTAAATATGATTTATATATATATAAAATGATACTCTCAATATTACTTAATAATCTAATATATAATACGAGATTAACGAGACAAATATTTATTATTAATTTAGAATTCTGTTTAGTATAATGAAAACGACTATCAAATAATACTAAAAATAGGGAGAGAGTTTTTGTAAATTCTTTTGTATATATATATATATATATATATATTATAGTTTAGTTTCCCTTATATTAAACAGGTACCAACTGGTGTTTGCTGAGCATAGTTGTAATGGGGTTGGATCCAGAACTTCCAAAAGGGTAAAGTGGGAACACAAGTTGAGTCCACAAATGCTGAACAAATTTATAAGCATTTCATTTATTGATGATGAAGGTTGGATCACCCACCAACCTTTTCATATGCTATGACATCATATCTACTATATATATATATATATATATATATATATATATATATCATCCACTATTTATAGTACAGTACTGATTATTTTACTTTAATATTGTTTTTTTTTTCCTTCTTTTAACTTCTATGTAATATAGAATATGTGAATTGTTGAAAATTATGACTAGAATCACCGTATATAATATATATATATATATATATATATATATATATATATATATATATATATACTTTTGAATTCATTATTAAAAATTAATACTTCATTAGATCAACTGAAGTGAAGATTCAATGGTTATTAGGTGGATGTTGGTTTTTAACTGAAACCTTTTGATGAATTATTAGGTGGAAAATCAATGCTTATTATAATTTCCAAACCGTTTTGAGTTAGATTTGTAAATGTAAAAATTCTTTTTTGACATCAGTTACTTGGAAAGAAGAGATGACAGTTCCCGGTATCTATTTAAACTCGCAATAATTTCATTAACTTTATTTTCATTACAGCTTTTTTTAGAATATATCTTTATCTTTTGAAAATTTGTTACTATTATAACTCAAATTCATAATATTTTAATTATAAGTAAAAGTGTTTAACCAATTGAACTATATCTTGAACAATTTTTTTTTTTCCAAATTAAAAATACATTTTCTTTGTAATATATAGCACCTACTAGTATGTAAGATATAGTAATATATTTATAACCAATTATAATAATAATAATAAAATCTTTAATTAAATGGATTTCTTATTATTCCACATAGAAAAATTAACTACTTGTTATAACTTGTCTTGCCTTATAAAAAAATTCCCTATTCTAAGATCAAAGATACATTTTACACTTATATTGCTTTAGAGACTTTATACCAATTATATCTTACACTTTAGGTCCATTCCCTCTCGATTAATGTAAGCAAAACAAAAAAAAAAAAAAAAAAAAGATGCATTTTTTTTATGCAAAATATTTGTAGAGAAATAATTTAAAATAGTAAATTTATGTTTTATATAGCGACTTATATTGCATGAAATATTTTACCAAAACTCCTTTTTTTTTTTTTTTTCTTTTGACATACAAAACTCCTTATTTTGTGCTAAAAAGAAAATATATATATAAATAATAAAGCACCAAATATGAGTGTGTGGAGGAAATCCGAGGCCCGGGCCTTCGCAGAACATGTAGTTCACAAGGCTATGCTATTATTGGTCGATACTTCGACAATATGCACAAACCTTTAAAAAAAATGTAAGACTTGTCAGTTGTTTGATGATGTTCCAAGATTACCATCTATACACCAAAAATCGGTGACCTCGACATGGCCCTTTGATATATGGGGAATGAATTTGATGGGAAAATTTTTCAAATTGAAAAGTGGATTTGAATATCTAGTAGTAGCCGTTGATGATTTTTCTATGTGGATTGAGGCAAAACCGTTGGTTAATCCTAAAGAGGAAAATGTTTTAATTTTTTTTCATGATTCAATCCTCTACCAATTCGGAGTACCATGAGTGTAGTTACCGATCATGAGACCAGGTTTTCCAAAAATTTTGCGGATGGAATGCAATCGATTGCACATCAAGTATTAGAAATCCTCAGTCGCACACTGCTAAGGTAATGGTCAAGTTGAAGCAACTAACAAATTAGTTCTACAAGCGTTGAAACAGAATTTAGAAGGACAATCTAAAAAAATGGGTAGATGAATTACAATCGGTCTTGTGGACAATGCGAACCTCAGCTCAAGAGCCCACGGGGAAACTCCATTCTCCTTGATTTATTGTTCAGAGGTAGTTGCACCAGTCGAGCCCTCACTTCCCACACATAGAGTTCTTACTTTTGATGCCGATCAAAATAAAGCTTTGAGATTGCTAGATCTTGATTTGTTAGATGAAAAATGAAAAAAAAAAACATGACTTCACATGAAAGCTTACAAAAGAAAAGACACTATTTTTATGACAATAAAGTTTTAAAACGACCCTTACAAATTAGAGATTGGGTTTTGAGAAAAATAGAGTCACATAAAAAATTACAGAGGCGAACAAACTTACACAAAATTGGGAAAGTCCATATCAAATCCACAATGAGATTAAACTTGGCCCTTACCAACGCGCTAAAGAGGATGATACCTTGCTTCTAAATCCTTGGCACTCAAATCATTTAAAGAAATATTATGTGTAGTTCAAAATTGAGTTATTTACCTTCGAGTGTAAAACGTTCTTTAAAATTATAGTGCATGTTTTTTCATAGTTCTTATGAACTTCGGTTTTGCTATTTTTTGATAAGATATTTTGATTCTAATCATGTTCTATATTAAACAGGATCAAAACAAAAAGAAGAAAGACACAAGGATGAAGAAAGGGTACTTTGATAAAAGGATTAATTCCATTAGAAGTACAAACAAAAATCCTAGTCTATTACAAAAATGATTATCGCGAAGCGCATAAAGAGGCTTAATTACACTACTCTGCTAGGGCTTGAACTTCAGTAGAAACATTCTCTACTGCAACGGGTTCCTTCAGAGTCTCCAAAGCTGTAGTGGTCTCTGTGTCATTCAAGGAGTCATAAATTATGCACATCTCATACAATGTGGGCTAGCTTTCATGGAGGAGGAGGGACTCATTCTTCTTCTCCATTACTAGAGTCCGAATTTTTTATATCATCCAACTCCTCTTCCGTATATGGAATAAAATCCACTCCCCCTCAAAATTCTTTGGCAGCATAGAATCCTTCTTAAGCTTCGCAAAGAAGACGCTGGTGAAACTAGCAAATTATATGAGTTGCCCCACCGTTGAGATTTGAGTTAGCCTTTTCGCAAAGGTCTATGGACCACTCTTCTTAACTTAAAAAAACATCCATAATATTTCGTACCCTTTTTGACAGCGTCTCAATCTTGCCGATGTGAGCTATTTCCCCTCTTTCACCTTTTCCTTTAACTCCAATATTTCGGCCTTGCCCTTTCATAACACCAGGACGCAATTTTGACCTAAAATTTTTTTGCTGATCATAATATATATATAAAGCATATATATATTATATGCTAATAGATAACGGGGTTAGTTTTCTTCCTTCTCTTGCTCATCATCCCAATAGTAGTTAAACTATTATATATATAATATATTATAATATATCTATCCTTAAAGTTATTATTTGTCATAGTCTTTCGTTTTTCTTTTTCTCATCCTCTTTTTTCCCTTATGTATTTCCCACTGTTTCTGAACAACCACTCATTTTTAACACAAAATGTATATTATATTTGGAAAAAAAGGTTTTCACCTAATGTTATGGTTTTGACCCATTCACCACCCACATCCAAGCTTCCTTATCATAGTCTTCAAGATCTTTCTTTTTCATACAATTATTTGTTGTTGCTTCTAGCTATGTGCTTGTCTTTCAAAACTTTTCCTCGATATAACTTCTTGAAATTCCAGTACAAATGCTAGACATAGTACCATGTTCAACATTTAGTAAAATCTCAGCCAAAGCAGCATCCAATCCCTAAAAAAAAGGAAAAAGTTCAGTGGTGAAATTTTTTATAAATATGACATAAGTAGTTGTAACTTACTTTCCATTTGTCAGAAATAATAGTCCAAAAGAGCCCTTGGTTTGATATTTTAAGATCATTAACCAACAACTCAAAAAACATATCTCCATTACTCCGTAGCCTACTTCTCAACCACAACCCTTGCACAAACTATTACTGTCATCAATCTCAATAGCAGATAGTATTTGTCCGAGGTAGGTGTCCTTCACATGACATCCATCCACTTCTATAAGTGGATACAATGATCTAAAAAACTAAATCTTAAGACAAATATACATCCTTTTAAATCTAGGTTTTCGATCCTCTTCTTTGAAATTCTCGTGATCAATTTCAATAGTTGAATCAAGATGTGTTAATATCTCTTCCCTATAATCCTAAACTTGTTTATACTGTGTAGCATGATCCCCATTAGTTTCAATGCAATTTGTCTTGCATTGTATACATCGGTCTTTGAAATCTTACTTTTATACTACTCATCTACATTCTGCCTGATTGCTCTTGGAGGAATTCTAGGATTTATTCTTATTCTTTTCACAAATTTTTCTGCTATCCATTTTGTTGTTATGAGCTTGTTCTTCCATTGATGGTTACAATTATTATGCTTCAAATTTACTATCTTTACTACCAAGTCATTGCTTTTTGTTGTTGCCTCCGGACTTGCATAAATAACCAACTTGCATCCTTTTGTCGTGCACACAACTCTCACTCTTTTTTGCTCGGAAGGGTTGAATTTACAAGTTTTACCCTCATTAATACAACAATTTTTGACAACTTGTTTGAACTTTTGATAGTTGCTAAACCCCATGCCAAATTCAAAGGTGGGGTTGGACATATCCCTTTCTAAGTCAAAAGATGTATATCTATTCATGAAATCAAAAGTCTCTTCAAAGTTGTCACTGCCATTGACCAATACATCTGGTACGAAGTCATCATCAAGGTGGACATACTATTGAGCTGGTCTAGTTCCAACTTCTTCCTCAATCGCATGTCCAACTTCATCTCCATGTTGTTCATGAGCATATCCATCTTCATCTCCCAATTGTTCATGCACGTGTCTAGCTTCTCTTCATGTTGTTCATGAGCATTTGCAGCACTTTCATCTTCCTATTGTCCATCTTCATTTTCAAAAAAACTGTCATCTTTGTAGTATTCATAATCATAAGTAAAATGCTAGTGATAATCAGATTCATTGTCATCATCTCCAACTTCATCATCTCTACACTATTTATCATTGACACCACCTTCCTCTCTAATAACATTCTCTTGAACACCTCCACTTACACCGTTATGCTCATCATTTAATCTATCATTTTTATTTGCACAGTCATTCCTCATTTCAGGTTCATATTATGGTTGAACCTGAATAATTTTTTCATCATCTTTAGGTGCACACTTATTCCTAATTTTAGGTTCATATGATTGTTGAACTTGAGTAAGTGTTTCATCATGTACTTATGTTATTGTTTCTTCAAACCTTCAAGTTGAAATGCTTCCATTTGAACCACATCAGGCTCAGACTCTCTTGATTCTATTTGAACCACATTAGGCACTTTCTCTCTTTCTTCCATTTGAACCACTCCTCTTCACCTTCGTTCATTCCGTATGAATTTTGAGTTTTATATATATATATTAAAAAAGACGAAAATACTCATAAAAAATAGATTGAATTTGAAGTTGAATGAAATTTTTAGATGAAATGGCAATATAAATGACTTTTTAAAGTTGGTGTGCAAAACCTCGAATAAAACAAAGTTCGGATGCAAAATTTTGAATTTCAAAAAGTTTGTGTGTTATTGAAGTTATTTACCCATTAAAGTATATAGTTAAAAATACAGCCCAATGTTGTTTTCAGTGTTCAAACTTTTAACTTTTTATTTAATAAGTTAAATGAAAATATTTAAGTAAAACATGTCATACCAATTGAGCTACCACATTTTCTCTCATTGTTAATAGAACATAACTAGCTTATAGACTATGAATAAGGTAATCGGATTGGAGTCCATAGCAAGAATGTTCAAATTTGCAGAAAAATTGTGATTTTTTTTTAGTATTATTCGTTTATGTATTTAAGTTATTTAAAATTTGCAATAAAAATTTACCTCACACAATTGAAACTTGTTTAAAATATATCATATCATTAACAAAAAAATCACTAGTACTTACATAGTCAGATGTTTTTAGTGTTCATTCTTGAAATTGACAAAAGTTGGTGAGCTGATAAAAAGTTATCTTGACTTCTGTTTAAAATTTGGGGTTAAAATTTTTTCTCACAAATCAACCCATCTCGAATGAGAATTAATTTAGATGTGCATTGGTCTCCCATAAATTTGTATATCTTAATAGGTATTTGTATCCTAAAAATTATATCGATTATCGTGAACTTTTTAGAGTTTGAGAAAAGAGAAGAAAAGTGAGGGGGTTTTCCGATAGATTCTTGTGAGACCAAAACAATCTAAATGCTGCTGTCAACTGTCAAAGAACAGATAAGAGACAAAGATGAAAGAACCAAAAAAGCATGCCAAAACAAAAGTGAAAATTTTAATAATAATAATATAATAATTTAATCCATGAATGCTCTAATGACCTACCAATGCCCGTGGCAGGCACCATCAACTTCATCTTCTCCTCAAGTACTCATTCTTTCATCCTTTTTATTATTATTACTTTTTTTTTTTTTTTTTTTTTGGTTCTAGCTTCAAGATTACTTCTCCTATGGTCTTTTTTCTGTAGCAAAACATTTGGGATCTTGCTTTTCTTGTTGCATTACATTTGCTACATTGATTAGATAGTTTTCTTGGATTTCTAGCAGAGTAATGATTGAAGAATATGCTGAAGAAAGAATTACTAAGGATTTGTGACTTGGGTTCTTCAAATCTTGCTGATTCTCTTTGCTGTAAATCCGCATTGGGCAGCCTTTGAAGATGAGACTAGGTCAGTTTATATTATATATTTTATATGGGATCTCATGAGTATAGGCATTTATATGAAAATGTTTCATTTGGGTTGATGCAGTCACTTGTTTTTTTGCTTATGTTTAAAAAATCATGTTCCGTCAAAAGAATGGCTTGATTTGGTCACATTTGAAAAGAACAAGAAGAAGAGAATGAGGGAGAGGGCATACTAAGACTGCTATTTTGAGAATAATATTACTTTAGTCCAAGTAAAGTATGCAATCTGTTGCAGAGTGTACTTTATGCTTCTAATGGTTGTGCTTTTCTCTAGCAAAATCCATGGCTGTTGGGGGAAAAGAAAAGTGGGTTATTGTCCTTGTAAACAGTAAATATGTATACTGTTCAATTTTGGATGAAAAAGGAAAAAAACACTGGAGTATCGTCTCCTTACTTTACTTTCTTTGCAAATAAGCATATTATATTATATTAAAGAAAACTAGTCAAATTCTATGTAGTTTGCAGAGATTTTCTATTAATGTAGTTCAAAAACAGTAAATTTTCTTTTGCATTTTACTCCAATGTCTTTGTTTTAACTTCTCCCTTTTGCTCAAACTTCAATCCAGCTAGAATAACCATGTTTGTCTTAGTGCAAAAATATGATTATGTAGTAATTATTTTCAATCAGTTCATTTGTGTGACCTAAAGAATTTCCATGTGATATGTAGACCGTACTTCATTATTGCAACAGAAAACTGAAACAGTGCCTTCTTTATCTATTTTCTTACATTTTTTTTCTTTTCTTTTGGTATTTGAGAAGTACAGGAAAGATAGTGCTAGATGTTCTTGGAAATAAAATTTTGCATGGATTTAATGATAAAGAAGTTGTCTTGTATAAGCTCCAATTATCAAATCCAACATTGTTAAACCACTGTTATATATAGTTGCATATGGTCATTTCTGATAAGACACTAATTGTATTCAATTTCACTAGATGAAGTTTGCAGAATAATTTTTTAATGCTGTTTCCAAGGATGATGATTCATCTTTTGTTTACTCTTTTTCCTAATGCTTGTGGTCAGTGGAAAATGTTTTTGCACATCTCAAAAGATATGTGTAAATCTTACACGAGTTGTATATTTTGCCCTTGTTTGTTTATCCAGATTTCCAGTCAAATGATCTGCATTCATCCTCTGAACCTAGTCTATCTGGAAGCTTTCGAGAGGCAAAATCTGGTATCTAATTTTTGTTAACCTTCTATTGATATGTTTGTGTTCAAAACAAACAAGGGATGCTTAATTCTTTTATGGTTAGTACCAATAATATCTAGTTTTCATATTTGTGATTATCCATCTGATCAAAATAAGTTGTAAATGTTTTACTAACTTTTATGGTGGATTCTGAGAAGGTGTCAACATAATGTTTCCTAATTTAGTTATTTGTAAAGAAAAGTTTGACATTTAAGCTCAAAAATATAAATTTTTAGCTACTTCTTGGAGTCGTTTGTGCATATTGGGAGAGAAACCAGGCAAAGTGAAAAATCTTAAAAGGAAAATGCATTCTAAATGATTAACATATAGTGGAAGAAAATAACAGGATACAACATATAGTAGCAGCTAGTGGTGCTTAGCAAATTTAGTAATTTATTTGTTGAAGTTTACAAAACCATACTCCCTGCAGTATTGATGGCTAAAGCCTAGATACATACCAAGAATATAGTATAGACAAAAACTAGATTGATGGACTGTACTTATTTCATTGGATGTTGCTGCAATCAAGTAAACTTTGAAGAGTTTGAAGGGTTCAAATTTCATATAGTTTTCAGAAATGAAGAAAGGCATCCCTCATTTTATAATGAGATGACTGAAGGGCTGTGTTTCTGAATGTTTGTAGTCTTCCATGTGACTGAGTATATAATGTTAAATTTTGCATCAACTTATCCCTTATTTTGTTCCTAGCATGTCCAGTTCTGTATCACATTCATTATTCAATTTACTGGAAGTGAACACCTAATGATAGTTTTCCTTTATTTCCATTTTAGATTTGTGCTTTTGTTTTCAATGGTTTGGTCCATGAACCGTGAGAAATTTTCCAAATGCAGTTGCCTCATTACATAGTGCATCAAGCTCTTCAAGCAAGTTTGTTCCAACTTCAAAAAGGGTTTACAAAGTGCTGAAAGAATATGTAACAAAACTTGTTGACCTAACTTCATTTGTGCAATGCCTTGAAGATTGGGTGCCAGAGATTCTGGATCCTGGTAGTACAAATGGCGAACTGTCTTCCAAATCCCCTTTTGAGATTGATGAGCTTTGCACTCTTGATTTTGCTTTGGAAGGGGTATTATTTCAGCAGCTATTTCGCATGCCTTGCTCACCTTATAATTCTGAAAATCATAGAGAAGATGAATATCTGGCACTCGAAGATTTTCTGCATACCATTGCAGATAGATTGTGGCGCACATTTTGGCATAAATCCAAGCCTTTACCATTTTTTGTATCTTGTCCCCGCCATCCAGGATCAAAGTTTTATACTATTGAGAAGGCTGAATCAAGAGGAAGGATTGAAAAACTCAGTGGTGCAGCTTTAATGTCAAAGACAAGTGGGAATCTTCATGTTCGCTGGGATGAGGTGGTAGAATTTACTTTGTTTAAACCAGATGTTATGATGGGAAATGAGTTTGGGATTCCTTTAGATGTTGTTTGTGAAGCTCTTATGTATGGTGTTCACATACTTCTTGCCAGAAGTTTGAGTAAAAGAAATTGTGTCAGCAGTGACTCAGTTTACGTTTTGGTACTTAACTCTAAATGTGGAGGTGTTGTAAAATTGTCTGGTGATCTTGGCAATCTTGAAGTTGACTTAAATGACCCATACAAATCTATGGCAGAATGGATCAAGTACCATGCAGAAGTTTGTTTTTCCCCTATTGAGCAAGTGTGGAACAAACTAGGAAATGCGAATTGGCGAGACTTGGGGACTCTGCAACTAATTTTGTCCACCTTTCATTCAATTGTCCAATGGAATGGACCACCAAGAAAATCAATAGCTTCTCTTGCAGCAGGCCATAGTCTCCGGCTTCAAAAGCGAAGAATTGAATGCCGCCTAATTGATAATGAAAATGCTCTTCCATTTGAACAGACTGAACATCATGACAGGGAAATAGCAGAATTTGAGAATCAAAGGAACCAGACAGTCAGAAAACAGGGATCGCGTTTGAAGCTTAATCAGGGTGAAGTGTTGGTTGTTGAAGACCAAAACCTGCAGCAGAGAAGTTACCAAATACAAGAACCTTTACTTGAAGGGAACTGCTGCTCGTACATTGCCACTGCTGCTGCAGACTGCCCTGCAGAATTGTTCATGTTACATGTTGGTGCTCACACTTCTCGTCTAGAGCAATCATGGGAAGACATGAGTGTGTGGTACCAAGTACAAAGGCAAACTAAAGTATTGAACATCTTAAAAGAACAAGGTATTTCAAGCAAGTTTTTGCCAGAGATAATTGCATCAGGTAGAATTTTGCATCCTGGTCCTTGTGAGAAGCAAAGCCCAAAAGGATGTTGTGACCATCCATGGTGCGGAACACCAGTCCTCGTGACTTATCCAGTTGGTGAAACGCTTTCATCTATTGTTGCTCGGGATGGTCCATTTTCAAGTGAAGAAGTAATACGTTGCTGTAGAGACTGCCTTGCAGCACTGAAAAATGCTAAAATGGCTAACATCCAGCACGGTGATATCTGTCCTGAAAACATAATTCGCCTTTCTGTTGATGAACAAGGTGGATCAAGAAACAGTTCATATATTCTCGTGTCATGGGGTCGTGCTGTTTTAGAAGACAGAGACAGCCCAGCAATAAGTTTACAATTTTCATCAGCACATGCCCTTCAGAATGGAAAACTTTGTCCATCATCTGATGCTGAAAGTCTTATTTACCTTATTTATTACATATCTGGTGGTGCAATGCAACAGCGAGACTCTATTGAATCAGCACTGAAATGGAGGCAGAAAAGCTGGGCAAAGCGCGTTATTCAGCACCAGCTCGGGGAGGTTTCAGCACTGTTGAAAGCTTTTGCTGATTACATTGACAGCCTCTGTGGCACAACATATCCAGTTGATTATGATACTTGGCTGAAGAGAATGAGTAAGGCTGTCGATAACTTGTCGGAAAGAGGGAAAATGATCAGTGAAGAAGTACTAAGAATTAAGGACATTGCTCAATCTTCAGGAACTTCTGGAGGTGGAAATTCTTCATCCTTCTAAAAATTCTACCTGATTTGTCTGGTAAATTCTAATGCCCCTTTTTATATTTGATTGGTAAATTTTTTTGTGCAAGTTTCTGTCCTACTAACCATTGTCCTCTTATTATTCCCACACCAGACTTTTCCAATCAAATTGTACTTGTGATCTACCATTTCTTTTTTTGGGGGAAATTTTTGGTTTACTTGTGTAGAATTGATGATTTTGATGAGCAGAAAGTGTAAGTTAATTGTGGTACTCTGTAATTTCTTTCACAATTGAGTACATTTGATATGTAAGTAAAATATAATTTCCTCTTCTGAATTTGGAACATACAGTTTGGTATTCCTAGGATTAAAAAGAAAAATCCCTAACACAGAATACTTCTTACTGAGAAAGTTTTGTTGATTATTTGGTAAGAAAATCAGAATTTGTTGTTGTCAATCATTAAATATATATATCCCACTATTGATGCTTTTATTATCATGATTCGAGTTCACGGAAGACAATTTATTGATACAAGTGATTAAAATTTTATTATCATGACTCGAGTTCATAAAAGACAATTTATTGATACAAGTGATTAAAATTTCAAGTTTGAACTTTACAAACGTTTGTTTCAACAACTTTTTCAAATATGGCTAAATAAAGACACTTTTTAAAAGAGAAAAATTTTCCTTTTCTCCTCATTTTTAGTGAGATTGTAAAATCACTTTTTTTTTCTTTTTTTTTTTTGTTAAACAAAATGTTATTTTGATAATAAAATAAATATAATGCATCTATCTCATGTTTATAATAAGGTAAATGTTGAAATTTACAACTTATCCAACAGCCAAAATTATAATACTTTGAAGACAAAAAACTTGCTAATAGTTGATTTTTAAATCATAGAAAAATTGAAGTTTTTTTTTTTTTTTTAAATTTTTCTTTTTTTCATTTATTTTATTTTATTGGATATTTTATCTTTCCCAAACTTCTTGTTATGTCTTTTTTGACAAAATTTGACATTTTAAACCTTATTTACATTAAATAAAAAATTAATAAATTAATTTCAAAACATAGGCAATCATAAAGAATTCTATTGATTTAAATGAATTTAAGGGTCAAACGCAAAACATATGTTTGAATATGAAAAAGAAAAAAATATCATTGAATTCTTTTTTAAAAAAAATTCTGATGTAAACGATTATGTTAATGAAAATTTGGATAAAATAATTAATTTCATATTATTTAAATATAATAATATAGGGACCAATTAAATAAAGAACTTAAACAGGGACCACTTTCACAAAAGACCCATAATTTGGGGACTATTTATGCTAATTTGCTTTTTAATTATATAAAATATATAAAAGTATATGTAGACATATACTTTACTTTTTTCGATCTTAGTTGTATTATACCAATCGGAGTGCTCTATCTCCGGCCAAAATCATGAGCACTCATCTGCAACCGCAACCGACTGTAGCGATGCATGCTCCACCTTATCATCAGCCGGCAACTCTCGAGGAAGTCAGAACTCTCTGGATAGGAGACTTGCCATATTGGGCCGACGAGACTTATCTACACAGTTGGTTCTCTCACACCGGCGAGGTCTGCTCATTTTCCTCTCAATTTTCTTGTTTATCCGCAACACATTGGAAGCTACCTTGAATTTCCAAACGTCATTCATTTCGTACTGAAATTTTATTAATTTATTTATTTCTTGATAGACTTTGCCAAAATTGCTTAAGGCGCGAAAGTTAAATTAAATTTGGTAAAAGTATAATGCCCTGCTTTACAGCCACTTGAGTTAAATAATTTTGAAATTCAAGAAGCAGTTGGGCAAAGACATTATTTTTATCTGTCGAAATTTGTTGATAGGAACCTAGTATGGATATGTGTGTATATATATATATGTCAGGACTGGTTTTAACTGTTCCTTTATTTTTTTTTTGAATTTTTTTTTAATTAATTTAGAGTTCCAATTTATCCTGCATAATTTTGATGGTCTCAATCAGGTACTTTCTATTAAAGTAATTCGTAACAAAATCACGGGACAACCAGAGGGTTATGGTTTTGTTGAGTTCACTTCACATGGTGTGGCTGAAAGGATTTTGCAAGCATATAATGGAACACAAATACCAGGAACTGAATTAAACTTTAGGCTGAATTGGGCATCATTTGGTATTGGTGAAAGACGGCCTGATGCGGGTCCTGAACATTCTATTTTTGTTGGCGATTTAGCTCCTGATGTCACAGATTATTTGCTTCAAGAGACATTTAGAGCTAATTATCCTTCAGTGAGAGGGGCAAAGGTTGTGACTGATCCCAGTACTGGTCGCTCTAAAGGATATGGTTTTGTTAAATTTGCTGATGAGGCAGAAAGGAATCGAGCAATGAGTGAAATGAATGGAGTTTATTGTTCAACTAGACCAATGCGCATTAGTGCTGCTACACCTAAGAAAACCTCTTCCACAGCTCTTCAACAGCAATATGCTGTAGCTAAAGGTAATCTGCACTGCCAATACTGATCTAATACTCTTTACTACAATTATGCTTCTTTGCTACCAACTTTTGACTGTAGCTTGGGAACTAATGTGTTTTTTGGGTTGGTGGGGGGGTGGAGAAGTGGTTATAATTCATTGGAATTTGTATCTCTTTTGTTAGTTTTTTCAACCTTTGTTTTCCCTTTTGTTACTTTCCCCTCACTGAAAGGGAGTGGTCTTTTGACATTGTATTTTTCAATTAGGTCCCTTTCAACAATGTAAAAGATAAACATGTTGATCTCTTAAAATGTTTGAGAACAAACTGAAATCAAGAAGTGCATTTTTTTTGTTAACTGAAATTAACTGAAATGCCCACTAGTCTGAGGTGATATTATCAAGCAATTAGACTGTCTCTAGAGGAGGCAATCAGCTTGTTTAATCTTTTCTGGAGGTTTTGGAGGCTCATATTTTTTAAACATCCAGCGGTTATCATTACATGCATTTTTTTGGCTTGTGTGAGCTTTTGGTCTTGGTACTATCTCAGTTTTAGGCAGTTTGAGAAATCAGAGGACAAAGCTTGATTTCCCAGGCTGCATACATAAATGTCATTTATCAATTTATATACTCTTTAAATGTGGTCTATATACCATTACCCATCAGTTGTTGCATGCTCGATTTATTCTTGGAAAGGAGTTATGTAAGGAGGATAGGTTTGGCAGTAGGCAGAATGTCATACTGCAGTATATTTGGAAAAATTCTTGTTGGCTTTGGTTGCACTTTTTATAGTTTCATGATCTCTTCTTAGGAGTATACTTTTGACATAGTAAATTGATTTATGCATTGCAAAGTTTTGTAATACTTATGACTTTAGACGCAATTATTTCTTAAGCAATATAAATGAAATCTGTTTTAAGACTAGTTTAAGTCATTTGGTCCTGGAATGGAAGTGAAGATAGGTTAATGTACATTATAAGGTCTTTAAAGAATGTCATAAGTAATGAAGAAATCTCAGAAAGTCCTTATACTTCTTGGGAATAACAACCAAAAATTTGAATTGTTTTCTTAACCTGTTTGGACAGAGTCAGCTAAGAATAACCTTCTTTTTTTATCACAGCATGAGCTGATAGGTATATCTTGGCCATGTGTAATAAAGCATTAATACTGATTCTTATATAACATAATTAAAATATAAGACAATTAAATGATTCTTCTTATAAATTTATAAATTATAGAACAAAACAAAAAATTAAGAGCTTTGAGCCAAAGTGGATAGTTGACTAATTCCATAAGAAGCTAGTGCTTCTTTTGTTGAAATATGTATAAATGGTTTGATTTGACATTTCCTAAGAATCGACTTTGTAAAATCTCCTATTTCCTATAATGGAAAAGGGAAAAAAGAATGATCCCTAAGGGCTCAGGATTGGTCTATGATAATGGATGAGATTTTTTGTTCTATATATTCCTATTCAAAGACAAGAAATTCAACAATTCCTTAACCCAAATCAAGGAACTATTCATACATTGTTGAATAGAAATAAGGAATTCCAACCATTGATAATTTTGTTATCATCCAACTGTTCTTGAATGGGTCCATTCAACGATTCTGTGTCTTTGTCTTCTCAAAATTCTTGTATTAATTCGGTGATTAATTTTTTTGGCCATTGAGGAACTTTTCTGCTGATTTGTTTTATTTCTTTAATAGATTCAGTTGGATTAGATTCTTTAATAGAGTCCTTTGGATTAAATTTTTTATAGGTTCCTTGGATTAGATTCTTTAATATATTCCGTTGGATTATTAGTATCGGTTTTAAAATGGCATTCAATAGAAAAATTAAAAATCTTTCCTTTTCTTTAGTCAATTTTAGTTGTCTATCAAATTCTCCAATTAAAGTTGAAAAATTCTTCATTCGATTTAAAAATAGTTTTTTATCAAATGCATATGTTTGCCTCCAAATTTTGGTAATCGAGATCCGCAAAAAGGATAGTGTAAATCCGATTTATTTTAATGGTTTCTATTAAATTTTCTATCGACCCTTTAGTAGGTGAAATCCCTTTTGTCATTGTTAAGTGATATTGCAAAAGAGGGGAAATCGGCCACATTAAAATTACCTTATGTAGTGGTCAGTTTGATATCCAAAAACTGTTTAGCAACAGTCGAATAAGTGGGGAATGTTGGGGTGAACTAGAAAAGTTTGTGTAGAGTCGGATCTAAGATTCGGCTTGACGGAATATTTCCGAGATGTTAATGAACAAGATTTATCTACAATATTTTTTGTTTCATTCAAGAAAGATCTGAAGTCTTGACCTTATTGTGCAGAATGCCTTCCGCAGTGGGCTATCTGCCCACCTTGGGTACCAAAATGGACTTTAGATTAAAAAACTTTTAAAATGGACAAGATGTTTTGTTCTGCATATTTCTTTTGAAGCTTCATGTGCCTTCTTACATGTGAAGTACCATCGTAGAAGTATTAGAGTTATGAAAATGATTTAATTTAGAGTCAAGAAAGACAGAGTCTTGTGAGATATCCAAAGTTTGATCTTAGATTTGCAAATATCAATTCTTAAGGACATATCTTTGAATCTGTAATCTAAATTATAATAGAATTATTATTATTATTATTTTTCTTAACTTGCTTGCAACACCACTTTTCTGTTGTTGTCTCTGTTATTTATTTTTTTTTTTATTTTAAATATTAATTGTAACTAATGATGGATTGTTTGGCAGCGATATATCCAAGTCCAGTTTACTCTCCTCAAGTGCAGACAGTCCCAGTAGATAATGATTTAAACAACACTACAGTAAGTCTAATGTCTTTCTACTGATCTGAGCATGTCTGCTTATTTTGCTAATTTTGTTTCTTACTTTCAGGTGTTTATTGGTAATCTGGATCCTAATATCACTGAGGAGGAATTGAGGCAAATATTTTTGCAGTTTGGAGAAATCAGTAATGTCAAGATTCCTGCTGCTAGGGGATGTGGTTTTGTGCAGTTTTCTCTTAGGTCCGATTTGGCTCACTGCTGCATGGTTTGTTTCAATCATTCTTCATTATGAAATAACCACCTTCTGTGTTTCAATATTCATTTGCAGGACATCTGCTGAAGAAGCAATCCAAAGGATGCAGGGTGCCATGATTGGTCAACAAGTAGTCCGTCTTTCTTGGGGCAGGAGTCCCACAGCAAAACAGGTATATCCATGTTTAAATTTCTTTTGGCTAACAGTAATTTCCTTATAAAGAGAATATGTGATAGAGAGTGGAACTATAAAAACATCTTGAAAGTGAGACTATATAAATGTACTGCAGTTTTTTTGGTTAAGGGGCATGGATTGAAAAAGGAGAAAAAGAAAAGAAAACAAATTGTCTGGGTTAATTTGCTAGTTCACATGAGAGAAAGTGAAAGAAAACAAATTGTCAAAGTTCACATGAGAGAACAGTTATCTGTCTACTCTTTCTTTAGTAACAGACATCTCATGGCTAGTAGATTATAAATTTTTATGGTTAACTTTCATCTTTTTGTCTTCCCATACCTTTTTCTTCTTTGGTAACGTTAAAGAATTTTATGATAATTTTAGCAATTACAAAAGTTAGAATAAACATTTTTATTTAGCCCCTGGACCTCATATTTATTTTCAAGTTATTTATTTACAAGGAATATTTATGCTGAATTTTGTAAAAGATTATTGAAATTTATACCATTTCGTAGGACTTATCTATTTGGGGACAACAACCAACAGATCCTAGTCAATATGGTGCTTATTATGGTTATGGACAAAGTTATGATGCCTATGCCTATGGAGCTACTCAAGATCCTTCTTTATATGCTTATGGTGCATATGCTGGTTACACGCAATATCCACAACAGGTATAATAATCCTTCTTTGTGTTTTTCTATTGCTTTCCTGATTCTGAACATTTTAAGGGTCCTAGAAATTTTTAAAAATTGCAAATCAAGCAATGATTTTACATTTTAGCTTCAGTCTTTGGAATTCTAGTTAAGAGTTACTAGCTAGGAATAATCAACACAATTGAGCTCTTAAATTCCCTGTAAGTAGCTTGATTTTTAGAAATCTTCAGAGCTTTTGCTGCCTTTTAGTTGAGTTCAGTTCATCTAGTTGTCCTAGTAAATCATTGATTTGAGGTCTTTAAGAAGTTTAGCTCCAGTAAGTTTAGGCCTATGAATGCTAGATAGATGATTTCTTTATTTCTTAATGTATGCATGTTTTATTCAATCATTGTTGTGTTATGCCTTTGGATACCTGATGTGAATCATAAAATACTTTTCCTTGTTGGTGTTGTGATAAGAGTTCTCTCTTATTCTTTTTTTTTTTTTTTTTTTTTTTTGATTTTCTTTCTACTTATTGAATTATGTGGTTTTCTCCATTAGGCAGGTTTTCCTGCTTTCTAGTTACCATTTTCAACCTAGTTTCCTACTTGAATATGGCAGAATGTATTGTAAACTTGTGAGATGACTTAGGTGATTTTGTTCTGAATTACTATCCTTTTTCAACTGTTTATATAAGTTGGATTATAATTGAATCTCTCTTAGAAGAAGAATAAGTTTCGTGTGCCCTTTTTAATATCAAGATGTCATTTTTTTTTTCTTTTGCATTTTTTCCATGCTTTGTTGTGTCTTTAAAAGTTCTAAATTTAACTAGTGACACAGTTCATGATTTCGGGGTTTTTTTTTTTTTTTTTATAGTTTATACATATTCTTTAAATCCCCATCTCCTCCCCCCCCCCCCTCCGCCCCCCTCGTCTCCAAATTCAATATTCAGAGTACAACAATAGATTTCTTTTCAAGATGGGAAGATGAATTCGTCTAGAAGTGAAGAAACACAAGGGTTATGTCTTCTAATGACTTTTCAATTGCTAATGGATGGGATGGCACACCTACCTATGAAAAATGTTAAAGTTGTTGACTTTTCTTTCTTTTCTTCTTCTTCTTTTTTTTTTTTGTTTTCTTTTTTTTTTTTGTTTTTTAGCTTGTGTTGTTAAACTAGTAAATTGATATTGGAAGTAGAAATTCAGGTTTCCTTAGGCCTAAGAAAGATACATTGTATGATAAACAAAAGTGGATGCAACTGATTATGCCGTGCAAAAGGCAGGGAAAAGATTCATCTAAAGCCCAAATCTCAATTTTGCATACTTCTATGAGGTTGGGCAACCCATATGGGAGTTATGATGGGATTGTCAAACCTTGTACTAGGTTTCTTCCTTATTGATGCATTGTCGGAGTCTTAGGGATGTCCTAGTAATTTAATAAGTTCTTCTTTTGGTTTTTGGTTTCTGATCTAGAACCCTTAATTTGTCCTAATTATGGTAGTTTAATATGTTTTAAAAGTCTATTCCTGTATGTTTACGCTTTGATCTTTGAGAAATTTTAGGATTTTTTGTAGTCAATCAATGAAGAGTCTAGATTTTGATATTGATTAATCTGGTTGGGAGTATAATTGAACTTTGAGATGTGATGCCTTATGGGCCTGTTGTGAGCTGTTGGGTTCTTCTCTCAGCATAATGCTAAGGACTTCTTTTCTTTTCTTTTTTCCGCAATTTTCTAATTTTCTACATTGTTTACAATTTATTAGCAAATTTAAGAGCCTAAAGGATCTAGAGCAGTTTTTGTGGGAAGACTTATTTAGGTTTGTCTTGCATCAATAAGGCTAAGCATTATATGAAAATAAATGGAAATTCTCCTGAAACAGTTTGACAATCACAGTTCACAATGAAGGAATTATTTCCTCATAAAACTGGCACCTTAGTAGTTTTGAGTACAAATTATTTTGATCAACCAAGATATTTGAACTGAATTATTGGGAAGATGTTGTCTAATGGTTTGCCCCAGTTATCCTACAAGTCATCCTTGTGTAATCATTGTGTTTTAGCATTCTGGTCAAGCACTTGAAAAATGTATTAGGTGCAAATTTGACCAAGCAACTACCAAGGGGCTTGGATCATGGCTATGTTGGTTCCAATTTCGTGGATCACGTATAGGCCAGGACTTCTGTATTTCTGTGCAAACTCTCTTGGTAATGACACATTAAAGCCTTCCATAGTATCAGCAGTTGCCCACTGTTTTTCATGTAGGACATTTCTGCATGCACAAAGATTCTCAATTTAGATTTATGCTTAAGGAAACAAAGGGGTGAAAAAAGAGAGAAAATCTATTGTGGAATGCTATTGCATACTCTTGATTTAGGCATTTCTGAGGTGATGAATGGTATGCAAGGGCTATCTTTGAGAAGGATTTCTAAGAAGTTTTTGGCTTTTTAAATAGCTTTGTTCATTAAGCTTTTAGGAAGATAAAAACCTTGTTAATATTAGTATTTTGTAATAATATGTATATAACACATAAGAAAAGCTTGTGATTCTAGTTTCACTATAATATGGCTCTTGCTATATATTAGATGATACCACACTATTCATTAGCTCCAACAAAATTGAAAATATTGTTAAATATGACAATATAGAAAACAGAGAACATCAGATTTTGGTAAACATTCTAGCATTGGCAAAATTTCTGAAGTCCTGAAGTTTTAGACCTTCAGAATAAATTTTACCTTCTATCCATAAAAAGAGAATTGGTCATTGATCATTTCAGAGGGTTCACCTCCTTGCAAGCATAATTTACTAATCTTCTTTGGCGGGGGATCCTGGAGTTTTATGTTGTTATGAATTTTACTCCTTCAGCCCTATGTTGACAACATCTCCTTAAGCATTTGCTTCTCTAATGAAATATTAGCCAAAGGTTGAACAGTATCAATGGTTTCATGGTTCCCTCAGTCCACTGTTTTCTCTCATTTTTATTGCTTGTTTGCCTGATAATTCTTTTTACCCTCTTTCATGGCTACAAAACTTGAGGAGAGTAAATAGGTTACTCTATTATTCGTAGTTGGCACCCATGTATTAGTGGGATTTTAATTTAATGTCTTTATATTAGAGTACTTGATGTTTACGTTTAATTCTGAACATTCAATTTTTAAATGCAGAAAGTTTTAATCGTGAACTGGTTTTTTCTTAGGGAAAAATAAATTCTACCAGATTTTTTAATAAAACATGGAAAACAAAGGAAAACAATTGAAAGGGCAGCAAGATATGTTCATCACATTGGAGTTTTACTTCCAAATATTTCTATGTGGGTTTGTGCTTCTTCAAGATGCATTTTCTTGCATTCTGTATATTTATTTTATCCATTTGATAAATTCATTTGCATTGTTTCTTTACAGGCTGAAGGAGCTCAAGATCCATTGGCTATGACAGGTGCTGCCCCTGCTTTTGAACAAAGGGAGGAAGTATACGATCCATTGGCTACACCAGACGTAGACAAGTAGATCTCTCTGCCAACTTTAATGCTATAAAACTGTTACTTTTTCTTCTTGTTTTAAGGAATATAGATGTCAAGCATGCTGGCTATCTATTGCTTTTGTTTTACTAAGGCATATTTTGATATTAGGTTGAACGCCAGTTACCTTGCTGTCCATGGAAGTGCAATTTTGGGTTGTCCTTTGTGGCAAAGGACGTCCTGTGTATCTCCTCATGCTTAAACCTGTTATTATTGATCAGTTTTCTGGTGGGATTAGTAGTGAGCAGTGTAACAGTGCAGCTTATAATCCACACAAGAGAAGATAATGGTATCTTGAACGGGGATGTTATGCCTTTGATGCTGCTGCAGTAGTTTTTTTTTTTTTTTTTTTTGTTGTTGTTTATTTGGGGTTCAGATAATCTTATAGTAGATGTTGTAGTACTTTTGTTGTTTATCTGGGATTTAGATAATCTTATAGATGTTTCAATCGTTGTTATGTATTTGCTTTTTTTTTTTTTTTTTGATAATATGTATTGCTACTTGTGCATGATATTATGTAATTTAATGGGTTGAGATAATTTTTAATCAATCCAATATCAAATAATCATAACATGTACTATAATATAATAACAAAAATAAAAAATATAATAAAACACAAATTAACAATGGGTAATTGGGAAATAGCATTTGTGCCAACTTTATGGGTAATTGGCGATTCTTGACATGAAGTACAATGATTTAAGTTAGGCATTCTCTCAGAATTTGCTCCACGATTATTAAAGGTATTCATTTTCAATTATAGTGATTAATTTTTTTTTTTGTTGAAGGTACCTTTTGTTAGATATAAATAGTTAGTCATAAAATGTCTTTATTCTCAAGAGTGAGATTTGAATGCTCAATCTTATGATTAAGGACAAGGTAAATAATTTTTATGTCACATATTATAAATGGATGTCATGTCTTGGATACTATTGTAGTAGTTTTGTTGTTTATTTGGGGTTTAAAGAATTTTCTAGTAGATGTTTTGATCGTGATTGAATATGCACGTAATATAAGATAACAACAAACACAAAAATATATTACTTCCAAAAAAATATATATCCGGGTGCTTGACATAAGGTACAATAACCTAACTTAGACACTGAGTTAATCTACTCCACAATAACTAAAGGTATTCATCGTCGCTAGTGGCGACTTTTTGTTTTTGCTATGGGTGCTTTCCCTTAAGTGTGCTTTATTTTCATGGATGAGATTCAAACTTTTAACCTTATGATTAAGTGGTTAGATGAACAACCACCATATCACACATTGTAGTTATTTTTTTAACCAATTGCATCCTCGCAACAAGAGTGGTAAGCGGTAAAGAGACTTTTGCTCTCTCGAAGGCGTGTTTCAACGCAGTTCAATGTTTTTCTAGTAATAAAATTTTAAATTTATTCTTGACAAATAATTAAAATAATATTAAAATAAAAGCAATTTAATAATAATAATAAAAAAGTACTAATTTGAATTATAATTTTAAAATATTCTACATGTCTAAGTAAATAAAAAGTTTAATACACAATAAAGAATCATCGATTTGAGAGGAGGTATTGTTAACATAAGTTCTTACATCAGTGCATCTTATAAGTGATTAGAATGTCTTCCATTTATTGTATATTATACTTCATGACTTGTAGACAACCTAGACTACTACCTTTCCGGTTAAGCTTATATAAATGAAGTGAAAATAGGGGCTTCACTACACAAATTTTTATTTAAAATAGGATAAAAATCTACCTTACAAGTTAATTATTTGTAATTAGATTTTGAGTAAAAATACATAACAAATAAAGTAGAATCTCAACCACAATATCTACATACTACAAATATGTGGGAACAAGGTATTTCAAATAAGGACCATTTATTATAATTTTACAAAGATTGTTCCAAATACATGACAGTCTAAATATGTACAAAGAAGTATCAACAAATAAGATTATCAAATTTAATGAACTTATGGACAACATTAAATTGAGGAATATTGAAGTATATAACTACTTGATAATCATAGATTGTGAAAAATGGACACTAGCATATGATGATTAGTTATAAGTATGGTTGCATGACTACAAAATCCATTTGAATCATTAAACAATATCCTAAAGAAGTGTTGTGCATTACCTTTAAAGGCATTAGTTGAGTTTGTATATGACAAGATCATTCATTATTTCAACCAACATTGAGATGATACGACACACACTACACATCGTTTTTCATCAATAATTTAGAGAAAATAGGTTGAGAATGAAATAAAAGCAAGAGGACATTGTTTTTTTTTTTTTTTTTGTGGTGTCCGAGTTATACCCGAATAATCTACACTTTGATCCGGCAACACTATGGCTGGGTTGGCAGCACTATGACTGAGTTGGATGTCGAACTCCCACCATTTGGGTAAGGAGTGTGGTTGTTGACCACTCGGCCACAACACACTTGACAGGACATATTGTTTTCAATGCAATATCTGAAGTGCAATATTTAGTGTCAAAACACCAATAAGGGGAGATCCAACTTCATTTGTTATGTATTTGTACGCAAAGCCCGCCCGCCCAATTACAAGTTAACTTATGAGGTGAATCTTTATTCGATTCCAAATAAAAAATTGTAGAACTAAGTCTCATTTGCACTTCATTTCTATAAATCTAACATAAAAGTAATAGACTAGCTAGTGGTCCAACCTGTTAACTATCTAGGAGGTATCAATGTTCAATAAATACAAGACATCTTAATTCACTCTAGAGATGCAGTAACCTCATATGCCAAAGCATAGTGAAGAACTTTTAGCAACAGTAGATCCTCCCTAATTGATAGATTCTACATTACTTCTTTTCTTCTTCTTTTTTTTTAATTATAAAAGTAAAGACGTGTGATGTATTTTTAAAATTTGAAACTTAAAATATTGTTGTGACCTATACTCTCATATTACTTGCTTAGAAGATTGATTGAGTTGTAATTAAGGGATCTAAAACTCATTACTTAATGATGCATTTTAAACTCGTAAGGCTCATAACAATTTTTTTTTTTTTTTACTGAATTGTTCTTTATTTGGATATAGTTTTAGTTGTTGAGTAATTGGTGAATCTAATCCCAAACAAATTTATGTTTGGTAAGTTTAGTCCTAAAATATATATATTTTTTAACTTTTTAAAGTCCCAAATTTTTTTACCTAAGAATAGTAAGGTCTTTTTTCACAAATTTCATCAATTTTTTTTAAAATTTTACGATTTGTGTGATTTTAATAGATTAAAAATAAAGAATAATTAAGTCAATTTACATAAAATATCTACAAAATTAGTGTAAAAAGGGTTGCAACACTCATTCACAAAATATTTTCAAAATGGTAAAACGATATATGTAAAAATATATTTAATATAAAATGACTTGATTACTCTTTTCTTTTATTCAATAAACCGCAAGCGGTTAAATTTTAAAAAATTTTGACGAAATTTGTGAAAAAGAACCTTAGTTTTCTTAGATAAAAAAGTTTGGGACTTTAAAAGTCAAAAAAAAAATATTTTTTTGGACTAAATTTGTCAAACTTAAATTTGTTTGAGACCAAATTTACTAATTACTCTTAGTTGTTTGTCAAAGGCAAATTTAAGATTTCATCAAAAGAGAGAAACATCATATATAATTTGTGTTAGAATTTCAAACTTGTTAAGAAGTCATGGTCAAAATGAGTCTAATTTAATTCATGATACATTCTCAACATGAATAATAATGAGACCTTAGAACTTAGAACTCATTTTGGGAATAAGTCTTAAGCGTAATTATAGTAAGATCCTAATAAAATTTATTTTCAAAATAAGTAACATAACTTATAGTGATACTTAATATAATTTATTTTCGGAGTGTTTATTTAGGATAGTAAGAGAATATCTTGTAAATCTTTGAGATTTTGAAATTATTCTTTTGGCTGGTATGGGGAGATATTGAAAATCTTGAATATTTTCTTGTTAAAGCTTATTTTGTGAAAAGAGAATAAGAACCCTAGCAAGAAGTGTGCGCTAGCTAGCTAGGTAGCCCAGATTAATGCAAAAAGAAAAGGGATGGAGGAAGACGACGCTGGCGATATCAGACAAACATACAATAAGACAAAGGTAAAGACACAGTCAGCAAGCACATGGCATGGTTTCTGGTGTTAAACTGTAGCCATGCACGTGAATATTCACAAAGCAGAATATGTTCTCGTGGAGTGTGTCCATGCACCGGCCAATACACTGCCCATTCTTATAATTTTAATATTCATATATTTTTATCTATAAATTAATTAATAATCAAGTGAAACCATGGAATTTGATGCATTCAAGAATCAAGATCTCTTTCTCTCTCTCTCTACATATCTCTATATCTCTCTCTCTCTATATATATATATACAGTAGGAGTGATTAGTATAGCAAGGAAGCATCACTTGTGTAAAGAATTTCGTTTCTAGATAGATAAAAGTTTTTCTGATTTAAGAACAACCATGGCAATTAGGAGAGCATTCGGGTTCCTTCTCTTGCTTGTGCTGGCTTTTTTCTTCCGTAAGTATATTTCCTTCCATATTATATATCACTTAGATTGATGATGGTTTGTAATTACCTACAATTATCTCCATAATTCCATTTATTCTTTTAATTTGGAAATCATATTGATCAAATATATATATATATATAATTGCATTAAATTTATTAGAGGATTCAATCCCAATGGTGGAAGCAAGAATGTGCCAATCACAGAGCCATGGATATAGGGGTGCATGTTTGATCAACCACAACTGTGCATTGGTGTGCAGAAACGAAGGTTTCTCCGGTGGTAGATGCCGTGGCTTCCGACGCCGTTGCTTCTGCACCAAACTTTGTTAATTAATTAATGATCACTATCTGCAACTCATGTCACGGTTCTTTTTTCTTCGTGTTATAAACTAGGAGGAAATAAGTTTCTTTTATATGGGGACATTAATAATGTAATGTTTTGTTTTTGGTTGTTATGTTTTGGTCTGTTAGTTTTCTAAGTTTTGAATGGAGCTTTAGTTAAACTCTTATCTCATTTTCAAAGCATTTCTGCACAAAAAAACTGTACTATTTAATGTTGGGTCAAATTAATCAGAATTAGTTAATTACTCAACTTAAAACATCACATAACCCGATAACTAATTCTACTGAGCATTATCTCTTTTTCTTTTTTTTTTTTTTTTTATAGGTTACTAAGCATTATATTACTTAACCAAACCCTAACATAAAAACACATGAACTTTGATAAGTACTCAAGTGAGAAAAAGTCCACCTAGGCTGAAAGGGTCGAGATGGATACCACGTCGCGGATTGATTGGGTCCCAAATAGGCTTTATATGACTCTAGTTGGCGACTACAAGTACTACACAGATGATATGATATCCGACACGCATTAAATTCTTCTGACCTGACAGATACTCTTTGGAGCCACCACTTGACTATCAAGCAGGGTACCTTATCTAGGTGTAATTTTCCTGTTGACCGAGACTCACAATACAATGGTAACTTGCATCACTCACATAAGAGGGTGAAGCCGGATATACTAAACTTACTTTAAATGTTCTGTTACATTCCTCGGAGATCTCATTATTATACTCGGTGACTGATTTTATCGTTGAAGAATCAATATCGGGAACACACCTCCAACACTTAACCTTCTTTACGACACACATTAAAGGAAGTGGAACCCTCCCACCTTATGTAGCAGGATCAAAGAGCTATTCCCGATCAAACTCCAAATTATTCACCAGGATCAAAGTACATTTAGTCAAGGTAATTATCTTTTACACGAAAAAAAACCAATTCTATTGTTGACCTCCTTTTTCCTTGTTTTCCTCGAACCTCGAGTTTCTAGTGACCATAACTATCCTATTCTATTCTATTTACTAATTCACATGGGCTAGTGAACTGAATCTTGTCCTTATGAATTTTCTTCAACAAAATCTCTTCATTATTTCACAACATATCATAATTATCAATTGAGATATATCACAACAATATTCTTTGTCCAATATATAATAATATGTGACATTCTTGTTCAAATCTAGAGGACTGTATCGACAGTTAATTCATCATATACTCATTTTTCTTCAAGAAATCTTTTAAAGAAAGGCATCTCTTTACTTACTTCAGTTATATAAATATACTCTACTTTATTTGTGGATAGATAAACACACTTTTGAAGCTTAAACTGCCATAACATTAACATAGCTCCCGCTGCAAAAGAAAAGCCAACACCAATGTCTATCAACCACTATAAGAAAAATTGACATTTGCGACCAATTTTTGCGACCAAATTTGCGACGGCAACCTTGGCCCTCGCAAATTGCGACGGCCACAAATCCGTCGCAAATTTGCAACCGATTTTGCAACGGCTTAGGTGGCCGTCGCAATTTGCGACCAAATTTTGCGACTAAATTTTAGCCGTCGCAATTTGCGACCGAATTTTACGACTGAATTTTAGCCGCGCAAATTTGCGCGACCCACCTAGCAATCGCAATTTGCGACCGAATTTTGTGATTGAATTTTAGCCGTCGCAATTTGCGACCAAATTTTACGTCTGAATTTTAGCCGTTGCAAATTTGCGACGGCCACCTAAGCCGTCGCAATTTGCTACCAAATTTTGCGATTGAATTTTTGTCGTCGTAATTTGCGATCGAATTTTAGCCGTTGTAAATTTACAACCGATTTTTGCGACTGAATTTTTGACGTTGGAAATTTTGCGATCGATTTTGTGACAGCCACCTAAGCCGTCGCAATTTGTGATCGCTTTTGGATTGTTTTAATGTGATTATTGATAGCATTAGTGGGAAAGATATGATATAAATATTTGATATATTTTATTTGCAAATATAATATAATTTATATTTTGACATTCTAATAATATAGCAAAGATAATATAATTTTAAAATGAGGTTTTAGTTTATTTTAAAAAAATTGTTGGAGGGAAAATTTTAATTTCTATTTATTTTAGTTTTGGCGGGAAAATTTTGGAAAATTTTGAACATTTTGTATTTGTTTGAAATTTTGAGGGAGAATGATCAAGAGAAAATTTTAATATATAACATTATTTTAATATTAACTTAATATATATAAAAATAAATGAAATAGACGGAATCTTACTTAGCATACATTCCACTAACAACAATTTAGAAGAATAATCTCTATCAACATTAACACATGATTTAAAAACAAACATATCTCTTTATGACATATAATTAATTACTTAGCATCGTCTTTATTATAGCAAAAATATATATATCGAATTAACTTTGAGTATCTTATATCATTCTTATATATTGATGTGGCCTCCAATCTCCAATTACCGTAGTCTCAATCATTCGAATCTTCGTTCCTGTAAAAAACAAAGCTAAAACGGAGATTGTTCCCGTAAAGCTGCTCCGATGCTTAAGTCATAAACAAAACGAGAGGAAAAGCTGAAAAGACTAGTGGTTTTAAAGAAGAATTCCACTTACTTGTTCTTATCGTTTTAACTTGTATTTATAATGATAATTTCTCCAATAAAAAAATAGACTTCTAAGTGGTTACGGAATGTATATCTATGGTTGATAAATATTATGATATATATAAAGATAATATAAAAGATAAATATTATGATATTATGATATTATGATAAATATAATATATAAAATAAAATAAATGTTATAATATCTACCATATATCATATCAAATTCCAACTAAACATAATTTTTCTGAACCCGACATTAACTAGCGGATGTTTATGACTCTAGATATATCTTTCATACATATGATATAACAGTTAGCTCTCATAGTGCTCTTATCCACTATAATACCAATTGTTATAGGCCAATTTAAATGCACAATCAATTAATTGACATCATTCTTACTTAATGCAACATATATTTTCATTCTTTATTTATAATTTTTGAGTATTAAAATTATATATGTAGTACAAAATATGTTATTAGTATATACATATTAATCTAAATATATATATATATATAGATATATATACACACATATATCTATATATACATAACATATATATATATATATATATATATATATATATATATATATATATATATATATATATATACACACACATATATATGGAATGGTTGTACAAAGCACTCTCAATTATCCTTAGTTTCTCGACTTTTAAACATAAAGTCGAAGAATAATATGTCTGAGAAGTGTTTTAATCAAATAGTCCAACTGTTGAAGGAGGTTGTTCCACCCGATAATAGTATTCCAAATGATTTCTATGAAATGAAGAAGATGGTATCGGGTCTTGGCTTGCCAGTTCGGAAGATTGATGTTTTCCCAAATGGTTGCATGTTATATTGGAAGGATGATATTGAAAGAAGGGAATGCAAATTTTGCGGGCATGCAAGGTATATCCTAAAAAAGAAGAAGGGTAAGAAGAATAAAAAACAAAAGGAGGTTGCACAATCAAAGATGTTTTACTTCCCAATTACGCAAATATTGCAAAGACTTTATGCATCAAAGACAACAACTCAACACATGAGATGGCATTTTGAAAGTAAACATGAAGAAGGTTATATGAGTCATCCAAGGGATGGTGAAGCTTGGAAAAATTTTGATCAAATTCATAGTGACTTTTCTAATGAGATGAGAAATGTACGACTTGGCTTGTGTACAGATGACTTTTCACCGTTTGGAATGTCAGGAAAACAATACTCATGTTGGCCTGTTATTATTGTGCCATATAACCTTCCACCTTGGATGTGCATGAAAGATCCATTTATGTTTCTAACTGTTATTATACCAGGGCCAAAAAATCCAAAACATAAAATAGATGTTTATTTGCAGCCATTGGTGGATGAATTGAAACATCTATGGGATGAAGGTGTTCCGACATATGACATTTCTACCAAACAAAATTTTCATATGCGTGCAGCATTGCTTTGGACTATTAATGATTTCCCCGCATATGGTATGTTGAGTGGTTGGAGCACAGCTGGAAAATTTGCTTGTCCATATTGCATGGAAAAGTCAAAATCTTTTCATTTAAAAAATGGTTGTAAACACTCTTGGTTTGATTGTCATCGTCAATTTCTTTCAAGTGACCATCCTTATAGAAAAGACATGCGATCTTTCAGTAGAAATAGAGGAAAAGAAACATCAAACAGTCCTTAACGGGTATCGGGTACACAAGTTTGGAATAGAGTATGTCATTTTCCAAAGATAACAGAATCAAGAGCTGAACTTGGGAAGAAAGATGGAAGAGGGACAGACCATAATTGGACAAAACGTAGAATATTTTGAGATTTACCTTATTGGCCAAGAAATTTAATTCGTCATAATATAGATGTCATGCATAATGAGAAAAATGTCTTTGACAATGTTTTTAACACTGTTATGGATGTGAAAGGAAAGTCGAAAGATAATATAAAGTCTCGAAGAGATTTGGAGATACATTGTAGAAAGTCGTGAGATTTGGAAAGTCGTGAGATGATATAAAGTCTTGAACTATGTGTTCAAAGAGATCGGGATGGGAAGGTGTTAATTCCAAAAGCGTGTTACGCATTGACAAATGACCAAAAAAAACTTTTGCTTGAGTGGATAAAAGACTTAAGACTTCCTGATGGATATGTCTCCAATTTAGGAAGATGTGTTGATTTGAAAGAATTGAAAATGTCTGGTATGAAAAGTCATGATTGTCATGTGTTCATGGAACGGTTGCTTCCAATTGCATTGAAGGAATTTCTTCCACCGAATGTGTGGTCCATACTAACAGAGTTAAGCATGTTCTACCGTGATCTATGTGCACCTAAATTGTCAATTGCGCACATGAAGAAGTTGAATGAGGATATTCCTATCTTACTTTGCAAGTTGGAGAAGATATTTCCTCCATCATTTTTTGATGTTATGGAACATTTAATGATTCATTTACCTTATGAGGCAATAGTTGGTGGTCCGGTTCAATTTAGGTGGATGTTTCCATTTGAGAGGTAGTACTATAATCCATATGTTATTAATATAATATATATAATATATATAATATATTTTATTTAAATATTGTTTTCTAACTTCAACAATATCTCATTTTTAGATTTCTATATCGTTTGAAAATAAAAGTGAAGAACAAGACACGTGTAGAAGGATCGATCTGTAATGTATATTTAGTTGAAGAAGCATCAACTTTCTTGTCTTATTATTTTGAACCGCATGTTCAAACAAGACACTCTTCTACTGCTCGAAATGAAGAGGTTGGGTTAGAAGCTAAAGGTGTTGGAGGATTATCAATATGTAACATTCCAAGTAGAAAATTTGGCAAGATTCAATCAAGGTTCCTAACAGATGAAGAATATAAAGCAGTCAATAATTACATTCTGTTAAATTGCGAAGAGGTGCAACCATATATCGAGTACGTTACTCTTAAATACATCTACTCTACTACATTTACTATAAGTTACAAAAATATTGAAGTCAATATTTGTTACTTAAATGTAGGAAATTTACAAGAAATTTACAGGTTGAATCTCCGTCCATAAGTCAAGAAGAGATTGATATAAGAATAGAAAATGATTTTGCGTGTTGGTTTCGTTCACATGTGAGTTCTAACATATTATTCTATAAAAATTTAACATGATATTCTTTTTCCTAACATATTGCTTTTATTTACTAACTTTATGAAACTTCATATCTTGATTTTAGGTAAATGATCCACAAAATCAAGTAAACAATCTTTGTTTACGAAACTTGTCTTGGGGACCATCAAGAAAAGTAGAGTCATTTCATGGCATATTTGTCAATGGTTATAGGTTTCACACTTGTGAACATTCGAAGGAAAGAAAATATTGAACAAATGGAGTTTGTGTTAAAGGGAGTAATGATGATACCTCCGCGTTTGATTATTATGGAATTTTGAGAGAAATTGTTGAACTTCAATTGCCCGGTGATCTCAACCAAAATATCCTCCTTTTCAAATGTGATTGGTTTGATCCAACACGAAATTTAGGTGTTAGGATTCATCCTCAGTACAAGCTTATTGATATTAACCACAAGAGGAGGTATCCAAAATATGATCCATTTGTATTAGCTCAACAAGCTACTCAAGTTTACTATGCAAGTTATCCAGGGAGTAAAAGATCACGTTGTGATTGGTTTTCAGTTTGTAAAACTAAACCTCGACATGTGGTTGATGTACTTGCTTATCAAGAGGATGTAGGTGATGATGAGGCAATGATGATAACAAATGAGATTTCTCAAATGGAAGATTTGACACATGAATCTAATGAAATTCAAATTGTGGACATTGATGAAAATCAATTTGAGAATTTGACAGCAAGTGTTGAAGACGAAGTTGAATATTGGACAATCGATTCTGATATTTATTTTATTATTTATTTTAATATTATAATATTGATTTTTTTAATCATTAACTTTGTATATGCAGGAATGAGTGATAATATTCATACAAGGCATTCATCGGTTGATTCAACTGCTATTTCCACAGAAACTTCGGATCCTCGACCACTTATACGACCACGAGGTTTTCGGTATTTATAACTTTCTTAACTTATAAATAAACTTTTAAATGGTTTATTACTTTTGTTTGATTGAATCAATCTCTAGTTACTTTTATTTCTTATCCATTTGATTTTCTGGATATATCTTGAAATTTGATTCTTCTTGATTGATTTGATATTTTTAAGTTGAGTAATTTAATTTCTTTTTAGCCTATTTTGATTTATACTTGAGTTGATTATTGTTGATCTTAGAATGTTCTTGTTCTTGTTCTTATTTTAGTACTTGTCTTAGGAATTTTAGTTATTAGAGATTTATTTTCAATTCATATCTTATTTCATGTTCTAGTTGATTGTATTTATGTTTGTAAAACATTTTAATATATATTAAGGAAAAAGACAGTCCAACACGAAGTAGAGTATAATTAAAAAACATATGACCCAATTTGAAAGCCCAAATAACCTCTCTAGATATAACTCATGGTATTCATAATGGGCCAGCAGTGAAACTTAGAAAAAAGAAGTTCTGGAAATTTACTTTGAACACAGTACTAGCCCATATATGTATAGATATAGATATATGTATGTATATTGCATTTTAATTTCAGTTTCGTGTAGTACAATATCTTTTTGCATACTATTTCTTTGTTGAAATTCCGATTCCGGTAGCTTTGATGTACACTGCTCTGTTTCTTTTGAAAAAATCCAGTAGCCATGTTATGTAGAATTCTGTATTTGCTCTGTTTTTAATAAAATTTCAATTGCTTACTAATGAATTTTCTCTGTTTTTAAATAAAATTTCAGTAGCTTTATTTTGTCTTTTCTCTGTTTTTACAAAACTTTCCAGTAGCTAACTCTCCCTTTCCCCTGTTTTTATTCAAAATCCCAGTAGTGTTTCTTTTCGAGTTGATGCATTCTTCTATTTTTGCTTCCATTTCAATTGCATTCCTTTTCCAATTTATTTCAATTAAATTTTGCATGCTTTTCATTTTTAATTCTTCAATACTCCAATTTTTATTCTTTAAATTCCTTCACTGCATGCTTCTTTAATTAATTTCTTCACTTCATTCATTTGCATGCATTTTCATTTCTTCCTTTATTTCATTTTTCTTTCTGTTTTCCTTTTCTTTTCTTATTTCATTTTGTTTAGGATTTTATTTAGTCTACTTGATTTTCTTGGTTTATTTCATAGGTTTGAAGGGTCCAAAAATTGTGTTCATACAATTACACAATCTTTCAAGGCCCATTTCGTAGGACCATAGCCCACTTTTTCAGATGTGCCCAACGAAGTGAAATACATTTGGTTTCAAACTTTTAGCGTAAGTGATGATATTTTCTATAATTCATTTACATAAAGAATTTTGTTATTGGAAAATCGTTCAATTTATTTAACTACTTAATCATTTAATCCTTTTAAATGTCTTACTAATATCATATTTTTAATTTAATTAAAATAATTTTATATATTTTGTAGAGATCATTTCGATGGGAAAAACATGATAGTGCATTGATACGAAGGAATTGGGAGAAGAATTGTCGAAGAAGACTATCCGATCATCTTGCTCGAGATAGAGAGAGGTTTACAAATTCTTGTCCTACATGGATAGATTTACAACACTGGAGGTAACTTCTTTCACATTGGAACAGTGAAGATTTTAAGAGAATCTCGGCTGTTGCTAAAAGAAACAGGTCTTTAGTTGGTCCTAGTCATACTGGTGGATCAATTTCTTTTACAGAACATGAAGATCGTGCGGTTAGTAATTAATTTCCCCAACTTTCATGAGGCTTTGTGTGTATATATGATTAGTATATATTTTGTATGAAATCATGTTAGTTTATATGGTCTTGGAAGTTCTAGTTCGTTGTGGTTGTGACATTGAATTGAATTTATTTTTGAACTTGAGATTTGATTGATATGATGTTGATAGATGAATGCAGTCCATTGTTCCATGATTTGTATATATTTTGTATGAAATCATGTTAGCTTATATGGTCTTAGAAGTTCTAGTTCGTTGTGATTGTGGCATTGAAATGAATTTATTTTTTAACTTGAGATTTGATTGATATGATGTTGATAGATGAATGCAGTCCATTGTTCCATGATTTATTTTTTACGTATAACTGTAATTGTGCTTTCATTTGATTGGATATTCCACGTATATATGTAATTGCATTTTTTTTTTATTGGATGCTCCAAGTATAGTTGTAATTGTGTTTTTTTGGATTGTTCTTGATGAGATTTTTCTTATCTTTTTTGAGTAATACAGCGACAAGAAGGACCAACTGTTGACTATAGCGAAATTTTTAAACGCTTGCATGTATTTCAATCTGGGCCAAACAAGGGCGAGTTTATCAATGAACGCTCCAAGAAGGCAATGGTAATATTCTCTTCAACTTTTATATATCATGTTTACTGTTTATATATATCATGATTGGTTTTATGTATTTCCTCATATTTATATAAATATGTATTTTTTTTACATCGTTTTAATTATGTATATACATTTTTTAGGAGGACTTCACTCGACTTAAAGAGCATTATTCACATGTTTCATTATCCTCGGGCTCTGTTGAGAGTTCTGTCATTCCGAATGATAAGGAGTTGTTTGTTGAAGCATGTGGTGGGTTCAAAAAGGGTTTAGCTTTTGGCTTGAGATTAGAATCTCCTCTCGTAAAGTCTCAATTAAATGAGCTTACAAGTACTACACCAACAGTGATTGAGCTTACAAACAAAGTAGCTGAATTGAAAGAAAGGGTGAAGGAGAAGGATAATAAATATCATGAATTAGAAGAAAGAGTATCAAGATATGAAGATGTTCGCAATTATTTAAAGAAAATTGCGGAACATGCTTTGGATCATCATCATTACCACCAGTTCCGTCGACTCTATTTGTTGATGATGGTAATGAGCATACTCTACCCGACATTCCGTCCCGATCCACAAGTCTTTTTTATATCACTATTTCATAGTCTATTTGGAGAATGACATTTTAGGATGTTTGTTGTATGAAATTGATATATTATTACTACAATGACATTTTGGAATGTTTTTTGTATGGAATTTATATATGATTAATGTAATGGCATTTTAGAATGTTTTATTTTTTGGGGTTTTTATATATGTTTTAATTTAGTTAGAGTTAAATGGTTTTATATTTTTTTATATATATATATATATATATATATTTAAATAAATTTCTAGATTTTTAATAAATAATTTTATACAATTATTAAATAAAAAATAAAATAATTTAAATTTGTAAAAAATAAATTAAATTCAACTAACATAAATTGCGACGCCAAATCGGCGCAAATTGTCGAACAAATTGGTCGCAAATTGCTATGGCTTTTTACCGTCGTAAATTGCGACGGATTTCTGATCGGTCACTATCGGCGACGGGATTTTTTGCGACGGCCAAATCCGTCGCAAATCTTGAAATTTCCGGTAGTGAACTACTTTCATTATGTAGAACAAAATTCTGGTACTCAATTGATGTGGCCTCCTTTCTCCGGTTACTCTAGCCTCAATTCCGAGAATCTAAATTCCTGTAAAAAACAAAACTAAATGCGATTGCTCTCTAAAAAGCTCCTCCGATTCTTAAGTCAAAAACAATCGAAATGAAAAGATAGAAAGAGCTAGAGTTTAAAGAGATATTTCCACTTACTGTTCTTCTAGGTTCCTCTCCTATTTATAAAGGTTTATGACGTAAAAAATAGTAATTTCTAAATAAATTAAGAATTGCCTAAGTGGGTAAATCTCTTTAGAATATCTTCAAAATCTTTTTTTTTTTAGGCCCTTATGACCCAGACTAATCCACTCGGGAAGGCTTAACAGTGCGGGTATACCCACACTTACGAATATATCTCGATCTATGGAACCTCAGGTGAAATTTAAACTCTTAACCTCTTGACAAGCTAAGAGGTAAGAGAGAAACTTTTAGATTAATGGTCGGGAAAGATTCGAACCATCAACCATTAGAGTCGGGAAAGATTCGAACCCTCAACCATTAGGTCAGGAGAGAAACTTCGAATATCTTCAAAATCTTTGAATATTTTTAAAATATATGTGAATATATTAAATATCTAATATAATGCCTTTTAAGAAATAAAATAAAAAGATATACTCATATCTACCATAATCAATTTACCAAGTCTTGAAAAAAAAAAAAAAAAAAAAAAAACGACTCAAAGTAGTACGGTAACCAGGGTCTAATGGGACCTCGTTCCCTGATCTCCACGTTTCTATTCTTGTCCCCAATCTCTCTGTTACAAATTTTTTTTTTTTTTTAAAATGGTACAAAATCATAAATTAAAAGAAAAAAATAAAATAAATATATAAATTTTACTTGAAAATTTTCGATGAAAAAAAATATAGGTAAAAGGGAAAAATTTATTATAGTTAAAATTTTATAAAAAAATTTAAAATTTTGCGATCATAATCAAAAAATTTAAAACACACTTTTTTTATATATATATATATATATATATATATATATGTATGTGTGTGTAAGGATTGGAAAAACAAGTTGCAGAACCGTGTAAAAGGTCTAGGGCCTAAGGCCAAATTTTTTTGGGGTCTTTACCCCCATTTTTATGGAATATTTTTTGGACCTTTTTAGTTATTTATTTTTTTAATTTTAAAGTGTAAAATTATTTATTATATCTTTACAATCAATATATTTTAATATTTTATT
Organism: Cynanchum wilfordii; assembly: GCA_025388415.1. Classification (NCBI taxonomy): domain Eukaryota; kingdom Viridiplantae; phylum Streptophyta; class Magnoliopsida; order Gentianales; family Apocynaceae; genus Cynanchum; species Cynanchum wilfordii. The sequence goes on from JAHSUH010000065.1 coordinate 252,527, forward strand.
TTCAATAAATAAAATATCTAATTCATTTAATCTATTTTGTTTTATGGTTATCTTAAATAGAATTTGATTAATTTTAATATAGAAAAACCTCTTTTAGCACTACTAACAGTTATTAATAATATTCTATATACAATATATGTATTTGGAAACAATCTAATACTTTAACATAATTTTTTTAAAGTTCTTCTCCTAGTCATTGGTTTAGGAGTTTCTCATTTACCTCCCGACTTGTCAACATGTTAAATATTTAAACTTCACCCGGGGTTTCACAGTTCGGATATATTTGCAAGGGCGGGTATACCCGCACTGTTGAGCCTTCTTAGGTGGATTAGTCTGGGCTGAAAGGGTCTGAGATACCACCTAAAAAAAACATAATTTTAGATTTATATAGGAGTATTAAATTTTTTAATTTTTTTTTATAAAAATTAATTATTATCTAAAGGTTAAGAATATGTCAAACCTAAAATAGTGCTAATAAAGAGAGACAAAAGATTTCTAATGTAATTATCTTAATTGTTGTATTATAATTGTGATTTTACAAGAAATAAAAAATTTATTGTCTACAATTTTATTTTTTAAAAGTTTAAAACCTGAGATTAAAAAAAAAAAAAAATTTGGGGCCCTTCCGATGTGGGCCTATGACGATTCACCTAAATTGCCTTAAGCTCTGCGCCGCTATTGTCTGCTATAGTCATCATTGAAATAAACCACCACTACTTTCAAGATTAATTCAACCTCAATGCATCCATTTAATACCACAAATTATGAATAAAATGTATACCTTCTTTAAAAAAATTATAATATACTATGTATAAGAATAATTGGTGAGTTTGGTCCCAAACAAATTTACCTTTAGTATGTTTAGTCCCAAAAAAAAAATTTTAACTTTTAAAGTGCCAAAATTTTTTATTAGAGATAAATATGGTCCCTTTTGACGGATTCCGTCAAAAAACCTAAAAAATTAACAGTTTGTTAATAAAAGGGAAGGGTAAAAATGTCACAAAAAATTTTGAGAACAAAAAAAAAAATATATTAAACAAGAAGAAACGACAAAGACGAAACAAGAAACAAGAAACACGAAACAAGAAATAGAGATTTGGGGGAATTTTTATGATTCCGAAAATTTAAACGATGAAAATGGAGTCTCGCAATCCCAGCAGTTGTATCCTTAGAAATAGATTTAAAGAAACTTTGTTTGAAGAGAAAGAGAAAGAAGACAATGATGATGTTGAAATTCTTGGTGAATCCTCCATGGTTGAAACTAGTTTGGCAAATCGAAGTTGTTCAAGAAGACAAAGAGATACGAGTTCAAGTGGGAGCGAAGGAATGTTAAATTCAAAGATATTTGAATCGATATTTGAGTAAGTATTCAAATAGGGTTTCAATTTTTTACATCCGGGTTTCAATTTCAATAGCTTAGATATAGATTTATGTATGTATAATGCTTTTCAATTGCAAATTTAATACAGATACAGTAGCATTATGTAAACATTTTCCTTATTGCATTTTAATTCCGGAAGCTTGAACGTGTCATTGCTCATGTAAATTCCAGTAGGCAGCCTTAGTTCTCTGTTTTTGTCAGAATTTCCAGTAGCTAAAATGACTTAATCCTCCGTTTTTACTATAAATTCCAGTAGATATATCATTTGTAATTATGTTTTTACTCTGTTTTTGTAAAAATTCCAGTAAACTATTTTTTATTTCTCATGTTTTCTTTCACCCGATAACATACACAATGTCTTTTTCAATTCTTTTTCTCAAATTTTTTCGTCCAGATCAATTGTAATTGATTTCTATTTTTTTTTTTTCCCTTCTGCATGCTATTCATTCATTTTTCTTTCTTCTTCCATTTTTCATTCTTTTTAATGCTTCATCTATTGTATGCACTTTTTATTTATTTTCAAATTTTCCAATTTCCTTTCAATTGCAAATGGTGGACATCAGTAAATTAAATGCAGTTTTATTTATTGACATTTTATTAATTAAATACAGATTTATATGGAATGATATAACAGAGGCCAAAAGACAAAAATTTGCCAAGCTAGATTCTTTATATTTCAATATGCATGCAAGGGGGGTGAAGGATAAGGTCTTGAAATGGGTGGACATTGATCAAATTTTTTCAAGAAGTTACACTTTGATTCCCATTGTACTGTGGTATGGATTTTGTTTTGTTAATGTAATTATAATATCTAATAACATTATTTATAAATTAGATTTTTTTTAAAAAAAAAAATAAAAATTGATGTATTGCTAGGAGTCATTGGAGCTTGCTGATTTTATGTAATTTCGGGGAAGAGAGTGATAGCAATCCAAAATGCATGCTGCTGTTGGATTCACTACAATCAATACATCAACCAATTGAACCTAAAATAAGACAGTAAGTTTTTTATTGAGTCAATTTATGTAAAAATATAGATCCCATTTCGTTAATGCATTTTATTTTAACAGGTTTATATTTGACATTGTGAATATTAGTAAAAGAAAAACATCATTCAATGATGTTAATACCATTCCTCTACTAGTGCCAAAAGTAAGTAAACTGTACTTTTTAGTAAATTTTATAATTAAAGTCATAAATTAAATTGTTTTAACTTAAACTGTTGAAATTTATTTTAAGGTTCCACAACAATATGGTGGGGAAGAGTGTGGATGGTATTCCCTTCTTTATGCCAAACTTTTTATGCAAAATGCCCCGGACAACTTCAATCATAAAGAGAGTTTTCCATACTTTGTAAGTAATTCTCTCCACTCATGTGACAAAAAGTTTTCTTATAGTATACACAGATACATGTTGTATTAAGCATATTAAAAGGTTTTAGTTGTTAATTTACAAATATACAATATATATATATATATATATATATATATTTAGGTGTTTGGAGTTCTTATTAATTTATATTCTATGAGCTAATAATAATGATATATGTATTGTAGATGAATAAAGACTGGTTCAACATTCCTGAATTTGATGAGTTTAAACAGAATGTGATATTGATGCAATCTACATCAATGGAGAACAATCAGCTTAGTTCAACATTACATGATGAAGTAGAAGTAAAAAATGATTTGAGGGAAAACGAAGAGAACATTGATTTAGACATAGTAGAAGAAATGACAAGTGATAAAATTGAGATTAGAAAAGAAGGGAAAGGGGTTGAGATTGAGATTATAAAGGAAGGGGGAAATGTAAGTGCTGAAGAATTTGAATGGTTATTACAACAAGAATATGGTGTGCAAAAGAAAGATGAGATTGATGTGGACATTGGGACAGTAAATAAAGAAGGTTCATCAACTGATGATGAATTTTTTAAAGAATCTGATATTGATGATGATATAGGGAGTGATATACAAGTAGTGGTTCATAAAAGATTGGATGAATTGGAGCGTTCTTTAAAGGAGGTGAAGAAAGAGAAGGTAATTGAAAATGAAAAGGAGAAATTAGTTATGGTAAATGAAGAAATAGTTCAGCTAAATAAAGGAAAAGAAATTGAGTTACATGTTACAACTCCTATAAATCAGAATTTACCTGAAAAAAGAAAAGCTACTCGTAGTAGTTGGAATTTGTGTCTAATTGATGCTTATGAAGGAATATCCCATGATCGTGTTCTTGTGGATGATTTGGCTGATTTGTCTGATGATGCTGATTCAAATGCAGATTTTAATGACTCACATGAAAGTAGTGAGGATGATGAAAAAGCAAGGAAATGTCCTATTAAGTTTGTGAAGTTCAATAAAGAAATAGATGGACTTGATCCCAAATTTGAGATGGGTATGATATTTAATTCTGGGGCAGATTTGAAAGGGGCAATTGTGAGTCATGGAGTTAAACATGGGAGAGAAGTATACTTAAAAAAAAATGACAAAAATAGAATAAGGGCAGCTTGTAGAGGTCAAGGTTGCAATTGGGAGCTTTATGGTGCTCCTTTCAAAAGAACAAACAGCTTTCAAATTAGGACCTTAAAATCAACGCATACATGTTCGAGGTCACTTAATCACAAGTTAGCCACTGCCAAGTTGATTTCTAAGAGATACTTGGAGGACTTTAGATCCTCACTTGGAATCAATACTCAAGAATTTCAAAATAAGCTACACAGAGAGTTAAATCTAGATGTTTCTCCTTGGAAGGTTTACAGAGCAAGAAAAGAGGCAAAGGTTTTGATTGAGGGAAATTATAGGGAACAATATAAACTGTTATATGACTATTGTGCTGAGTTAAGAAGAAGCAACATTGGTTCAACAGTGTGCTTGGAATGCAAGGAAGATGAGGAATCTGGTGACATGCTTTTCAGTAGAATTTACATATGCTTGGAAGCATTGAGAAAGGAGTTTAAAGAGGGATGTAGGAAAGTAATTGGTTTAGATGGAACTTTCCTCAAAGGACCACATCCTGGAATTCTGCTCACAGCAGTTGGAATTGATGCCAATAATGACATATTTCCTGTTGTATATGCAATAGTTGATAGTGAGAATAAATCTAATTGGAGTTGGTTTATTCAAGGTTTAATTGAGGATTTAAATATATACAAGCAAGAGAGTTGGTGTTTTGTTTCTGATAGACAGAAGGTAAATGTAATGGGTTATCATATTACTAATTTTGCAATTTATATCAGTCTCCTGGGTGATTTAATAGAAAGCTTAATTAACCAGAATACTGACGAAATTCATCAAATTTAACAAGTTTAACTAATGGTGAAAACAAAAACTCTAGCTCAAACTAATAAAAGAACAAATATTAGGGTTTATTAGAAAAAATAATATTAAAAAATTGAACAGAATCGGAAGAAAACAAATCCAAGAAAAAATAAAACAAAACAAAATTAACCATTAAAACTATAACAAGAATGAACTTTACCATATTCATCGAGAACGCCTCAAGAAACAAGGACGAAAACCAGGGTGAATTGAATAGCGAAAGAAAGAATTTGAGAGGATGTACGATAGAAAATTTGGTGTAAAAGGGGCAATAAAATTGCTATAAATCCCTTGTTTAATTTATTTTTTATCCCGACATTTTTACCTCTTTCCTTTAATTAAAAGACTGTTAATTTTTTAGGGTTTTTGACGGAATCCGTCAAAAGGGATCTTATTTTTCTCTAATAAAAAAATTTGGGACTTTAAAAGTTAAAAAAAAATATTTTGGGACTAAACATACCAAAGGTAAATTTGTTTGGGACCAAACTCACCGATTATTCCTATGTATAACAATATATTTTATTTAAAAAGAAAGAAATAACTTAATATTTTTATAATAGTATCTTTTCAAAAGAAGAAAATAATTTAATAATATATTTAGTATTATTTCTTTCTTTAAAAAATAAAATAATTAATATATTAAGACCATCAAATTCATGACGGATTGAATTAATGAGTCAATACAAATATGAACCAATGTAAATTTTGTTTAGTATAAATATAAGTAATGTCATTTGGTCGGAGTACATAAAAGTTAGTCAGGTGGGTTGGTCCTTTGTAAGAAGAAACTCCGATTCAAATTTTAAATAATTGCATACATGAATCGATATTTAAATCTTCAACTTCACTTAAGCCAAGAGAACTCTTTATCAGCTCACTTGCATCTTGGGATTGTTATGTGAGTAATTTCAAAACAAAAATAAATATTGTGATATGATGAAATAGAGAATAAAAATTAATAATCACACATTTGGTAAAACTTCAATACAAGTATTAATATATATATATATATATAATTCAATAAAGTCCTCTACTTTATCTATATATCGTCATCTAATTTTTCAGTTGACTTAAATTTTTTGCTAAGTGAAGGGCCATAGATATTAGTGGAGACTAAGATACGCAGGCAAACCAAATTAAGTGGGTTACCAAACAAGAGACATTATTGAAGGTGTTCTAGAAACATTACGGTGAGCTACCAAACTTCTCCCCGAGATTACAAAAACTCTTGCCCTTGAATTGACAGAATTAGGTCAGGTTTTGATGGATTCTGTAATCAATCATTTGTTTATATATATATGTATATGTATGTATATGTGTGTGTGTGTTTGAGAGAGAGATTTTCTTTTCTTTTCCTTTTTTATAATAATAATAATAATAGTAAAGAAAACAGTAGGTGATAAACTAACTAATATATAATGCTTTTTTTTTCTTTATACCCACTTGAGGCGTCCAGTGTCTCCACTTTATTTGGTGAGACTAATCCGGACTCGGCCTGCGGAGCGCTCGCAGAGTTCAACTTTTACTCGAAGGTAAAGATCTAGCTCAGAGCTTTTTTAACATGACACTAACCACCCCAAAGTATTTGAAAAAATACCAAAAAATGATATAATATTTATACAAAAGGTTGTTTATTAATATTATTTGTTGAAAGATGATATTATTAAGATTTAGAGTTACATAAATGTAATTTTTACCAAAGAGCTCATTCATCATATAAGTTTGGAAAGGGCTTAGAGTACAAAAGAAAAGAAAGGCACACAAGATTTTATACAAAAGATCAATATAAAACAGTCCAATAACCAAAGTAAACGATAAGAAATGAACCATAACATAAATTAAACATTCGTTCAAAATAAACTGAGCCAGTATCTTGGGGAATCAATGCCCTAACATTAATTAGTTGATCTTCAAAAATCATTAAATCCTTTTGCCTAGTGCCACCCATTGTTGTTGTGTGTTAGATGCCCGACTTGTTTACTTTGATGACTAAATCTCAGTCATCAAGTTAGTTATTCCAAAGATCATCAAAATATGTTTTTATATAGAAATTTAAAAATTTATATACTTGTGGAGTTTCTAACGATGAATTTCAAAAAAAGGAATTTGAGTCTTGTCAGACAGGTACCAAAAGAGAGAGACTGTTGATACAATGTTAGAAGATGGAGTGCTCTTGAAGAAGAGATTAACCACCTCTCAAGAGAGAAGGTAGAGAGAATCGATCCTCTATCGCTTCGAAACAAAAAAAAAAAATTTAACAAAAGGTTAAAAATACTTACGCAATACGTTACTCAAATTAAAATATATATAACTTTTTAAATTTATTTAGTAAACATACTCATCATCTTAGGAAAGGTTTGGCCATTCAAATAGAAAATTTACACGGAGGGTTTTTTCTATGTGAGCAATAAAAATTTTAAATATTTTAGAAAATAATAAATATTCATATATATAAAAAGAAAAATTGATAATTGTTTTTCAAAATATTATTTTTTTTTTGTTGAAGTATTAGTTACCACGATTTTTATGTATATATAAACATAATGGGGGTGATATTGCTTTCTTCATAAATTATAATTAATTGAGCTATAGTAATTCGTAAATTAAATCGATTATTATAATTATAAATAACATTAAAAATTTACTTATGACATGAAAAATAATGGTGGGATACAATTTAATATAAAAATAATAAAATAGATATTATGTAACTTATTAACCCACCAATATGATTATTTAAAAATAATTTGATTATTTAACTTACAAATATGTTAACAAATTATATTATTTAATTACACATTAAATATGAAATTTTTTAAAAATAATTTAATAATAAATAACATAAATTAGAATATTAGATAAATTAAGGAAAATAAATATCTTAAATGCATCCAAGATGAATTAATTTTTTCGCCCTTTACCAATAAGTAAGATTGATGCTCAATCAGCAAAGTATGAAAAACTAGCAACTTTAATCCCTATTTTATTAATTTTTTACAGTTTTAGTTTTTTTTTTCTTTTTTAAAATTTTTTTAATCCTCGTACTATTTTTAGATAATTGTACATCATTTTGATTTTATTTTTAATCAAGTTAAGACTTTACAACTAATTTATATTTATTCTAATTTGATCGGACAAGCTAAAAATTATTAGACTCGCTTTAAAATCTCAATTTGATAAAAATTAATAAATATAATACAATAAATTAAAAGGACCAAAGTGATTAAAAAAATAGTATAAAAATAAATAAAATTAAAAAAAAATTATCAAAATTGTAAATATGATTGAACTGCGTTAACATATATATATATATATATATATACACATTGTGTTTCTTTATGGTTTTTTATTTATTATTATTATTACAAATAAATTATCTGATATTCAAATTTCATGTTTCGATTAATTCAGATTTACTTTTATGTTCAATAATATCAAACCAACTTAATAATCAACCTAACTTAATCAAAATAATATCATCAAAGACAAATATAATTTTAAAAGTCGATAGTAGTCAAATATATATATATATATATATATATATATTAAAGAAACTTTAAACAAAGAAGAAATTTATTAGGGAAAAATTAAAAAAAAATATTTCACTGAGGAAAAAAAAAATCAAATCCACTAATGTTTTTCCAAGAAAGAAAGAAAGAAAGAAGAGGATGATGAGAAAAGGACAAGAAAATTAGGTGCATCAAATGCGGATTAAATAATACATGGAAGAGCAACAAATATATATAATATATATATATAAATATAACTCCTCCAACAACATCAAAAGTAGAGCTACCTACCAAATCCAGCACTAACTTACAACCACTCGTCTTTCTTACCAACTTGGTCAATTTCTCCTTCTTTTTATTAGTAGTATCACAAATAAAAAAAAAAAAAAAAAAGGACAAAACTTGATCATGTCCGAGTCAATTGCCCTTTTACTCTCAACCCTCCCACCCAACACATCCACCCATCCCCCCATCCAACCCTCTCCACCCCATATCTCACTTCCCTTTAAATTCCCTCCTCCTTCTAGACCACTTTTTTTTGTCTTTTATAATTTTTGTCCTCAAAAAAAAAAGAAAATCCCACTCATTTGACCTAATTAAGACATATTTCTAGCTTCATCTATTCTTCTTTCCTCTCTCTCTCTCTCTCAGAAGAGAAGCGAACATGGGTAGATCTCCATGTTGTGAGAAAGAACACACAAATAAAGGTGCATGGACTAAGGAAGAAGATGAAAGATTGATTACTTATATCAAAAAACATGGAGAAGGTTGCTGGAGGTCTCTTCCAAAAGCTGCCGGTACGTGTATATATATATAAATATATATGTATTTCTTGATAAAATTACTCTCTCTTGAAACAATAATTAATTAAGTTTCATATATCTTTTAAGGGTCGTGTGGAAGATATATATATATTATATATATATATATATATATTTATTTCTCGTGTTGTTTTCTTGATTTATTTTAGGATTACAAAGGTGCGGCAAGAGTTGCAGACTTAGATGGATAAATTACCTCCGCCCGGATTTGAAAAGAGGAAATTTTTCTGAAGAAGAAGATGAACTCATCATTAACCTTCACAGTTTACTCGGAAACAAGTATATCTTTATCCCTCTTCCTCCATTTTCATAAATTTTTTTTTTTTTTTTTTGCTTAATATATATATATATTGGAGAGAGAGAGAGAGAGACTATGACTTAGGCACTAATTAATTGGTATAAATATGTCTATGGCCTTTCCTCTCTTACACGCATGCATACATAGTAATAAAACTTAAAAAAGGACTCCTAATGCATGGGGGAGTTGGTCCTCCTAATGCTTCCTCCAGGGCGGATGATCGAAGGTTCGAATCCCCTGGAGTGGTTTGCGTCACGTTAAAAAGTTTTGGGTCGGGCCTTACCCTCGAGTAAGAGTTGAACTCTGCGAGTGCTCCGTAGGCCGAGTCCGGATTAGTCTCACCGAATGTGGGGATACCGGGCGCCCCAAGTAGGGTCATACCAAAAAAAAAACTTAAAAAAGGACATTCATTCTTCTTTAATACAAATAAATGTTTCCATACAATTTTTACCTGCAATGACTGCTAAGTTCTAATTTGAATGTAGAATTACAAATTTTATAAATATATTCAAATTTTTTAGAATAGTTTATATATATATATATATATTATATAGATTTACTAGTAAAATTTACTTCTAGAACGGAATCTTTTCTTCATCTCTCACTAAAATAATCACTTTTAGAGTTAAGGGGAAACAAAACAACAACAAACCATCCAATGTAAAGACTGTTTTCATTGTTACTTATCCAATATTGATTGATGAATATGATCAAGAAAGATTTTTTGAACTTTCAATGCAAAACCATTAACTTAGATATCTGATATTATTACTATTTTTGTTCATTTACAAGATTCTTTATTGACGATTGTATTCACAGTTAATTATATATAATGGAGGGTTTTCATCATTTTGCTTTGGAATATGTATGTATATAATTGATGATCAATATGATTGAGAAAGATTGCTTTCAATGCAAAACCATTAACTTAGATATATATTATTACTATTTTTGTTCGTTTACAACTTATAAGATTCTTTATTGACGTTTGTATTCGCAATCAATTATATACAATGGAGGGTTTTCATCATTTTGCTTTGGGATATGTATGTATATATATATATACATAGAGATTTAATGATGAAAAAATGACATCCTTTGATGAATATTATTAGATGGTCTCTTATCGCTGCTCGTTTGCCGGGAAGAACCGACAACGAAATCAAGAACTACTGGAACACTCACATCAAGAGAAAACTCCTTAGCCGTAGGATTGATCCACAAACACACCGTCCACTCATCAACACCACCAAAACCCACCATTGTCAACCATGTATTCTCCCTGCTGATCATCATCAGCTTCTGAATAAGGGCATAAATATGGCTTCAGCAAAAGATTCAAATACTAGTGTTTTGAGTGAGGAATTATTATTCCAATACCCTACAGCCGCTGGGGAAGGAGGAATCAATCTTGAGCTCACTATTAGCCAACCACAGACGACGTATCCAACGGCGGCCGAGACAAGTGATCAGTTGAAGAAGCAGAAGAAGGATGATGATGATGGAGTAGTGTGTTTGTGTTATAATTTAGGGTTCCAAAGCAACACTCATGTTTGTAACTACTGCTCAAGAATTACACATGTAAACACTCATAATAATATGCATACATACCACAGACCTCTTACTTTATAATTTATATATATATATGCTCTCCCAAATTGTATTTTCTTTAATTACTCTCCTTCATACTATTTTAATTAATTTAAATTTTATATTAATTATACCAATAGAATATGACTCATTCTTATCCTATTTACTTTAATTCTTTTTCTTCTCGTTTAACCTCCCAAATTTTAATATAATTTTAAACTCCGACTAATTTGAAATCTGAATCGTATTTGATTTATTTTTATAATAAGAAACTCTCCCAATACTATTTTTCCACACACAAATGTGTACATGACCCGTTACTGATTTAAGTTAGATAAAGATAATTTAGTAGCACCTCACTTATGACCCGAACGTCATGAGTTCGAGATATGACAGAGGCTAGAATGCCTCAAATTTTAAAAAGATTTTTTTTTTTTTCCTATACATATTTTTATTCTTAAAGTATGTTACAATTAAATAATTTTAAAAATATAATAATTTATGAGATTAGAGTGTTAGAATCTCTAAATATGATATAAAATATTTTTTAAAAAATAATAATTTCACATATTTGAAATATAATATTATTTTGGTATAAATATATGTTAAAATTTTAAAGATATTTTTGAAAATATCAATCTTTTCACTTATAAAGTACATTTTATGGACACAAAATATCGGTTAACTTTATAAGTGTTTTTTTTTTCCATTTTATTTGCATATTAAATGTTAATATATCTTTTATAAACAACGGCCCTTTACCATGTAAAATGAATTTTTATCACTATATTAAAATTTTATTGGTAAATTCATTTTTTATTTTGATCTTTTACTCTCAATATATATGTAATGACCAATTTTACTTTTTTTTTTTTTTCAAATTTTATAAGATATTTTATGGTTGAATTTTAGGATGAATATTGATACATAAACGCATAAGTATAATTCATAATTTTATTTAAATAATTGTACTCTTACTTCATATATATATATATATATATTTTTTTTTTTTGATGAATTATATATATATATATATATACAATAAACGTTTAATTTTTATAATACTATAAATTCTAATATCAATTATTATATTTATCTATTTTAAGTTTATATCTTAATCTTCTTTTTTTGGGTAAACTTATATCTAACTCTTACTTGAAAAAAATGTAACTCTTGAACGATACATAATACTAATAACGTTTTCAAAGTGAGAAGGAAGTTACCTATAAAACCTCCAAGACCTATATATATATAAATTGGCAGATTTGCAAGAAGACAGAATTTTCAGTTTTGAACAAGAGATACTACTCTGTACAAAACCCCAAATTGATTACTCCAAATTTTTATTTCTTAGGAAAACTCAATACAAAAGAAAAAGAAAAGTAATAATACCCCATTCTTGAATGAAATTCAGTAATTGAACTCCCCCCATTACCAAAGATATGATAATTCATTCATCCTACATATCAGAAACTAATTAAAATCATGACAGATGGCTACCCCTTGTTGGACGACATACGTGATTTCTCTTCCGCGCATGTTCTTCGTTATGATGCTGTGTTCTGCATGCATACCCGTACCAGCAGTTTTCCCTTTGAGATTCTTCTGGGGAGAGATACTACAAACAAAAACATTCAACCAAATTAATGTTGTATCTATCTTGTATCTCTAAGAAACAAAAGCACTAACTTTAACATATAAAGGAACTTATGTAAAAGAAGAGAAAAATTAGTCATTTTACTCTATATTTTATTAACTTTTCTCGATTTTAGTCTTTATTTTTTGTCCTCATGCTCATGGTTTCAATCATATTTTGGCTGAAAACGAAGAATGTAATTATGATATGTATGTATTAGAAGAACATATCTGCAGAACAGAGGAAAAAAAAACTCACTTCTTTTGGCAGCGTGACACGAAACCAGTACAAGAGGAATGACACCAGTTTTTCATAACAAACACTGCATACAGATATAGATAAGCAAGTTAATTGAAGAACAATATAGATAAGCAAGGGTACTAACAAAGGTTTAAAAATAAAATTTTAATTATGTTGCGTCAATTCAATTAACAAAAACACCAAAAGAGTAGAGTCGTGATTTCATATATGTTCTCCTAAATATATTAGGAATGATGCTAAGAGTCAAAAAAAGTTGACAAGTCTGCTTATCTATCTTACTCTATAAAATACTTCCCCCTCCAACCCCCATCCACCCCTTTCCATGAACCGAGAGTTTCAGAAAATACAAGAAAATCCATTTTGTGTTCAAAGGGAATTTAGAAATGAATGGAAGGAAACTAACATGCAAGTATACGTTCGACTAGTTATCGTCTCAGCGTGATTCAGCTGCATCCTTGTTCGATCTGCATAAAATTAAAACCATCTCAAAGTGAAAAATATCAGTAATAAAAGAATAAGATTTTATTTCAGTTGCTAAGCAACAGTCAAAGTGAATTGGTTCATTCTATATTAGATTACTCATAAATAAAGTCTTTTTTAAAGTTTAGAACTTCATCACGAGTAAAAAGATCACACACGTCCTAATAAAGGCCTCAGAAAGGCCACCTTTTTCATGTTCATCACTAATTCTGCCACTTAGCCATAAAAGTGTGCAAGCAAATTGTGTTCCTATCAGTAAATGATGCCTCCACTTCCACCACAAATAGATCAAAATGTGTGCTTTTGCCCGTTTCTTAGAAAAAAAAATGTTTATATAATTTTAGGTTAACAAGTTTGCAACATACAGTATCTACCTCTAAGAGTTAATATAAGAAAATGCTTATAATCACATCTTTCAGAACTTTGTTCCAAGGTCAAATTAGTTATTGATTATTATAAAAAAAAAAAGTAGTAAAAATCCTGCAACCAGCAATTGGGAAAGATTTAACCAAGACAATTAGACAGAAAATAAGTTTGCACACTACCTATTTCTCGATTGCTTAGCTTAACAATCCATTCATTGATCACATCCTGCAATGTCCGTCCCATCCTCCTAATGCAATTTTCAGTGATCTGATATAAGAACAGAAAGAAAATTGAGGACTGTACCAATAACTAGTGAACTGAAAAGGTATCGCGAGGTAGACCAAGACAAGAAGAATAATTAAATACAAAAATAAAGTAGAATATCATACATCTTGTTCGTGACGGTTTTTCTCATGTACTGAAAAAGGGATTCTAATGATTGACCGTTCTGCAATCTGCAAAAACAAAACAAATTAAGTAGGTTAAAAAGAGATTATTTCATAGACATAACAAATGAATATACACGCCTTCCCCTAGCAGGAATATTTTTACCATCATGATAAACCATTTAGTTTAACCAGGGAAACACAACAAATTACATAAGATATCCTCCACAATGATCAGGACAAATATGAGTGACCAAACATTAACGAAATCAAATATTTCAGCATTCCCACTGAATGGCAATGATTAAATCCGCTAAAGATTTGAAAAAATCCCATGTTAATGAGTTCATGTGGTAAAAATATTCAACATACGAGAATAGCAAGAAAGAAGTTATACTGATACCATCTTTACGGCCTTAGTGATGCACGACTAATTTGAGAAAAATCATTACAGTTAAGGTTTACACTAATTAGGTTAGTATTTTAAATTTAGGCTCATATAATTCTATTTCTCAGCTATTTGACAAGTATATCCAATACCTGTTGTCTTTATGTTATTTCAGAATCCAGGGTTTTCTAAATACCCATGGATTACATTTTAATGCATTTCCCAAATACTGTATTTTTAACATGAATCAATGGCCAGATCACGGCCAGATCACCCATTTCAGCGCTTCCAGAATTCACTCTCAATAACCTTATCCCAACTACACCAAGAAACACCAGTGCCAGTAGAGGTGAGCCACTTAAACATCATGTTTTTGTAGTTTAACTCTTCCCTCTATGGAACTTATTAATCATATTAAAATCACACAAATTTATCTATATGCCAGTGTGGATTGTCCATGTACCAATGCCTCACATCCTCACAGAAAAAACATGTGGAAGGCATAAAAACAATTTTAACCTTAAAGAGAGGAATATTGCAGTTGCAAAATTTTTTAAGATAGAATTCCATAACAGTTCTACACTGCAAAATACTTGGAATAGGTGATGTAAAACAAAATCCTTAAGAATCCTTAATAACTTTAGGATCAGTCGTTTCTCTTCTCTGTAATTTTGGATCCTAGGCTTATTTAATTTCATTAAACTCGTGGAGGACAAGAATCCCATACTAAGTCTACATTCTAGGTTCAGGCTCTATATAATACTCTATTTAAGCCTTTATAAAGGTGTAAAGGGAGTGATACATGCTTTCGTCAGTTATATGGAAAAACTGTCAGCTTTTTTTGTTTTTTTAAAAGCCTAGGGTATGCTAAATTATCCCTTAAATTAGGGTTATTGGATTCTCCCCTATAAAACCTAAAGAATGTCCTAGTGTAACATTACAGCATACAACAGAACATTTAAATAGTGATTTTCATCTAAAACAGGGAGGAAAAAACTGAGAGTGCTCCTTACCGGTTTGAGAGTTTCCTGGTCACATGCTGGATGAGAATCAGTACCATCAACACCTTGAGAATGCCAATATGCACCACAAAATGCTTTATCACATCCTAAGCCTGTAAAAGAGAAACCTGAAAAGTTGATATATAAAGAACAAAATTCCCAGAATCCAGTAATACCCATCAAAAATCTGTTGTATAGAAAAGCAAAATCTACAATAATACTGGAAAACAAAGTCTAATTCTATGAGCAGCATCACATCAAAACTTTTCAATTCTTTTCACCCCAACCACAAGAGGAATTTAAGTTTTAATAAGATGCATATAGTATATATGATATATAAATAAGCTTATTTTTATCGCATACAAGAAAATTGAAATTACGATACTCAAATTCATGAACAAGGACCTAAGAATCTGAGCACAAAAGACATTAGACTATTTAATTGGATCAATAAATAGGCTCACTTGTTCTCCCACTTGATACACCACAAAAACTTTTAGATGATAATACAAAATAACAGTCTATAATACTTCTCAGCTGAAAAGAATAGGTTTTCACTAAGCAATTGAACACACAGAAACAGTAAGCAGACTGAATTTACAGTGTTGTGGGACAGCGTGATTCCTTCTTGAAGGCATCATTCCACCACATCCATGGCATTGCAGATGAACTGTGCTTTGGTTACACTGAAACCCAGCAAATGCAGAACCTGATTGATTCAATTTAAGTGAGAAGATCAAAGACAAAGTGGAGGAGATGTTCATATTATTAAAGAAAGAAGGCAAGAGTACATATATGTGCGCATTGATGAATACATATCCAAATGGATATCACAAAACATTAATTAAACTGCGCATTTGTACCATAAATTCAAAATATCATTACTCTTTTACTATTAATAAACAAATCTAGAATGTTTGAAATTTCTAGCTAAAACTGCAAGAGACAGAATTGTGAAACACTAGATACCACACTGACGGCATGATAGCTCCCCATTGTCTTCCTCATCTGCTGGAGACCGCGTCCTCTTCCTCCGAGTTTTATTTCCCCGGGTAATTACCTGAAAAGTGATATTAGCAAATATAACCTATGGACATTGTAAACATGAGGAAGAACAACTAAAAGTTGCTAAAGAAGATTCAGACATAAAGCTCCAATAAAGATTTTGGGATCTTTCCCAAGCCCTTACTGCATTTACAGACACCCTTAGTTCACATAAGAAAAAGCAAACAAATGTGCCTCGCTCAGGCAAATTTCTGAATCAGGGGGAGAGAAATGTAAACAAGCCTGACTTTGGAAGAATATAATATACTCAATCAGCTCTCATAGAAATTCTTAGTAACTGATTCCTACACTGAACTTTGTACATTTTCAAGAAAGTAAAAGACCAAGGTGGTCATTCCTAACTGCGTAAGCTAATCAGCAAGAAGTCAATGTCACATCTAAGATCATAATATAAAAGAACGGGTAAACTATATGGGTATTCAAAGCAAAAAAATAAAATAAAATAAAAAACCAAGAAAAGAAAAACAAGGAAATATATAAGAAATTTGTTTAACAAGCTTAACAGTTGAGAACTCAATCATTGAAAATGACCCTTACACACATTTTTTTAATTGATCACCCATTGTACAAGTTTTGAGACAGTCCTCCTGAAGTGTTGATATATTATAATGTTCGATCTAGCTTAATAATAAAGGTCAACCTGTACATACAAATCCACCTACCTAATCCTCGTCAGAGATTCTGTTAGTTTTCTTTTTCCTATTTCATAAGTCCAATACAAAAACTTTGACAATTAAGTAGTCAACAAGTCATCCTTTCTTTAAAATTATGCAGAACATTCAAATAAAGTAGATCAACATGACCTGTCAATATTAACCCATTTCTATTAAACAAATCCACATGTTTTTGTTGATAGTTGTTACAAAAGCAAACATCTGGACCCGCCATACACTGTAGAGCCAAAATATGCAATAATAGTAGGACTGAAAAATATAGATGAAAATAAGTGTATATATAATTTCTCATGGCAACTAAACTTAAATTTCAATGAAACTACTAAGTAAAGCAGAAAACTTACAAGAGGAGACTTAATTGATGCACAGGAATCTAAGGCATCAAGTTCTTCACTTGAACGTCTCAATGAATTATCAGCTTGCAATAAATCCTGAAAATTAACTGTTACAGTTAATACATGATAAATGTGTATATATACAGTTAGATAAAGGTATATATATCGTGCATCATATATATCTAATAATTGTTCATAAAATTTTATCTCAGTTCCCATGTTTATGTCCATAAATGGACTAAAATCATGTTGGACATTTCATTGTATCACAATTGCTTTCCATTACCCTGCCTCTTTCCTTTCTTATTAATCATGTTCACTTTCAATCTTTCTGCAAAAATACAATACAGATGCAATTCCTCCAATCCTTGGCATTACTTTTACTTCCAGTCACAGTGTGCGCTATAGTTTAGTCCAGCCCAATTTTAATTTTTAGTGATTAATTGATTAAAAATAAAAAATCAAAATCAAAATCAATCTACCTAAACATGAGACTAGGTACAGAAAGATACTACCTCTTCAATATTATGAAGGAAATGGTTTCTTCCAACAAATTGTACAACTGCTCTACACTGAGGGCACAGAACACTTGAACGTTTTTCTTGTGATCTTTTAAGCCACTCTGAGAAGCAACCATTGCTGATGAGGGAAAAAAAAAGTAATATTACATTATTAAAATGAAATCATTTTATTTGACTCAAGATCATTCAGCATCTTACCAGAAGTTATGAAGACATGGTGCTACTGTGACGACATCATGCCAAATATTAAGACAAATACAGCATTTTGCATGTTCAGCATCCAGCGAAATCTATAACAAGTATCATTTAACATTAAAAAACATACAAGAAAATAAAAGTGAATATTCACTTTTGAAGAATCTTTTAAGCGTAGGCAAATGTTATTCACCTTTAACTGTTTCTTGCATGGTTCCTTGATAGGCATCAATTTAAATCGGTAACTCAGAAGTCCTGAAGATTTAAAATATGTTAGAGCATGAAAAGGGAAAAATCTAATACTGAAAACCAAAGAAGTAAATCCACACTATGAAATACCTAACTCGCAGAGGTACAGAAACAATTTTTTTTCTCCCAATACAGAGAAATTAAAAAACAATATAAACATTAATTAATAGGCATGCTAAAAAGCGCATCACAAGCAAGGGATCAAAAAATATGGAAGATATTGGCACAGATGAACAAAACTAAAAAAGCAGTCATCACTTTAAAATACCTTTCATCATTTCGTGTGAGTGCTACAAGAAATGACATCAAAATATTAAAGTCAACAATAAAACCTCACAATGAAAGATAAAAAGGTACAGAGTAGACAAATGATTCAAACATATCCAAATATTTGAAGTATCTTATTCCATAGTGCATCATATTAATCAAAAAAACCAAGGATGGATTTAATCATACACTACAAATTTTTCGTTTGCACATAAATGTGTAAAATGCACTTGTCTCTTCTCATGGTTGCCTTTTTTAAAAAGCAAATAGTTCAAGACTGGCTGCATTGGAGCAGCAATAATGAGTGCCAATATTTTCATACTATTAGGATGTAGAAGTGACAGTGCATTTCATATTAAATTCTATATGACCTATCCATGCTAAATTTTATTAGTTTAAGTGACCGCCAACGTTATATATCAAAGACCTTCACTTCTTTTCATTCTAATTTTCCAATACTTAAAAGCCGTGAGCCAAATTTTAACCTTCTAAAAGTAGCCAATTTCAGGTGTGGAGCAGATACCTAATATTAAAAATTTTTCTTCCCCAAGCATTACATTTCTGATACAAAACATTAAGCAAAATGTACTCGATAAAAATTACCACCCAAAATATTAAGTACAAATGAATGGACCATTTAGAAGACTCAGTTTATTATAAAGGGGATGATATCAGATCTTCGTGAATAGGTTTGTTTTGCACACCAGATAGAATGCAAGTATCTCATATTTCAAAATTCTAGAAATTGACTAACAGTGGATCTCTCAACATAAATATTAATCACATCTTAAAGAAGCAAAAGAACTCTACACCTGACCTTCATCCTTTGATCCTGGAATAATTTCACTGCCACAATCAAGAACAGCAGTATCTCCTTCATGAACAACAATATCATCCACAAATATTGCAGTTTGACTAGCCCATCAGCAAATACAACAAAAACCATAAAAATTGTTATTTGATGCCCTGAATAAAATTTTCCACCAAAACATTCACATAAAAAAAGAAAGGTACAGATAAAAAAAAATAATCATTTAAGCATGAGAAAAACAATCTACCATACATGAAACATTCAAGAAATTAGGGCCCAAAAAGAATAGCAATTCAGATAGAAAAGGGAACAGGCCAAAAGAAACAACCGAAAAATATCTGAAAAAGTGATATATTACCAGAATGAGAGTTTCTTTACATCATTTGACTTTATTGTCCCCTAAAACTCTCAGTAGTAGCCTATTAGAACATGCCAACTTACTTGCAACAGTTCTTGGTATAATGCTGATTATAAATTAGAAGATTTTTTCTCTGTTTTTTTTTTTTTTTTTGATAAGGGAATTGCATTCAAAATGAATAACCTTTAAAATATTACTTGAGCTGTCTACCTATATAGTAGTTATTTTGCTTGGCAGAGAAAGAAAGGATGCATTCTTGTGCAAAATTGGACAGAGACCACGGAAAGGGATACTAATGCTAAAAGGAGAGCATGCAATCCTAAAAAATGATATCAAATTTAGGACTACATTGAAAACAATAGACTCATCCAATAAAACTGAAATTTTTCTTGAGCTAGTTGGTCAAATCCAATTTCTTTTCATTAAACCAAGCTAGTTATTCTAGAACTTGAACCAACAGGCAATGCAGTATCTCTTCTCAGTTGTGATGGTGGAGCCTAGTGTAAAGCTTCCTCCAGGGACAAAACTCCTCCACAGCTAGAGCATCTCTTCTCTTCTCGCTTCCTCTCTCTATCTCTCCCCACACACACACACCTCCAAACAATTTTAGGTATGAACTGGAGTAGCACATAACCAAGAAGAAGAATATGCTTGTTCAAAATAATTTAAATAACTTGGCACGAATAAAGTAAATTTATAATAAAACTAAAAAAGGTAAAAACTTCAAGTTCATATGAAAATATTATGGTTGGCTTGTTAAGATTTTATCACACAAATGTTGTGCTTTGTATTCTATTTACCTGTGATTCTATATTGAAAGTTTGAAGTCCCTTCTCTATTTAATAGTTACATTTTATTTATATTTTTTGCTAGAGCTCAGATGTCAATTGTTCACATATTTGGTGATCAAGTAATGAACTGCATCCTTGGTTGTTAAATAATACTAGCAATTAGTAAAAATTGAAAACCAGAAGAAACAGTGTTTTTTGTCGCACCAAAGACAAAATACCTGGAATATATATACATATATGAGACTAATAAGATCAAGATAATTTTAACAACAAAAATAACTACGGGTTTTGCATGAAGAGCGGTTTCTGTACAAGATTTGTTACTTTAACTAATATTTTAATGACCTTATAACTTCAAATGAAAGGAATGTATTGACAATACCGGACTTGAGAAAAACTTAGAAAGAAGAATAGTAAAAAGGACCTTGTATTTTGTAATGTGGCAGAGATGAGATCCATATTCCTTGAAATTTTGCACCACTCTGTCTTTTCAGATGATAAGACGCAGATATTGGAGCATATTACTGTCTCCTTCATCCCCAATTCAATATCTGAATACTGTGAATTCGAAGGCACTACAACAGAAAAGGGAAATTTTGTCCAATCAACCAAATTTTTGACATGAATTTACTCTTCCAATATGAATATTTGTACTTTCAGCCAACAAATTCAAGTAAAGATATTACGGAAAGAACATAGAATCCATTTTTCCACATTCACAGAAGATAATGTCCAGAAATGAAATAAACATTAATTCACATAGAACTTCAGACAGGAATCAAAATGCAGGGTCCTTAAATTACAGTAAAATTTGAAATAATTATTCTATCTAAGAAGAACCAAGTTAAAAAAGATTTTCAAGTCTCATCTAAATGTCCAACTACAAACGACTCATATCCAAATATTCTGATCAAAGATAAAGTACTGTTCTGTGCATTTACTTCAATTCACGTTCATGCAACATCAACTTTAAATTCACGTCCATTTACTTCTATTGGACGAAAATATTTTCCGATAAAAAATAAAAGTTCAGATTTTTTATTTTGTAGGAATCTTGAAATTAACACTTTTTGCAGGAAAAGAATAGACAATCTTTCAATTCATTCAATAAAATTAAGAAGGGGACACAACCCTGTAACCTATTTCTGTTCAAAATACTACCCAGAAGAGGAAAACTGAACTACAACCCAAAAGGAGTGCAATTGAGAAATTGAAGTAAACAATCTGAAGAATTTTGAAAATCAAAGAATGAGCCTTGAGTTACATAAAGAAATCAATTTTAGAAGAGAAGATAAATTAATTAAAAACAAGAAGAAAATCAAACAGAAATGCTATGGGTAATCATACCAAGCTTCGCCCAGACAGCATCGTTGATGGGTTCAGACTCAGGAGAATGAGAAGTTTCTCCCCTTTCCATTTATGATCAAGATTAAAAAAAAAAAAAAAAAAAATGGGGGCTTCTGCAATGGAATTTGCAGAAACAGAATTCTTGCATGTAGAAGAAGCTTCTTTCACAAAATTGAAGCCGAAAATTGCAGGGGAAGAAATGTTCAGTTGGTGTGGAGCAGGTTTTTATAATTGTAAACTGCGGTTTTGGCCAAGTGGAATTTCAAGTTTATTATAATCAACACATCATAATCATGGAGTTGAGTTTTTTCCCCAAAATGGCCCTACTTTTTGGGTTTATTCCCAAAATAGGGCAAATTTTGGGATTCTTCCCAAAATAGTATACTTTTTTACTATATTTTCAAAATATGGTATATCTACTTTGTCAAAGACTTATTTCTTTTTTAATAAAATATTCAGTTTCTACTTTGACAAAATAAAGATTTTTTTTTTAATAAAATATTTAAATATACTTTCCTCATTTGTTTTAAAGTTATTTATAAATTTTAATTTTATCATTTTCTAATAATATTAATTTATAAACATTTTTTTAATATAATTTTCATAATATAGATTATATTTATTATTAATTATTATCATTATACTTATATTATATTTAATAAAGTGATGTAAAAATTAATTAAAATTATAAAATATTATAATATTAAAATAATATTTTATGTAATTATGTGAAGTAATTTTTTTTATTTGTATTTATATATTCAATTAATTTATCAAAAAAAATTAATTTAAGATTTTTTTTTATATTCTTAAATTAAGTAATTTAATAAATTTATATTATATATTGACATAAAAAATATTTTATATATTTGATGATTTTATATGAAATAACAAGTCATTAATAATTTTTAAAAAAATCGTTCCACACTTGAATAACAAAAGATTTTTATATTTTTACTTTTTTAACTCTTTCAACTAATTATTATTTTTTATTTGAAAACTTGTATTTATGTTCTTTAAGTAAATAATTTAATAAATTTATATTATATATTTACATAAAAAATATTTATTCAAATAAAAAAATATTAAAATTATTTTCATATATATATATAAATATATTTTATAAGAAATGAAAAAAATTTATGACATATATACTTAAATAAAAATTTATCTTAATGAAAAATTTAGTTTATATCTACATTATAATGGGAGATAAAATTTTAGTTTATTATATATTTTATATCAAATAAATACTATGAATATGTGAAAAAAAAATAAATTAAATATAAACTTTTATAATGGAGATAAAAATGTAATACATTATAAAGTAATTAAAAGAATATTAAAAAAAAAATACAATAATTATTTATGTTGGTTACAATCATGACCAGATGCTCCACATCCTCCTGGCCTAGAAGGTGGCCTCAAACGATGTTTATCTTGCAAATCCATCATACCGTAAGTACGTACTTCATGTACAACATCGTGATCATCAACGTCGGTAATAGTCCCACATGTCCACGTGTCACATACATTTGATCAAATAAATATTTTCCAGGGTAATATGAATTTGACGGATTCGAGTGATCTGCTACATATGTCGGTATGGAAGTGAAAGTATTTCCATATGAAGTAGAATCTGCGAACTGCGTAAAATCCGACGAGGGTGGCATACTAATAGGGATAGAAGAAGATCATGTAAAGTGCGGTCCTAATGGCATCGACGATGGTCTATACTCTTGTCCAAATACACCAAATTGTGTTGATGGTGTGACCGATGGAAATTGCGTTGTACTAGACACAATAATCCACCCTCTGCTCAATAGCACTCAATAATCCTGAATGTCTGTCCGATATTAAGCAAACTCCATTAATATTAGGAATTAAATGCTTTCGAAGACAATCCAAAAACCAACCCCAACTATTATTAGACTCTTCATCAACTAATGCAAAAGCTAAGGGTAAAACACGATTATTTACATCGGATCCACTAGCAATTAGAAGTTTTCCTTTGTAAGGGCCTCGTAGATGTGTGTCATCTACACTAATTACGCAGGGCATATGCTTAAATGGTTCGATACATGGACCAAATGCCCAAAATACATAATCAAGAAATTTTGGACCACCAGTAGAATCATCGTGATACCTCCACTCAACTTTAGTACCTGTTGTGCTTGATCGAATTGCATGTAAAAATTGTGGCAAAATTGTAATGGAAGTAGGCCAATCACCAAATATTTCATCAATCGCAAACCTTCGACCTAATCAACATTTCTTATAAGTTGGTTATGCCCCAAAAACATTATGAATATGTGCTCTTATGATAGAGCATTTCACATCTGGATTCTCCCGAATCAAGTGCAGTACATGTTTTCCAATCAATTTAGAACTTAAAGTTTGATTGTCATTCTCTCCAGTATGCATAATACATGTATGATCTGGCCCAATTTTTGTTAGCTCCCATACTCCAAGTTTAGGTTTTGCTATAGCTCTCATCTTCCAAACACAACCTGTTTCTTCCCGAGCTTTACATCTAGCTTCCCATTTTTTTGAGTTACTTTCAATAACTTGAAATTCTCTTCTCACCTCAATACAATACAATCTTCCAGCAGTGATGACTTCATTTTTATCAACAAATTTCTTACCAAGAACAAGCTTGTTATTTTCAAGAGACCACATGTCCATATTCCATTACCGATTTATAGAGTTGAAAGTCTTTGCTTTTAGATTTTATGCTAACACTCACTACTTGAAAGGATGTGATAAGTTAAAGGTAGTCCTCCTTTTTCGGAAATATTCTTCTGTAACCCCCAATTTTAAGCACAATTTTCTGCGATTAACATAGAATTGAAATATTAAATAAACTCTCATTTTCTTTCAAAAATAAAAAATAAAATAAAAAACATAAACTCTACAATGTGTGACAAAATATCAAAAACACTACAATAAAATCTCCAAAATGAACAGTACAAATAACCTTTTAAACACACAAATAACACTTGTTAAATTATTACTATTATTTTTCATAATTTTAATATATATATTACGTGTGATACATATGCAAAATTAAAAATTTGGATATTGGTTCCATTACCCACTCAAAATTAATTTTTGGATCCATTTTCATTCATCCATTCATCCATACTAGTATATATATATATATATATATATATATATATATATATATATATATATATATATATATATATATATATATATATATATATATATATATATATATATATATATATACTAGTATATACATCCCACCCTAGGTGCGGGATGCATATATTATATATATTTTAATTTACCTTTAATGCTTAATAACTTTCAAATTTTCTTTTTAAAATTTTATTTTATTAATTTATTAACTTTCAATTTTGAATATATATTATTATTAATCATTATTAAAAATATTATTTAAAAATCTGCATTAAATTATTAATTAAAATTTAAAAATCTGTCAAGCAACCTAAACAAGTTACACACAAGACCAAATAAAATACTAAATATATTACCCGGTAGCTTGGGGGAATTGATAAGCGAACTCCTAATGCTTCCTCTAGGGCGGATGATCGAGGGTTCGAATCCCCCTGGAGTGGTTAACGTCATGTTAAAAGCTCTGGGCTAGGCCCTAACCATCGAGTAAGAGTTGAACTTTGCGAGCGCTCAGCAGGCCGAGTCCAGATTAGTCTCACTGAAAAAGTGGGACACCGAGGCCCCAAGTGGGTGTGTCAAAGAACATAAATATAAATCTAAAAATACTAAATATAAAACTCAAAGAACATACCAAGATAAAAACCTCATATGTTTTTAGCTTCAACCCAAATACATTACCAAAAACAAAGCCCAAATAAATTCAACTCAAACCGAAATCTCTTACCCCGAATATTTTATCAACAACCCAATACTCCAACTTAAAATTAAGCCCAATAATTTCAAGGTTAACCCAATTATACTCCCCAAATAGAGGATGAAAAACCAAAAACATGTATGTATTTACCAAAAAAAAAAAAAAAAAAACAAAAGTGTGTAAAACCAATTGTACCCTTTAAAATGACACAAAATTACAAATTATGTGCGATCGGAAACTTATAATCATATATATATATATATAATAGATATATATATATATATATGAGAAAGGATCCAAACCATCCATCCTCTTTATAAAAGTCCTCCTCACCACCTTCTCTTCTTACCTCCCATTCCTCTTAATAATTTCCATAAATCTCTCCCTAATTTCCATAACATTAATAATATTACTATTATTTCTTCTACACATTTTTTCCCATACTTTTCTTTTGGGTACTGAAATTAAATTTAAAAAATTGGTTCGTACTAACAAATTTTTTTAATATTGTTAAAAAAAAAAGGAAAATAAAGTTTTAACCAAACTAAATTATTTTGGTTCGGTCAATTTCATTTTAAAAATAATATAATTAAATCTATTAAAAAAATCAAAATATTCTAACAAAAAAACTATTCATACATATAACAACAAATTACTCTCATTAACTTAAAAATATTATAAAAATTGCATCATATATGAATAACATA
The DNA here is from genome assembly GCA_025388415.1 of Cynanchum wilfordii. Taxonomy (NCBI): domain Eukaryota; kingdom Viridiplantae; phylum Streptophyta; class Magnoliopsida; order Gentianales; family Apocynaceae; genus Cynanchum; species Cynanchum wilfordii. The sequence goes on from JAHSUH010000065.1 coordinate 279,131, forward strand.
CTTTTTTCAAGTTATCTTGTGTAGTGAGTCTCAATAATCTTCCAAACTTTGTGGACACATATGCCTTTGCTGCATTCAAACACAAAAACACAAAAATTATCAACTAACCTTTCAAATAATTAGAAATTAAATACTAAAATTATATATAGAATTTACATATATACACAGTAAATTAATTAAAAATGTTAAAAATTACTTACTACTAGAATAAGATAAACACAATATTGATTCAAAATTCTTAAATCTACTACTCAAGCAAAAGGGGAAAAAATATAAGAAGAAGGAGAAGGAGAATGTGAGAGAGAAGATGTCCCCGGTTCCAGACCAAAAAAAGAAAGAGAGAAGATGAAAGAGAAAGAAGAGGTAAAATTGAAAGAAAAAAAAAAAAGTGTGTAAATTGATTTTTTTTGGAGTAAAGACTCCAAAATATAAAGGTGATAAGATGGGTTCACGGGTTTGGTATGACTGGGTCGTTGCTTCATTTTTATTTTTTTTTTTTTTATTTATTTTTTTTTATGAATTGTCATTTCACATTATTCTTTTTTTTATTCATCAAGTAAAATAAATTATTGTGTATATGTATGTATATATATTCTCAAATAGTGGTTATTATATTATATATATGTGAAAATAATTTTAATATTTTTTTATTTGAATAAAATATTTTTTATGTAAATATATAATATAAATTTATTAAATTATTTACTTAAACAACATAAATACAAGTTTTCAAATAAAAAATAATAATAAGTTGAAAGACTTAAAAAAGTAAAAATATAAGAATCTTTTGTTATTTGGAACGATTTTTTTTTAAAATTATTAATGACTTGTTATTTCATGTCATATTAAACTTTTTTTTAAAAAAAAAAATCATCATATATATAAAATATTTTTTATGTCAATATATAATATAAATTTATTAAATTACTTAATTCAAGAATATAAATACAAATCTTAAATTAAAATTAATTGAATATATAAACACAAATAAAAAAATTACTTCACATAATTATATATAATATTATTTTAATATTATAATATTTTATAATTTCAATTAATTTTTGCATCATTTTGTTAAATATAATATAAGTATAATAATAATAATTAATAATAAATATAATCTATATTACGAAAATTATATTAAAAAAATGTTTATAAATTAATATTATTAGAAAATGATAAAATTAAAATTTATAAATAACTTTAAAACAAATGAGAAAAGTATATTTAAATATTTTATTAAAAAGAATAGTCTCTACTTTGTCAAACTAGAGACTGAATATTTTATTAAAAAAGAAATAAACCTCTACTTTAGCAAAAAAGATGCTGAATATTTTATTAAAAGAAATGAGTCTTTACTTTGCCAAAATAGAGGTACCCTATTTTGAGAATATGGTAAAAAAGTAACATTATTTTGGGAATAAACCCCTACTTTTTAATTTAAATTACTCCCTATTTTACCCTAATTTTGAAACTATTTCACAATTTAGTTTTGACTAGTTCATAAAATAAATCATCTCGGATCTCACTTACATCAAAAATAAGAATTTTCTCTCTCTTCCTTTTATCTTTCCTCTTTTTCTCTCACCTCTTTCATTCTCTCTTTCCATCTCTAATTAACGGGTCCCTTTTTTTTTTCTTCCCTCTTATTTCCAACTTAATTTTGTTTTTTTTTACTCTATGGCTCATTCTGGGAATGAGTTCCAGTCGTCAAATACCCTTTAAAACTTAATTGAATTTCAATTTTAGAAAATTTCAAACTTCTCTAAAGTTGTTCACTCTAGATTCCCTCAAATAATTTCAGCCACCAATTGTAAATATTCAAACTAACAAATCTTAACTTTGATACCATTTTGTTTAATTACATGATATCTTTCATCTTTGTATCTCTAGAGAGAGCATAGATGAAACAAACACTATGACTCGTGTTGTGAATGAGTCATAGCATTCGTTATTGTGAGTCTTATTTTGGGCACAAATAAACACTAGGACTCGTGTTGAGAATGAGTCACAACATTCGTTACTGTCCAAAATAAGACTCAAGGACAAAAAACAAACATTAGGACTCGTGTTGAGAATGAATGAAATCACTTGAGCAAATCTAGAGAGAGCAACTTTAGAAAAGTTTGAAATTTTCTAAATTGAAGTTCAATTGAGTTTTAGAGTACGAATCTGAATTTTATGACTAATACTCATTCTCAAAATGAGTCCTAGAGTTTTTTTTTTTTTAAAAAAAAAAAAGGGAGACGAATGACACTAGTTACAAACGGAAAGAAGAGAGAGAAAAAGATGAAATATAAAAGAAGGAGAAAAAAAAATTATTAGTGGGATCAAATATGGCTCATTTTGTAAATGAGTCAAAGCCAGATTGAAAAATAATTTAAAAAAAAAGTCAAAACGGAGTAATTTCAAAAAGTATGGTCATTTTGGGAAAAACTCCAAGGAGTTCCATATTATATCTATGTCTATGTTATGGTGTTTGACCTTATTTTTATTTTTGAAAATTTTCAATGTAACTATTTAACTTTTTTATATTTAGTATTAAAATTTGAACTTTTTAAATTTGATATTCTAACTATTTTTGTTTGGCGATTTTAGTCATGTGAGAAACACATGCTTAATAGGTAGACTATCGAGAATACCTTCAAATAATTAGTGATTGAAAAGAATCTACAAATTTAACTAAAAAGATCGAGTTAAGAAAATAAAAATAGTCTTTCAAAATGAATATAATTTAATTACCTTTTGTTGGGAATAACTACCTCATAAAGTCTCATATTGATTATTTATTGAAAATAAATACTATATTTATTACTCATCGCTTATTTTTTCTAGTTGTATTGTTTAGGGTTAAAATTTGTGGTTTAGATTTTAAAAAAATTAAGGTTAATATACAAACATTGAATTTATATTTATATGATGGAATTTAATTAGTACTTTAAGATTTATATTTTTTGAGTCTTCATATTAAATTTTGTGATATTGTTTGTCCTCAATTGATCTACAAATATTCATAATGTTACACAAACAATTCATGCTCATTTTTTTCTTTTTTCCTACCATTTATCTTACATTATTTTGTTTATATTATTAATCTCGTTATTTCTCAAACAAAATAATTTATTTTCTTAAATCTAGTATTTTCTCAATACATTATTCATAAGTCAAAAGTTATAAGGTATTTGGTAGTTATAAATAGATTTAGAGAATTAGTATAACTTGAATACCATAACTTGTTTTAGTAGATTTGAGGTACGTAATTCAGAGAACCCTTTCTAACTGTTTAGTAAGTCGGGAATATATTAAGTATCTTTTTTTCCGACCAATTTTCATTAAAAAATTCATTATTCTCCCAACACTTATAATAAATCAAGAATAAATTCTCTCAACACTGAGGGACACAAGGATTCTTTTCTCTCATTAACCGACTTGATTATCGGCGGGCCAAAAGTCAAGGACAATTTTCTGATTACGTGGCTCATCATGCAGGTTACTTAGCAACACAACATCCTAAACTACTATCAATAGCTAGCATGAGAGGACAAATTCCTAAAAACAAAATATGTTGATTGGAATAACAATTACATATGAATATATATATATATAATACACTCGCTTTTGAAAGTTCATGAGTTCATAATAATAAGCTCGATTTAAAACAACGGAAACAATATGCATGCATATTAATTTAAGTGAAATTCACCACTTTCATGGACCTTTCTAACATGCTTTTCATACTCTTCTTCTTCTTCTTCTCCCTCTTCATCTTCTTCCTTACTCAGTTCATGATCACTTTCCTCTTCTCCCCATCCGAATCCGGCGATAGGCGTAGAAGCCGGCGGTGGTGTTCTTGCTTCTCCTACAATTCTCATTATTTCTTCAATGCTTTGAAGGGAAAAGCTTGGATTATCTTTCTGGTAGTAAAGGGATTGTGTAGATTCTGAGAGTTCCCTTGGCAAGTTCTTTAGGAACCATGGATGCTTCTTTATTTCTTTGATTGTTATTCTCTGCAAACCATGGAATTTTTTTTGTACATAAATATAATTAACTAATTTGGTGTCTTAATTTTCTTATTTTCTTTGGTACATATGTGTTAAGTTATGGAAATATATAAGTTAAGAATAACACAACTAATCTGAAAAATGCTAATATGAAATTTATATGTATTCCTATTCGTAGTGTTTTCAAACCGGTGCGTTCTTTTAAGTATAGTATTTACATAATAATTACACACTTACACCTTTTATTAGCAAAATGCAAAATTTTATACGATATCACAAAAATTCTCCCGACAATCTTAGGGATCCAAAATTTACTTTTCTGTTAATACTATCATTGAAAGGTGTAAGTGTGCGATTACTATGTGTAGGAATTGCGTAAACACTATCTGTAAAGAACATGTTGATCTTGATAAACACTATGAATAGAAATACATATAAATTATTTGTGAGCATTATTTTTAGACCTTGAATTTTTTAATATATCTTAAACACTATTTTCTATTAATAGAAATGCATTTTTTTCCTTATTTTATTTTTGAGTAGAAAATAAACTTTTTAATCATGTAATAAAATAATAATCTAACAGTAAAAAGACACACTTAGTAGAAAATAAAGTAAATATATGTATATATATTAGAAAATTCATAATAAAGGTTGGGACATAAAATTAATAAGGAGAGATACATACCCGCATAGAATTTGCAACAAATATGCGAGAAAGTAAGTGTCTGCAATCTTGAGAAATATGGACATAATCTGGAATTCTATATTGAACTGCCATTATTCTCTGCATGACAAACATGAGATGAAACATCAACTATGACAAAAGAAAAAATAATATATAATCACAAATTAGTCTATCAAATCAATAAATAATATATATAGATAATATAAAGAAAGTATATACATTATAAAAAAAAAACATAAATTATTTTATATTAAATAAAACTTAATCTATAATAATATTATTTACGTTTATATGTGAAATCGATTATCATTTTAAAAAATGGAAAAGAAGTTATAAAACTAATTTTTGTTAAGGACACGAATGTTCTAGATGGGGTCCCAAACTATAAGAATTCATATTCGGATTAATCTCATTCAAGTCGTATTGGTCTCTTGCGAGAGGAAAGTTTTAACCCCAAAATTTAAACATTTACATACATGAGTCGTGGTTCGAACCTTCAACCTCGGAAGAGCTCCTTACCAACTCAGCCGAGCCTTTGGTTTACAAAACCAATTTTTGACAAGGAATTAGGTAAAGGAAAAGAAGAAGTACTTACACTAATAGTTTTCCTGAAATTCTTGGGATCATCAGGATCTTCAAAAGGATAACCTCCCACCAACATAACATATAGAGTCACTCCACATGACCATACATCAGCCAACTACACATTACATAAATTTCAATATCATTAATTTTTTCCATATATATATATATATATATATATATTAATTGACTGATTTTATATTTTTAATATAAAATTACACCAAAATTATTAAATTTAATATATATATATATATATACACACATATTTAACTTAGACCGGACCTTGCCGTCATATTCCCGCCGAGAGAGAACCTCTGGTGCAATATATGCCGGGGTTCCCACAGTAGACTTTGGCCTTGAATGGAGCACCGATGACTGCATGCATGTATCATACGTAATTTAATTAGTAATAGTCTCATAAATTTGAATAATATTAAATAACATATATATATATATATATATATATATAAAACATTATTTAATTAAAAATATTAAAATTAGGGACAAGGAAGCAGCAATAAGATGAGGAAAGTAAGTAAAAAAGAAAGAAAACCTTGGAATAGCCAAAATCACAAATCTTGAGGCGAGGAGCTGGACTTCCATCTAACAGTGTATTCTCCAGTTTTAAATCCCTATGGCATATTTGCTGCAATCCAAATATATATATATATATAAGAATTAGGCAAATTAAATCAAGTTTTTTTTTTTCTTTAATTATTATTCTTTGTGGACTAAAAAAAAAATTAAAGAAAATAAAGGGGTAAAAAAGGAAATTACCATTGCATGACAGTAGCACACACCTGATATTAACTGTTGAAAGAAGTATCTTGCCTGTTTAATTAACACATACAAATACAACAATTAATTATAATAATAACACACATATATATACATATACGTGTATATATATAACAGTACACCAACATAGTCTGTAATTTTATTTTTTAAAATTTGAAGTATTTTTGCCTCATAAATAAAATTGTTATCTACTAAACTATGCATTCTTAACATGTAATATTTTGTATTTAAATTTATTTTAAATATTAAAAAAATTTAATACTTCAAAATAAGATATTATAGTTTTTCCAATTTCAGTAAATATTATTCATAAAATTTTCATTCATATATACGTATTTATTTAGATAATAAATATATATATATATATATATATATATATATATATATATATATATTGGGGAAAAAAATCAACAGAGCTTTGATTTAACTTTCTTATGTGTATATATAATAAAAATAATATATTATTTTTCCTTATCAAATTTATTATTTTTCCTTATTTTATTAGAGAAAAGGTGTTTAAACTCCAATATTCCAAATTATAGTCATTGCACAAAATGACTTCGAGAAATCCGAGGAATATATATATATGTATTCGACAAATTATGTATAACTTTTTTTTTTCTTTTTTTTTTCCCCCTAGTTGACAAATTGTACATACAAAAACAAAAGGATAATAAGAGAGAAATTATATCTCCATGCACGTGGAAATAATATATATATATATATATATATATATATATATATATATATATATCTAGAGAGAGATAGGGAGGGAGAGAAGGAGAAAGGACTAACTTCATCTTCACTAAATCTACCAGCAGTACAGATTCGATCAAAGAGCTCTCCTCCAGATGCATACTCCATCACAATTCCCAAATGCGTTGGTGTCAAAATAACCTAAAAATCACAAAGAACAAAAAAAAATTAACAAATATATATATATATATATCCTATATTACTTGCAATCCATCAATCAACATATCATCTCTAACATAAAATTTCTACTCAAAATACAATTATATATATATATATATATATATATGATAATAATACATTTACCTCTTTAAATCGAATTATATTGGGGTGCCGAAGAGATCTGTGGTTAATAATTTCCCTTGCAACGTTTTCATCAATCTGCAACATATATGTATATATATAATACAGAAGTTAAAATCATATGCAATGCAATCTCAAACTATATATATATATGTATATATGAAAATTAAGTTTATATATAACTATATATATATAAAACTAACCTTTCGACCACGTTCTATATATTTCATGGCAACGAGCTCTTTGGTTTCCTTGTGTCTCATAAGCCTTGCAACTCCAAAATTTCCTGATCCAAGATCTTTCACTACCTCGTACTTGTCCATTTCTTTTCCTCTTCAAACAAACTATATATGGATTCTTTATATATATATATATTATTCTCTCCCTTTCTTATTTATATATATGTATATATATATATATATATACGTATGAATGCGAAGAAGCATTCAAAAGAGATATATATCTAATAAAGACAGTAATGAGAACTGTACGTAGTTATGGTCACACGCTGATATATATCAGATATCATTAAAACAACACCTATATATAAATACACGACTCGGATTCATTGGATGATGAGCTGTGTATGAGTTGTGATATTTATAAATTTTTTATTTGATGATGGATTCGGTTATCTAAAATCACTATTTCAATTATATATATACAACTATAGCTTTAATTAATTCAAAAAAACAAAATCAAATTATATAAGAGGCTATTTACACCTATATATATATATATATATATATATATATATATATATATATATATATATAGAGAGAGAGAGAGAGAGTGAGAGAGATAGATAGATTACATACAATTTACTCAAAGACGCACACAAGTGTGAAAGAAGAGCACGTGGAGAAGTTGAAGAAAGAAGTGGACACAGGTATGGCATTCCATGCAAGATCTGCAAAAATCAAGAAAACTCTGAAATTTTTATTGATTCTTTTTTCTATTTTCTAGTATGGAGTATGAAGATGAGTTTTGTAATTAAATTAATTTGATTAATTATTGAATTTATTGTATTAATTGAAATAAGCACCGATTTGTAATAATCTTTTATAGTTTTTGGTTTGGATCTCCAAAACCGCCGCCCTCCCAGGAGATAGTGGTACGAGTTTTGACTTTTTGCTTGCACTTACTTGGAATCCATACAAATGCAAATGGTTTTCCTTTATATAATAATATATGTCAAACATTCAAGTAAATATATATATATATATACAGAATAATTTTTGCATAATTTAGGTTTTTTAACTTTATTTCTAACTAATTAAATCTCTATTTAAAAGAAATTTTATCAATTAAGTCTTTTCTTTTGTCAAATAAATTTTAATTTGCCAATATTAAAGAGACTTAAATAGCTAAATTTCTTAAAATAAGACCTTGTTGACTAAAAAAGGAGTTAAGAAACTTAATTTTGGTAAAAAATTATATAACTTAGGACTAAATTAGTAAATTATATATAAAAAGAAAAAAAAAATCTTAAATTAGTATAATATTGTTTATATGGTAGGTGTGGATGCATATTTATAAATTTTTTTAAAAAAAAATTTATAGTAAATTTAATTTTTTTTTAACCCACTATTACATGTTTAATTTTTCAATTATTTTTTCATTATAAATTTTATATGAATATTGTAATTGTAGATACCGAAATTTTATTTATATATTTAATTATATATTTAAATATATATTAAAAATATTGAAAGATTTTGCTCTGGATGAGTGTGACACATGACAAACTAATAACATTGATTATCACCATCTTCAATCTATAAATAGAGATTAAGAGAAGCATTCAAGTGATGTGAAATCGGAGGTGATCGGAGAGAAGAAAAAGAAACTCCGACGAACGGCCAAAAAAAAACTTCAACCTCAAATAGATATTATCTTGTCAACGAAAAAACAAATATTGTTTTTTCAAAAAAATATTGTACTATTATCTTTAAAATATATTATTTATTTATTATTTTTATTATTGTTTTTGCAGAAAAAATATTGTTTACAGTAAACAATATGATAGAAGTTAGGATTTCAAAAAAAAAAAAAAAAAAATCATAAAAACTAATGAAAGACTAAAAATATCATAAAATTTAAAATACTGTCAGTAGAAACTTTATAATCTTACCTAAGAGACCAACATTAAAGTAGAAAAAAAAAAAAAAAGTAAAAGAATATATATAATATAAGTTAAAAGATCTATACGATGATAAAAAGGCAAATTCAAAAATTCATCCTTTCATCCTATTTAAAAAGTTTTATATTATTTTGGAAGGCAAAAAAATTTAAAAATAAAAATGAAATAAAATAAAATTTTTAAATACGGATGAAAATAAAATATATATATATATATATAACTTAAGCATAAAATTTGTCAATTTTTCAGATAAAAATTATAAAACTTTATGTTAATTATGTAAGAGAAATTAACATATATATATATATATATATATATATATTCAGAAGACCCTATATAATAATAGATAATTTTTTTTTTTAAACCAAATAAAAGATAAATATTTGATATTGTAGATATCAAAATTTTATTTATATATTTAAAATATATAAATAAAAATTAATTATATATTTAAATATATATTAAAGATATTATAAGATTTTACTTCCGGATGAATGACATAGAGTTACTTCATAGTTATTAATTGTCACTCATTCTATCTATATAAAAGAAGTTGAGAAGTTGAAGATATAAATGTTTAATTTAATAAATAAAAATATAAAAATCCCTAAAAATCATCGTGTTGCATCTTTTCTAAAAATTATAAAAATAAAAATAGAAATAGAAAGAATAATTTGATAAAAAGAAAGTAGAAAATAAAAAAAAAATTAAAAATAGAACAAGAAAGTTTACAAATTAAAAAGTCATAATAAAAAATTATAAAAAATTATTAGATATAAATGTTTAAATGGACTCTTATATTGTTACTGTATTTGTTAAATTTTAAAGAGATTTTAATGGAAAACTACTATTAAATAATTTGCAAACCTGATAACAACTTCTCCACTCCAGAGAAGGAAAAAGTTAAATCAAACTAATATTAAACAAGAAATCATATTCCACTGCAGCTACCTGGAAATCCTCACTTATCATTCAAAAATGAAATCTTCACTAACCAGTCCAAGTGATAAGCAATTTAAGAAATAGGTATTAAAACTTCCTCAGCTCCACCACTCAACTCTCAATTCTGGATCAAAATAATAATAATATCTTTCACGTTCACAATTTCGATGCCTGGAGTCCGGACTTCTATCACTAGTGTGCTCCTAAGGTGATGAACCATGCGCAGTTATAAACTTATGAACTGAAGCAAGAGAACTGTTAAACAATAACAGTAAAAGCTTCTAATACATGTAGTCATGTCCTCTTTCCATATACATAGAGACACTAGCATGAATACATTAACATCTGCATTCTGCATGAAGCATATAGTGGAACTGAATAGTATAAACTATAACACTTCCAATCTATCCCATGATATTCTCAAAAGGGCAAAATTTATACAGGTATAAGATGGATGGAGGCTAATGATTAATGGCATTTTTTGGAAGATAAAACTAGTGCCATTAATCTATAAAAATAATTATATGAAACAAAGTGGGGGAAGAGAGAAAAAAAATCCAATAGTATTACAACAATAGCTAACTTCTTTTTCAACTAGTTTCGATAATTGCCTTATCTAAACCTCTCCCACTTTGTAGATACGATCTCACACCCATCCAATCCTCCCCATCCCCCACCCTGCCAAAAAGAAGAGAAAAAAGAGGCAAAAAAGTATGAAATGACATTCTATTACACTTACTGCTCCATATGATTTCAGAAGGGTTATAAAATTGGAAATTTGTAGAACCCACAATTCTGGCCACCATTGTTTAGGTTGCAAACGTATATGTTCAGATTGATTAGTGTAGATTTTCCATTTCTTCCTTAACTTATCCACAGAGAGATGGAATAAGAATATGTCAACGGAACAAGGGCAGTATCCCCCACTGGTGCAGAAAACCTTCCCCTGTGGTTACTTCTAGAACTAGAAGAACAAGCACAGCTAACATAGCCGCTCTTCCATTCCATGTTTCAGCACTTTTTGTCCAACCCCATTCCCAAAATGTTACAGGTGGTGGGAGCTCCCTCCGCTGTGAATCATATGTTGCTAATAGTTCTTCTACACTTCCAAGTGGTACTAACGGCTGCACAAATTTAATAATCAATATCTTTGATCAGATTTCAACACATTTGTAAAATAGACAAGAGATGTAAGGTTATTCAAATGTTCACGATTTACCACAAGTTTTTACCAATATATTAGTCTCACAAGTCTTTTGCAACACTTGGATGACAAATGACAAAGGTATTCTTTACCAATGCATACTGGTATTCTTAAGTGTCAATTCATAAATCATCTGTGTAATTGTAGGTGTCATAGGTGAACCATCTGCAGAAAGGCTTCCCATACTATTTAATAGCAATTTACAGTGATTATACCATTAACTTATTTTGCTAGGCACAAAATAGACCCACCAGAAGCTTAGTCACTGCTATGGAACTTCAATACATTTCTCAGTTCAATTAAACTATATGTCATGCCCATGGTAACTAACAGTAAGTTATCATATTTTTTTACATAATCTTTCAGGTATACTTTAAAGTATGCCTTTCAATTTAGCGGCTGCATTTATAAAACAAACTGAATCTAGCTTATTCAACACTTCCAATCAAATGTATTTTTTGCAAACTCAAAGCAACAGCAGGAGAAGTATCAAAGCTGATCAAAATGTTTCTCAGTTGATTAATTTTCAGGTATTCTATGGTTTGTGATGAGAGGTTGGAGAGTAGATTGGAATACAAAGGAGATTCCACAGTTGACCCAACCAAAGAACAAGTACTCCAATCCCAGAAAAGGCATGACAGATGTTGCTCAATGTCACTCGTAGTATATTAAAATTGAAAAAAAAAAAAAAAAAAAAAAAAAAAAGGCTTTAGCAGGAAAGGGTTTTAGTCCTCGGTGACTGGGTATAACTTTTCCATGTAAAGAAATGAGTAAAGCAATTAATGAGAAGATCTATCTTCTGCAACCAAACAAGTTCTGAGGGACTAAATGATACTTAATCGTCCCATCATTAACCACCTTAATAGCAAGATTAATAAAGTAACATGCATATTGACCAAGGCTCTTCTTAACCATTATAATCTTTATACTAAATCAAAAGTAGACTGGAGGGAATATAATTAAAAAATAAAAATCTATTTTGAAGAAGCTACCCTAAGACACTTTCATGATAAGTTTTTCTTTACAGATCTTTTTAGAAGAGTGTTACATTAACTCTTTTAAACACAAAGAAAAACATTCTTACATCTGAATTTAGTTTTTCAAGAAAGATAAATAGACAGAAAAGGTCAAAGACTAGTCTTGTAGTGACCAAAAAAATAAGTAATTATCTCCTGGCTGCACTGAAAGAAACACTCTTACAAATGGACATTGAATAGAGCATTGCATTTCATATTAATTTTACATGATGTCTAACAATAAACATGGCCTCTAGGGCAAGTGTAAAAGTTGAAAAGAAGTGCCCTGAACATTTTAGTTTTACTTTGGTAGAGAATAAGTTCAACAAAAGAAAAAATAAAAACTAAAAAAGAAACGCCTCATGAGAAGCTGGGGAACTAGTTCATGGGCAAGTTTTTATGCTGTTCTTGTTTGCAATGACCAGAGGAGTTAGCTGTTCGAGTTTTTGACTTTTCCCTCAGTTAATAGTTTTCCTAATATTTTCTGTTTGAGTGATCTATAATATAGAGGGAATCCCTTGATGTGTACTCCTTACATCCTAAAATCTTATAAAAATTCTATATTTTGATTATCCCAATATACTTAATTTCTTATGTCAATAAGATGTTTCATCATCTAATATAGATATATTAGTCATTTTGTATTATATTTTTATATGTTGTAACAATATATTAATTCCCAAGGATGTGTGGGAGTACTACAACTCCTGAGAGAATCTAGTTTGGGGCTACGGCAAGTTCCTTTTGGTTCAAGCATCTATAGATTGGACTAGGGATTCCATCCAGCTCTAGCCAGAAAGGGAAATTCACTCTTCCCTCCAGGATTGTATAACAAGATGAAGACTTCCATCCTCGGTTGAAATAAACACATCACCACCAAAAGTGCTTCACACATGTTGTCTAAGTTCTTGGCTCTCCCTCTTTCACCGATGAAGAAGTTTATAAAAGGTGGAACTCCACAAATAGCTGACAATTCTCAATCAGGTAAAACAAATCAATGGGATGCTTTTAGTTTCTTGATTTGGATTTCAATCTAAAGTTTCAGTTTTCACAAATATGAACTAAACCAAACCAACCAGAAATTCTATAGCACCAAAGGGGTTTAGCTCAGCTAAACTTCAGATAAATCCGTGCCCAACTTGGCTAATCAAATATCAGTCAATAACAAGAGAAGGAAAAAAGAAACAGAAAAAACCTGGATTCTTCTCATTTAAGAACATATTGAATTCAAAAAACAAAGAGATTTTCTACTTGTTTTTCTTTCTTCCATACAGCATGCATTGTAGGCTTTTAAGAAGTGATTATGTAATCAAAGATCTATATAGAGTTTAAGTTCACAATGACATTCTAAACATCTTTGCAAGCTTGTTATCATAGCTGTCAACTCTCAAACCAGGACATCCCTGAGCAATCCTAATTAAATATTTCAAAGTGGGGGTAAATACCTGTCGAGCTTCAAGATTTGAGACAGCCATAGCTCCAACATATGGGAGACTTTCAATCACAGCATCCGCCAGATCTGCAATGAAAGTAGGTTCACAGCCTAATGCAGGAACTCGTCCCCATTTCTCTATGCCAGATTTCAGTGCCAACTCCTTGTATTCAACATCAATTTCCTCTAGTGTTTCTATATGTTCACTGACGAAACTGCAGTGAATATTAAAAGGATGAAATATATCTACAGAAAATATCACGAAAGAATGAAATATTAAAAGAGAAAAAATATTATAATACAGGATAATGCAGAGAGATTGTGTATACAACTGTGTAAATGCAATCAGCCATACCTAATGGGCACAGCAAGAAGGCTCTTAACTCCTTTCTGACCAAGTTCAATTATTGTCTCATCTGTATAAGGTTTTAACCACTCAACAGGACCAACCCTACTCTGCAACAAGACGGAACAATATAACAAGTTACAGCTATAACACACAAAGCTTAGGGGGGAAAAAACAATGATAAACCAGGACAGATCCTTTATAACAAAGAAATCCACATTTGAAAAGATCTTCCACGTCCCCCACTGTCCCAGCATGAACCTTGTAGCCATACAATTTGGTATAGTAGGTTTGAAAAAATAATAATACAGGCATAGGAAAAAGTATTCAAAGTTATTAAAATCTTCTCTAAGTGGGGGGATCAAGGACAGGGGATTCTTAGGAGTCATAGCTCTTAAAGCACGAAAAACCTTTCAGACTTCACAAATGGCTAATTTCCGATACATTAAAGCATGCTTCTGATGGAGCAAATATGATGCAACAGGTGGGTGAAAAACACAAAATGTAGTCAATTAGATCATGCACCTGATAGGCAAGTGTGTATCCGTTCGTTATTCGTCTCTTCTCCAGCTCTTCCATTATTAGGTCCACACATTCCTCCATTTCAGCTTTGTAAGGATCACCAGCTTCTTCAACATAGGCAAGTGGTACACCATGAGCACTAAAGAAAATCATCACCTGTAATTCATATGATCCCAAAATACAAACAATTGTTGATCAATATTGATAGAAATGTACTAACAAAACTAATGCATTTCCAACTGCTGGGGAATAGATCCTTTGGGCAAGATAAGATGCATTCCATCACAAGCAGGAACCCCTTTTCTTTCCTCACCTTTCATTGATTTTGTAGATTCATCCTCACGCTTTAATACCATGTTAAATTACTATACATTTTAAAAGCTTAAACTTTCTAGATGAGGTGAAAATTTAAAATCGTATCAAAGTGGAAGGTCCCACGTTCAAGCTCCGCACCATTTGTTCAATTATTGCTCACATGATGGGCCTATTATAGAAATTTGTGCTTGACTCACATGTGAAAGGGTTGATGAAATTAACCACTTTACACACAAATTCCCCTCATGTATGAGCCAAACACAAATTTCAATAACAGGCCCTGTCACGTGAAAAATAATCCAACAAATGGGGAAAACACAAGAGTCAAATAGGACCTCTCACTCTGATATACAATGTTAAAAGATGATAGAGAGGTTAACTGCATATCATGCACAAACTCTTTCTATCTTCCATAACTTAGAAACATATTTGATCGGCTTCCATATAAGTAAAATAAGCATACAAGACTTAGTTAAGTCAAAATGTCTTAAAATTAAACTAAATTCCAGAACTTCAACAACTAGTCCATTTGGAATTTTTCTTTTTCCTCATTATTTTCATTTTTCTCCTTCCTCGTATCAATTGACTTTAAAGGAAAACTAATCCTTAGCCTAGAGTTGTTGCATCATCCAATCTCTTCCTCGCAAATGAAGAAATTGATTAAATAAATAAAGATTCAAATAGAAATCACAATCAATAAATCAGTATGTGGGAACAAAGAATATATATGTCATCTAAGAAATATGAAATATCACAGGTAGTAAGCTCTCGACTAAACTTTGTGGAACTTTCTCTTGTCAATCTATGATAAATAATCTAAACAGATATGATAGAAAAACTTACTACAACAAATAAATACCTCACTTGCACAAATTTAATTTTGCACCACAGAAATTACCTCCTCAGGGCAGTCAAAGTTTTGAAGCTCCTTTTCAATCAAAGTTGCCATTGCTTTAATATATCCTTCACGTTGGTACCAGGAGGGAATTACAGTGTGTTGCATATTAATTAGATATTCATCCTCCCTATAGTATGAGAGCTATTGTCATAGCACCGACTTCTTGGCAGTAAGATGACAAAATACCTCAAAAGAAATATCAGTGTGCACTTACCGGAATATACTCTCCAATAGCCGAAGGCTTGAACCACTTGTTGAAATAGAGAATTGAGGATAAAGTGGAAGCACAACAAGCTTTGAAATGTTATCTCTTTTTATCTGAAAAATGAGAAGTAGTAGAAACTGATGTATTTAGCAACTCAAATTTATACCAAACTTCAAGAGTTCTACAAGTTAACAAAACCAGGGTTATTTGATGTTTCCAGACTACTAACTATGGATACAGTTGCTTCATACTTAGACAACATATTCATCAAAAACGTAAATCTTTGAGAATGTAGTCAGTGAATAAGTTGATATTGTTCTATAATAAATGGAAGAAACTGCAATGTCGACAATGAATCTACAGACGTGTGGCTATTGTTCTGTAATGCAACATCAGTTGACAATGCATTTAGTGAATGCATCACCAATTGATATCTTCTTTGTTTGGCATTCTCCATTGACAATGTGTCTGGTGAATGAACTCTTCTACCAACATTCTGTATAGTTTTGCAACACCACGAATATCATGGCAATTTCCACAGCAGATTAGAAAATGTAAGCCAAAGATGTCAAATACCCAGGAACCCATATTAGCATATTCAGGAAATTTACAAACACCAGAATTAAAATTCTGTAAGAATGAAACAGAAAATAATGGAAATAAACTCTATAACTAAGACATAATCATAACCGCAAGGGTAATAATGGCAACAGGATGAATAAATAGAAATGCTAATTTCTAATTAGAAAAAGATTAAAATATTACACTTGTTTCATCAGATTATTCAGCCAAAAAACATATATCTGCCAGAATTCAGCATTCAAGTTCAGAACAGAACATTAGACTAAATACAAAATTGATAGAATTTGCCCAAGATTTAGAGAAGCTTCAACAAATAAAAACTCCTTAACATTAAAATAGATCAAACTCCTTTAACATTAAAATTACTTGAAAGCTAGAAACTAGAAAGGAGCTGGTCATTTTTCCTTTTTTTCCTTCACACAAACACTCATATTTCAAATACCATCCCCCTCCCTCACAAGCATATTACACACAATCAAGTACATACTTAACCACCAATATTCGGTTGATCTGTTGTTATGGAATAGCAGATAGAATAGTCAGTGGTTAAGGATATATTTACATATACGTAATACTCATTGTTACAATTACTGCATGATAACATCTCTCTCTACTATTTCCTGCTAAAACATTTCTAGAAAGGCTACTAACCAGTAGATTTCACTCTTTCTTCGATCTTTCAAATTAAACAGTCATCTGCACTTTGACTGTCAAGTAGACTAGTGAGACTTCAGTTTGGTGATAACTAACTTCTGCACATGAATAGTAAACTTCATGAAAGCTTTTCTCAAATTTCTGTCCTTATGTTCTTGTTTCAGTTTAATCCCTCTGCCAACCCGCAACTACAAACTCTAAAGCCAACCATTAACCAATGTTGTTATTCCCCAAAAAACGGCCCAGCTTTAGTCATTACCATCACAGTAAAATCTTCCTCAATGCACTCCTCTATTCCTTTACCTTTCACTCTTTTCAGGTTTCCCAAACCATATCTCCTCTCCACCTTCTTGTAACTTGAAAACAGCAGTCTTTCTTCTCTACAGTTTCTGAGCATAAAAGCAACAACAAGGCACCATACTTATTCTTTTCTTCTCTTCGTGGAAACTTAAAGTGGCTTTTGAGACTAGTTCTAGTGGACCCGTTTTCAAGGAAAGACTTCTACAGACTATTGTTTCCAAATCCATTCAAATATCAATTCAAATTTATTTTCCCATCGGTAAATACTACAACGTGTTTTGTTTTCTTAGGCCACAGATCATATTAAGTAAGATTTTGTAGTTGTTTCAATGACCACCAGAAATAAATGGGGAGACAAGAAAAACATTCAGCATATACACTCACTATTTCTATGAAAGCAAAATCAAAGTTCTTGACTGATACCTGCTCAATAGCTTCTTCTGTGAATGGATGCCAATATCGCATACCTACATACACCTTTGCAGGAACATTTTTTGCAGAGAGTGCTTTTCTTAATTCTTCAGCCTACAATGCAAGCAGTGTCCCAATTAAACTGTTGATTCAGTGTCTATGTCTGAGTGAACATATATAAGGGCAAAAAACAAGAAAGAAACCATACATCATTTCACCATACAGAGAACCATAAACAATGAAGCATCTCTCAAATTCATCAATAAAGACATAACAGAATAATTTAAAGTTAAAAAGATATTAATGACTAGCTAAATACAGTCATGTAAACACCTGCCTATAGTATCTTGCAAGAGCATGATGATGACAATAAACCTTATGGTACCCAACAAAAATTGATATCAAGTGGTCTAGCTCAGAGTGTCAAATAGACATATACAATCCAACCAAAGCTAGAACATAAAATGTCTAGAAAGGCTTCCTGACAATGGAAATTTAAAGGTCCCATCCATAACATCAAATGTGGTGTTCCCAGAGCTTGCTCAAACACTAAGATAAAAATATACCCTTTCTTTCCTTTTGCTCTAAAATAAACTGCTAAGCAAAAATTATTGACTTCTTGCTCTAGAACAAAGATTACTGATCATGGAGTTGATTAGCTATGCTGCCAATCTTATAGAGTTGTCCGTACTTTGATGAATTAGGATACTGTTCAAGAAAAATCTTAACATGAAAAGGAAATAAATAGAATCAAGAATGGTCGTGAAGAAAATAATGCAAGATCAGAAGTTACTTCGTTTAAAGAGAAATGAATGGAACAATGATTTTCAATCCATCCCAAATTGAGTAGACTCTTAGCAGGCTTTTTAGAAAGCTTGGAATCTGAATGAGCTAATCCTCAAATTAAGATACTCTTTATACTTCATTAGATTCATCTTCTTCTTTTCCTTTTTTCCATTTTCTTCTTCTTTTTTTTTAACTTTTCCTTTTTCCTTTCTAGATAGATGATCCATCCCCAGTTGAGTAGATTCTTAAGCTGTCAATTCAGAAAGCTTGAGAATCTGTGTGAGCTGAATTTCAAATCAAGATACTCTTATATACTCTTTCTTGATTAATAAAATTCCCAATAATCCAAAACATACAATAAGTAAAAACATCTAAGATTTGCATAGAAAAAACCCAAGATTGGCACAGTCCTACCTCTCAATGTTTCACCCAAAATCTTGGCTGGCTAGCTAAAAAGCAAGTATATGATGTATCTATATCTTTTCTACGTGTATGTGAGTCTAAAGAGACAGTTTATAGCTCCTGGGCACTAGAAAACAGTAGAAGAATGTTTAGTAGCAAGCATGAATACCATGCTTAGTTGAAGATCTTCAGAGAAGAGAAACATAAGGCACACATGGGAAACCTTCATTCTTAGTAACGGATTATGATCTTTGATGTCATAGATGATTAGATGGCTACTAAGTTTGAATTCAGGAATTATTAGAGCCAAGTGTTATTTTTTTATTTTTCTAAGTTACCATAACCAATCTACATAATGTTGTCATAAAGTAAATAATTTTGTCATTAGCTATCATGCCTGAGCATCAGTTATTTGTCGAAGAGGAGAGCCACCACCAATTGAAGCATAACCTTCTTTACTCTTGGGTGCTCTCGCCACAGAGATGAATTGTGCCAAGGGCTTCTGAAGAAATCGGAAGAGTCTTGGTAGTCGAATAATATCCTAGCAAAACAAGCATAAAACAATTCAAATTTCCAACAAATGCAACAGAAGGCCTCATGAAAGAGACTAATGCATTTTCTGATGCACTATTTACAGTTCAACAAATCAAAATTACCGGGTCTGCAAACAGGTTGAATAAAAATGGCTGCACGTCATCAAGTGTTTCTGGCCCACCAAGGTTCAAGAGTAATACTCCTACCTTTTCATCACCAAGTATTGGTATATCAGATGCTTCTGGACTTCTGGAGGTAACCAATGCTCCCATCTGTGTAGCACAATTGCTCAATTGCATCTCGGGTGAAATGAATTGCTTCTTGGACCCTCCAAGGAAGCATTTTGTAACTAGAGATGTTCTTGATAAATGAGAGGTAAAGCTACCCTCCATTTGAACTCTAAAGCAAGGACATGTCTTCTGAGATGAGCAGCTAGCCCGAGGCAATAACCTGTAAGTAGAACCATTGAATAAATTATATCAACTAACACTAATTCACCATTTCATGCTTGATACCATGAATAAAAATATGATCCAGATAGAAATAGAATACAGTCAGCCACATAAGTGACATGAACTTCCTGGAAGTAGGTATATGAGTTCAAAGAATGAATTTTGGCATAAATTTTGACTAACTGGTAAGTATCTTTGCTACTTATCTAATATCTTACAATTACATGTCAGAGATGGTAAAGGATAAAATGGAGGTCGGCATACACCAACATTGACATTGGTAACACAACATAACCTTTGACCCCATTTTGGGATGAACTCTATACCTTCAAATCGCATATTGGTTATCAACTTGGGAAGGTTACAGAAAAACTCATAATTAATGGTACTTGTTCATCTTTGAGCTCAATTTTTTTCTTTTTCTTGTTTTAGGTATGATAAACCTATTGAACAATTTATTTTTTCACAAGAGAATAATACATGTGGCAAAAAAATTTCTGACTTCTGAGGATAAAGATTCTTCTGGTACCACAAAATACAGCAAGAAGAAAAGATAAATATTCTACATAAAATACTACCAAAGGGAAGGTGTCTTTCAGTGAATGCATACTTCAGAGATAGGCAGTATGATATTTTTCAATTCAAATTTTGTTTTAATTGTTTAGCTCACATGTATAGCATCATATCTGTATACACCCGAGAAAAATCTCAAAATATCATCCACATTGCACGTAGAGTCTGATAAGGTATAACAGTTGCATTAGGCATGAGGCATGATAAAAAATTTTGCTCAAGAATTCGAAGAATTTTAACAAAGCAAGAACTCTACCAGACAAAATTTTAACAGGATATTACCTAAATATGATTTCAGATAACCTGAAATACTATGTTACTATGAATATCTAGTAATGATGGAATTTCTTTTTATATTTCTATTCTTATTGAGTTTAATAGGTTTTAAAGCCATATGTTTAAGATTATCAATAATAAATTTTTTTTCTTGTATTTAATTTTTTTTTTTTTTTTTTTTTGTGGGATTAGTGATTTTGTCTCCTATCTCCGTTCATAGACACAACAGTTATCAAGACTAAAAAATGCAGCAGAGTTATTATTTGTTAAAGAACAAAGTCTATTTGTTTTAAATCATACTGAAGAAAGAAAGTATGTAGATAACAGTAGAGAAGAATTCTTGGCAGAAATGAAGCTCGTAAGATCATGGTTCACTGAAATCAGCAGAAAACTTAATTCTCTCCAAACTAGTGAAACTGATGAAAACTCCAAAACAATTCTATTTACTTTTCCATTAAGAATCTTATTTTCATTTTTCCTCCGAACTCCCAAGCCAGATTTTAAAGTGATTTTGTTCTTCTATCCTTTGATCCTACCAAATTTCGACTGCCAAATTCTAAACTTGCCAACATCGAACTCCATTTCGACTCAAATTGTCACGGAAAGCTTGAAAATCAGTCCACTGTGTCACCGTGAAAACATTCCAAAAACTCCTCGAAGTACACTTAGTAAAAACAAAGCAAAATAAATATTAAAAATAATCACACCATACTGTACACACAATGCCAAAAATCACAAATCAGAATTTCGGAATACAAAAATGATAAAATTTCGAAAGTGTATCCTTGACATAGATAACAGAAACATCCTAAAAAACATAAAAAGGTTTTTTTAAAAAAAAAAAAAAGGATATTCAGAAACTGAATGAAACTAAAAAGGCTCACAGAGACGGAGAAGATGCTTGAACTCGGATATTCATGGGGTTATATATAATTTAATAGAAAAACACAAAGACTAGTTGGTCTTTTCGAAGAGGATGTGATCTCAGCGGCACGCGACGGAGAAACCCTCCGGTGATGACTCGGAATGCAGCTGCAGACTCCGGCAGTGTCTGGTTAATACCAGTATGTGATGTGTCCGTTCTGTTGTTTTCTTCCACACGTACTGTACCTTGAGTTAGGGTCTATCAAATGGACACGTCTTTGTAAATTATCTTCTTTAGACATTTTTTTCCCCTCTTTTTTTCAGCTTCTCTTTTACTTTCCATTTCTCGGCTAAAATCTAGAAAAAAAATTTTTTTTTTTGCCCTAGAGCCAAAAAATAAAATACAATTTTTTTAAAAACAACAAAATTTAGAAGTCGACTATTAAAAGTAGTTATTTGTGGTGTAGCTCAATTAGTCATAAGTTCTAGACACATTAGAAATTAAGATTTCTTAAAAAATAAATAAATAAATAGTCTTTTTTTTTTTTGATAAGTGGGATATTCATTAAAATAAAAAACAATACAAAAGTGAATGACTAAAATCATTCACGGAAATACAAAGCATCAACTTAAAACTAGGTGGTCAAAAAAAACACCAACTTAAAACTAAGTGGCGTAGAGAGCAAACTCAACCTAAACAAATTAGGTGAGTCAAAAAAAAAAAGAAAAAAAATACAAAAAAACAAAAAAAAAAAAACAACAGATATTGCCTCTAAATCTAGGGTCTTCATCTTCGTCGATTTCAAATCTCATTTGCGAAAGGAGTCCGATTTTGTCTTCTTTCTTCAACAGTAGTCTAATCCATCCCTGGCGCATCAAAGATTTTATAGAATACCCAAAAAGAAAACCAAATACGAATACAAACAAAGGGCCCAGATCTAATCCGGGTTTATAATTTTTTTCTTCCTAAAAGAAAGAAAAGACATATGTAAATCAATAAGAGACTAAGCATATGAGATGATAAAGATAGCAAAAAACCAAAGAAATAAATGAAAAAAAAAAAAACAAAAAAAAAAAAAAAAAAAAAAACAAAAAACAATAAAAATTAGTCGGCCAAGAGAAAAGCTTTAGCCAAAGCTAAATTTCTCCCTTGGCCAAGGAGAAAGAGAAGTGGTGGCTGGAAGAGGAGGAGGAGAAGAAGAAGAGAAGAGGGAGGGGAGGGGAGGGGGGGCGGCGGCGTCTTGAGGGAAGAGGAAGAGGAGGGTTTAGGGTTAGAGAGAGTTTTTGTTTAAAAAAATTAGACCATTTCAACACAACTTATAAATAGTCATTTGTGTATATTAAAAAATTATAATGATTTTTTATAAATTTCACTCTTATTTGCATGTTCATTCTCATATCTTTTTAGATTTTCATAATGTTCCTTTAATTAGTTTTGTATAAATTCTTATAAGAATAATGAATAATTACAGAGAAATCTTTGGATCATTCTAATTATATGAGAGTCATGACTGGAAAAATAGTTGCCAAATTTGATAAGTATTAGGGTAATGTAACATGTTATTTTTTTTTAGTGCAATTTTGGATCCAAAGTATAAAATGAAACTTGTTGAGTTTGTTTTTCCCGTGCTTTATCAAGATGATTCGGATGCAAATATTGAATTGGTTAAGAAGTCATTGTATGACTTTTATGAAAGTTATGCAAGTGCATATAATGAGTGTCAATTGAGGTAAGAACAAAGTTCAACAAGTGCAAAAATGGATAACCGTCAATTTAGTAGGGGTAATTATGATGGTCATGACATTAGAAGAAATGTTATAACTGGAAAGGCTAAATTTGATTCATTTATCACACAATCAGATTTTATTCAGTCTTTGAAATTAGATGAATATTTATCTTTAAGAAAATGTATATATATATATGTGATTCTGAAACTCATTTTGATGTATTAGAATGGTGGAGAGTGAATCAACTAAGTACAGTAGATATCTAAAATGTCATGTGACATATTATCTATTCCAATTACTACTATGACTTGAAATTTCAAATGAAGAGCTTGAATGGATGTCCAAACTTGTTCAAAAATTGCACTTTTGTCCCTAATTTTGTCTAATCTCGCAATTTAGTCCCTAAAACTTTCCTGAAACTAAAATAATGTAATTAGATGATATTTTCAACTAATTTCATCCAATTAATTCCATAATTAACTCGAATTTAACACAATTAATGTATAAAAACACGATACAAAATCGAGTTATCAACCTATAAAAAAAATTTTAAAAAAACTTTTTTCATTTGAAACCACATATTATTGCTTATACCTAAAAAAAAGAGTAATTGGTGAATCCGATTCCACACAAATGTATATTTGGCAAGTTTAGTGCTATTTTTTTTCACTTTTAAAGTCCCAAACTTTTTGACATAAGAAAACTAAGGTCCTTTTTTTTTATAAATTTTGTCATTTTTTTTAAAAAATATTTAACGGTTTATGTGGTTTACTGAATATAAAGAAAAGATAATCAAGTCATTTTATATAACATATATTTTTATATATATGATTTACCATTTCGGCAATATTTTGTGAATAAGTGTTGCAACCCTTATTTACTCTAAATTTACAAATATTTCATATAAAGTGTTTAATTATCCTTCTTTTAATCAACTAAAATCACACAAACAGTTAAATTTTAAAATTTTTTGATGAAATATGTGAAAAGAGACTTTATTTTTCTCAGGTAAAAAGATTTGAGACTTTAAAAGTGAAAAAAAAATATTTTAGGACTAAATTTGCCAAATATAAATTTGTTTAGAATCAAATTCACCAATTATTAAAAAAAAAAAAGTCAGGCGTATGTGAGTTGGTAAGGAGCTCTCCTATCTTAAGTAAGTTTGAGGTTCAAACCCCTACTCGTGTGGAAAGGCTTCACCCTCTCTCATAAAGTATAGATAATGCTATAAAATATATAAGAAAATAAAGATATAATAAATAAAATAAAAAGATAATAAAAATTTAAACATATAATAAAAATTGTAATTTTTTATGTATAATATAATATAAAATATTTAATTAAAAATTTAAATACATAAAATTCTAATGAAAATAGAATTATAACTTATTAAAAATCTGAAATAAAAGAAAAATCTAAATAAATAAAATTATCACTATTAAAATAAAAAAATTAAATACATAAAATTCTAATCAAAATAGGAAATAAAATTCTAATCAAAATAGAATAATAACTTAGAGGAAAAATCTAAATAAATAAAATTATCACTATTAAAATGTTTAAAAAAATTTAAATACATAGAATTCTAATCAAAATAGGAAATAAAATTTAATCAAAATAGGAAATAATTAGTATTATAAATAGGACACTAATTATTTTGGAGAACAGAAAACTATTCGTGTTTACACTTAATATCTCTTTCATATCAACCACCTTATTCTTTTACTTCGATTTTCCCAATCAAAATTATCTTCGTCTTCTCTCTTTTTTAATCGAAGAAACTAGAATCTGAAGATGAGTAATCAAGCTGAGTCATCCGACTTGTGAGTTTCTCATTTTTTTGAAATTTATTATTGGTTCGGCTGAATTTGATTGTTGCATTCCTTGTTTGGTTTATCATTGCACTTATTTTTGCTGAATTTTGGATTTTTTTCCCCTTCTTCGATATGCTGGTGCGGTTAAGTTTTTGTATTCTTTTTAATTAATTTTTTGGGGGTTTATTTGTTAGGAAAGGGAAGAAAGATTTCTCGACTGCGATTTTGGAACGTAAGAAGGCGCTTAATCGCCTCATCGTTGACGAGGCGACCAACGATGATAATTCCGTTGTTGTTCTCAACTCTGATACTTTGGAAAAGCTCCAGCTTTTTCGTGGGGATACTATTTTGATTAAGGTTTTGTTTACTATAAGTTTCTTTAGTTATTACTTTTATCTTAACTGGAACAAGGTTTCTAGGGCTTATGTTGAGATTAGTATTATTATTATGTTTTTTAGAGCTGTTTTGTTTTTTTTTTTTATTACATGGGGGATGGGGGTGTCGAACCCTGGGACTAGGAGTGGGGGGGGGGCCTCCCTTCCTCCGAAGAGCTGTTTTGTTAAATATCTAATTTTAGAATTTCTCATCCTTTTTATTGATCACGAGGAGTTCAATTTTACAAAATTCAATATGTAATAATACATTGTGGAGGGGTCTTACATGTTTTTGTTTCAGGGTAAGAAAAGGAAGGATACCGTATGCATTGCTCTTGCTGATGATTCATGTGAAGAGCCAAAAATCAGGATTAATAAAGTGGTGAGATCAAATTTAAGGGTAACGACTGGGTGACGTCGTATCTGTGCATCAGTGCCCAGATGTTAAGTATGGTAAACGCATCCACGTTCTGCCTCTTGATGACACTATTGAAGGTCTTACTGGAGATCTTTTTGATGCATACCTGAAGCGTAAGTTTGTTTGCTCTCTTTGTCATCCCTTTCCATGGTTTTCTTTCTTTATTTGAAGAATCACGGTCTGTCATATAGACAATTAAATATGCAGTATACGGCTTTTAATAAGTTTGTTGATGGAGACTAAATCAGAAGTATTGAGAAGTCTTTTCTTTTTTTTTTTTTTTTGGAAGAATTAATCTCTTTACATAGCTTTTTTTAAAAGGTAAATTTTGAACTTGTAAAGGGGCTTATTTTCTAAACTGCTTCTGCTGAGACCATGATTGTAGCTGGACTTTTCGTTGATGTGCTCTCCGTTTTTATGTCTGTTTATATATTTGGACCCTGCGGCAAATAACAGTTGTTTTCTTTTGTTAATTTTCTCTTAGTGTCCGATGATGTTTAAGTTTGAAATTACAAATGTCATTGCCATATGTCTTTCATGTTCAGAACATCTGTCTAAGTATGTGTCTTATTTAACATCTTTTATATGTTTGCAGCCTATTTTCAGGAGGCATACCGTCCAGTGAGAAAAGGAGATCATTTTCTTGTTAGAGGAGGGATGAGAAGTGTGGAATTTAAGGTCATTGAGACTGACCCGGGTGAGTATTGTGTTGTTGCCCCTGACACTGAAATATTTTGTGAAGGGGATCCTGTAAGGAGGGAGGATGAGGATAGATTGGATGAGGTTGGCTATGATGATGTTGGTGGTGTTAGGAAACAAATGGCTCAGATTCGTGAATTAGTGGAGCTCCCACTAAGGCATCCTCAACTATTCAAGTCCATTGGGGTTAAACCACCTAAGGGAATTCTCCTTTATGGACCACCTGGATCTGGGAAAACCCTGATAGCTAGGGCTGTTGCTAATGAGACAGGAGCCTTTTTCTTTTGTATTAATGGACCCGAGATCATGTCAAAATTAGCAGGA
Source organism: Cynanchum wilfordii (assembly GCA_025388415.1). Lineage (NCBI taxonomy): Eukaryota > Viridiplantae > Streptophyta > Magnoliopsida > Gentianales > Apocynaceae > Cynanchum > Cynanchum wilfordii. Next base: position 306,470 of record JAHSUH010000065.1, read on the forward strand.
GAAAGTGAAAGCAACCTTAGGAAGGCATTTGAGGAGGCTGAGAAGAATGCTCCATCTATCATTTTTATTGATGAAATTGATTCCATTGCTCCAAAGCGAGAAAAGACGCATGGCGAAGTTGAAAGGAGGATTGTGTCTCAACTCTTGACTCTCATGGATGGACTGAAATCTCGTGCCCATGTGATTGTTATGGGGGCTACAAATCGGCCAAGCAGTATTGATCCTGCACTTAGGAGGTTTGGTAGGTTTGACCGAGAAATTGACATTGGTGTTCCTGATGAAATTGGTCGCCTTGAAGTTCTTCGAATTCATACTAAGAACATGAAACTTTCTGAAGATGTAAGCTGTATACTTATTCTTGGAATTTTGTTTTGTGTGATGCTCCTCGTTGTTCTCTCTCTAGTCTCTATCCCACTGAATAAAGGATGTAAATAGTAGCTAATCCTTTTCTCTGCAGGTTGATCTGGAAAGGATATCTAAGGACACACACGGCTATGTTGGTGCTGACCTTGCTGCTTTATGCACAGAAGCTGCACTTCAATGCATCCGGGAAAAGATGGATGTCATTGATTTGGAGGATGATACCATTGATGCTGAAGTATTGAATTCTATGGCTGTGTCAAATGAACACTTCAAGACAGCTCTTGGAACAAGCAATCCATCTGCTCTGCGTGAGACTGTAAGTAGAGTTCAATTTTGACCTAATGCATTCTTCTTTGTGTTTCATTTGTTTGCTTATGTTATTACCAAAAAAATGTTTGTGTCTGCAACTAGGTTGTTGAAGTGCCAAACGTCTCATGGGAAGATATTGGAGGCCTTGAAAATGTCAAACGGGAGCTTCAGGAGGTATTGTGATTAGTAAATATGACTGAATTTCTCTTTTATGTGTTTAAAATTGGTATTATTTATCTGAATGGTGGACCTTAAATTGTATTTGTGTCTTCTAGACTGTTCAATATCCTGTGGAACATCCAGAGAAGTTTGAGAAATTTGGTATGTCACCTTCGAAGGGGGTACTGTTCTATGGCCCTCCTGGGTGTGGTAAAACTCTGCTGGCCAAAGCAATTGCAAATGAATGTCAAGCCAATTTCATCAGTGTGAAGGGGCCTGAACTTCTTACTATGTGGTTTGGAGAAAGTGAAGCCAATGTTCGTGAAATCTTTGACAAGGCCAGACAATCTGCCCCTTGTGTCCTCTTCTTTGATGAATTGGATTCGATTGCTACACAGGTACCTTTCACTCATATTCAACCTTTCAATGATTGTTAATGTGCTGGATACTTTTGGGAATGGTGTTAATTTTTTCAAGGTTTTTATATGGAAATGTTAATCTTATGTATCAATTAGGGCCCTAGGATTCAGTTATTGAATTTATGATATGTGGTAGTGAGATATTCTGGGGGGATATTCAAGATGTTTGCTTTTCCTTATTGTTGTAAAGTAGGTAGATGTCTTGCGTACTATGTAGCAAAATGAATTAATTGGCTTCTGTTCTCCCAGCATTAAGTGAAAGATGAACAAAAATATATGTGCAGGTACAAAATGACCAAATATTTTCTTTGACATCTTAAATCTATGTTGAAAGATAAGGAATAACCTATATATTGTCTAATGTCGTGTAGTGGATGAATACAATTATGAGTTTTACATGGAAGAAAATAAATAATAAAGTATTTAGAAGGCACAATAATTTTAGAATCTGTAAATTTTTTTGTTTGTATTAACACAATCATGTTTTTAACAATCAACATTTTTGTTATCATTTTAGAGGGGAAGCAGTGTTGGAGATGCTGGTGGTGCAGCTGATAGGGTTCTGAACCAACTTTTGACTGAGATGGATGGAATGTCTGCTAAGAAGACTGTGTTTATAATTGGTGCCACCAACAGGCCTGACATTATTGATCCTGATCTTCTCCGTCCAGGCCGTCTTGATCAGTTAATTTATATCCCTCTCCCAGATGAGGATTCTCGTCACCAGATTTTCTAGGCATGCCTCAGAAAGTCACCAATCTCCAAGGATGTTGAACTGAGAGCTCTTTCCAAGTACACGCAAGGATTTAGTGGGGCTGATATTACTGAGATTTGTCAGAGAGCTTGCAAGTATGCCATAAGAGAGAATATTGAGAAGGTATGTGTTATTTCTCTGCCTGGTTTGCCCTTCTAACCTGGTTCCCATGTTTAAAATATAAACTTTAGCTGATTACCTGGTTTTTAGAGAGTTACATATTTCTGCTCTTATTGCTTTTAACCTAGGTAGGATTACTGTTCATTTGAAGGAATTAGATTTGTCAATCAATATTTACTGCTAGAAAGAACATGCATGGTGCTGAAAGTATATTTTTTTGGAAATGTAATGTGAAGCTTCTGATATGGATAATATTTATACTCTGGAAGCTCACAGTCACACTTGCACTCACAATTATAGGATAGCACACTCAGGTCTAGAAATATCCTTCTGCTTTGTTTACAGATTAAGATTTTCCAGCCAATAGCTTCTTGGAATATGTTTTTATGGTCTTCTTTCTTTTCTCCTTCCTCTGAGGAGTGATGTTTTGAAGTTTGTGTATAGGGTTGGCCTCGTTAAGATTGTCATGACTTGGTTGCTTTAATATCTCTTTGAATTATTGGATTTTTGTTTCCTAGATGTCATTCTTAGCTTCACATCTTTTTTGGTGTTATGCTCTTGCGTTGTGTAATTTCTGATGGATTCTAGGTCTCTAGGATATTAATAAAAAATATCTAACGTTGCAGGATATTGAAAGAGAACGAAAGAGAAAAGATAATCCAGATTCGATGGATGAGGATGTTGGGGAAGAAGTAGCAGAGATCAAGGCTGCACATTTTGAGGAGTCAATGAAGTATGCCCGTAGAAGTGTTAGTGATGCTGACATTCGGAAATACCAAGCATTTGCTCAGACCTTGCAGCAGCCTCGAGGGTTTGGAAGTGAATTCAGATTTGCAGAGTCTGGTACAGGTGGTACTAGTGGAGCTGATCCATTTGCAACTTCAACTGGTGCTGCTGAGGAAGATGACTTGTTTCCACTTACATATTCTCGCACTTTAGGATATAGGCTCTAGGGTTTAGGATGCAGGGTTTAGGGTTAGATGTAGATTAGTTTAATGTTTAAAATTTGGGCCAACAAGGATTAGTCTAAATGTAGATTTTGTTTTTAAGGCTCTCTAGTTTGGGTGCCATTTAGGATACCTCGAGCCAAATAAAAAAAATTCAAATATTATATAAAGATAAAATTTAATCATTTATTTTAAATTTAATAAAAAATTAAATTCAAATTATAACAATTAAATAAATCAAGAATCTTAGTACAAAATTAATTATTATTAATTTTTTTTTTTAATCTTATATTAAATAGCATACATATTTTTTTTTTTTTTTTTTTTATCAAGAAGGAGCAATAGAATTAACTGAAGGAGAAATCAGCAGAAATAGCTGACAGAACATTATGTGGGAGGCCATCAGGCCACTCGCAAAACCCAGAAAAGGACAGACCATGATGAGCAAGCAAATGTGCTGGCCTATTAAAACAACGACGCACAAAATGAATAGAAAAAAGAGAACGCAGCGAGCATATCCCTAATTAAGTCAATAAAATGACTAACATCAGAGAGGGACTCATCCAGATTAAGAACCTTCTGCAGCAAGGGAAGGCAATCATTAAAAAAATTGATCTACTGATACCCGTACATACGCACGAACCGAATGGCATGAATAAAAGCCAAAGCCTCCGCGACCTCCGCAGACTGAGAAGAACTGTGAATCAGACCAGATAAGCCACCAATGACAGAACCATCATTCTGTCTAATCAACACACAGGGGCTGTGGGAGCAACAACGAACGAGAAAAAAGAGAGACGCTCGAAGCAGACATAGTATCGACCGAGAGAGCATCGATGTACTGCGAATTACCGAACACACTTGGGGAATATTAGGACAATATTCTGAAAAACTGAACGATTACGTGCAGACCACATACCCCATAGAACAATACTCAGACGAACAAAGCGCTCTGTGGGCCAAGATAGCAAGCAACAACTCAATAACTCCAGAAACGAAGAGAACCGCATGTCCAAGGCACTGCCAACATCGGAAAATTCATCCCAGACCTGGCATAGCAGAGGGCATTCAAAAAATACATGGCGCAGTGTCTCCACTAATCCTCCGCAAAGGGGGCAATTGGCAATACCACCCAGCCTCCGAGACAAATTATCCTTAGTAGCAAGAGCACCATGCACAACTCGCCATAAAAAATGACAAATTTTCGGATAAATAGGGAGACCCCATAAACGTTTCCAGAACATCCTACACCCTTGCGAATTAGATGTAGAAGCAGCACTTAATCTACGACGCCAACGTTCCGTAGCAAGCCAAGCCCCCGACCGAACACTATAAGTGCCAGATTTAGTATAGAACCACACCATCTTGTCATCACTGGGCAAAGGACTTAAAGGAATAGACAAAATCGCTTGTTGTTCGTCCGGAAAAAACCATTGACGAATTCGATCTACCCTCCACCTTCTAGTACGATCCTCAATTAACTCTATAACCGTGGACAACCCAGAAGCAGACGCCAAATTTAACAAAGGCTTACGACAAGTGGCCGACGGTAACCAAAAATCAGTCCAAATGGACACAGATTTCCCGTCCCCAATACGAAAGTGCAACCGATCCTTCAACAACGCTCTCCCCGCTAGAAGACTCCGCCAAATTAAACTCCTAAGACCAACACAATTTGCATCCAAAAAGGAAGAGTGGGGGTGATACTTAGCACGCAATACACGAGCTACCAGAGAATTTGGATTACGAACAAGTCGCCAACATTGTTTTGCCAACAGTGCTAAGTCAAAACAGTGCGGATCGCGAAACCCTAAACCACCATCCCATTTAGATCCACAAAGGTCAGACCACTTTTAACATGAAATATCACCAGCACCCTGTGTCTTCCCCCACCAAAATCGCCGAACAAGAGAAAAAAGTTTAGTACAAATCCCCTTCGGAATAAGAATGCATTGCATCGTATATGAAGGAATTGCTTGGATAACAGCCTTAATCAAAACCTCACGCCCCGCATAAGAAAGGAGCTTCTCCTTCCAACCATTGAGTTTGTGCCAAACACGATCAATCAGAAATTGAAACTGACGAGAACTACTACGCATTCCCACAATTGGAATCCCTAGATACTTGCCATCCAAACCATGGTTGGCAATATCGGCCGGTTCCGATACGAATCAGCCGATTCCATATCCGGAACGGTATCTTCCGTTACAAAAACGACACCAATTTTCATTTCGTTACAATATCGTTTCGATTCGGTCGATATTTTCCCGATATCGACGAAACGACCGATAATTGCCGATATTCACCGATATCGGCGATATCATGAACAATGTATATATAAAAACAAAATTGATGAAAAATTGGTTAATAATTGGTGAAAAAAATAGTAAATTTCAACTATAAATACACCCCCATTTCATATCATTCAATTGCCATTCCATTCTCACAATCTTACCCGGGAAGAGAGAAATCGAAGCAAGAGCAGATCAGCAGAAAATAGGCTGAGGAGAAGAAAGAAACAAAAAAACAGAGAGAGGAATAGAGGAGCCGACTGCCGAAGAGAGGAAGAAAATCGGAAGCATGAAGAGGAAAAGAAAAAAAAAAAAAAATTAACAAGAGGAAGAGAGAACAAAGCAGCCGGAGAAGAAGGAGAAGAAGAAGGAATAAAAAAAAAAAAGAGAGAGAGAAGGAAGGTATACATATATTATATGTACATATGTATATATATATTATATACATACATTATATATACATATATTATATATACATATATTATATATACATACATTATATATATATATATATTATATATACATTAATATATTATATTATTATTATATGTGTGGTTGTGGCCATTATGTATTAAAAAGCTTTTTTTTTTTTCATAAGTTTTTTAAAAGTAACATATTAATTATTATTATATATATATTATATATATATATATATATATTATTTATAAATATTTATATTAATAATGTTAGATATTTATATTCAGTTTAATGAAAGGCTGAGCCTCTTAAGTTTAAATTTAATTTTTATCTTTAATGGAAGGCTGAGCCTCCAAATTAATTTGTATTATATTTGTTTTGTTTACCTTGTTTTTCATATTTATCGGTGTTTACATATATACGGATATATTACATATTATATTATTATATTATATATGTGTTATATTTATATATTTATATTAATTATATATATATGGTATATAATATATATTATATATATATAATTATAATATATATAATATATATATATATTAATTAACAAAAAAATTGAACTTTCGAGATAAATTATCGGCCCAAATCTAATCGAAAAGAACAATTGCTCAAGCACCAAGAACCGATATTTCATATACTCCTCTTTTTTTGTGCAATTCGCACGTTTTCTCGATCAACAAACTTCTCATTGAAGCCATAAATCGCGTGAAAACTTGAAAAACATTACATAAATTATATATATATATATTATAATATATATATATATATATATATTATTTATAAATATTTATATTAATAATATATATTACACATTGTGTTAGATATTTATATTCAGTTTAATGGAAGGCTGAGCCTCCAAATTTGAATTTGTATTGTATTTGTTTTGTTTACCTTATTTTTCATATTTATCGGTGTTTACATATATACGGATATATTACATATTATATTATTATATTATATATGTGTTATATTTATATATTTATATTAATTATATATATATATTATATAGTTATAAATTATATTACATGTTATTATATTTGTGTTATATAGTTATATTATATATTATATTACATACATACTTATATATTACATGTTTAATAATATATATTATATATGTGGTATATTTATAACCCTTATTTATTGAGTATTTTATTTTTAATTTATTGTATATTATCTTACATAATTTAACTTACATTATTTTTTTCATATATAATTTAGAAAATGTCACGCGGAAAAGATATAGGTTGGGAACATGCTACTCCTATTGGTGGCGATAGGAAAGTTTCACAATGTAATTATTGTGGTAAAATAATACATGGGGGTATTACAAGATTGAAGCAACATCTTGGTCATATAACTGGACAAGTGGGAGCTTGTCCAACGGTTCCAAGAGAAATACGAGAAACCATGTATAAAATTTTGATCAAAGGAAAAAGTGAACGTATTGCTACAAAGGGAAAAAAAGCAGCTTTGTTGAATTCCATTTCCGAAGAAAATATGGGCATCAACATTGACGACGAGGATGAAGAGTATTTTCATAAATTTAGTCAAGAAGAAATGTTAACTTTTGAAGGAAGACAATTTAAAGAAGCTAGGAAGCAAAGTCTACATACAAAATACTTGGAAGAACAAGGTAATTTCTTTATAAACCTCGTTAAAATTTTATTAAAATGTATTAGTATATGCATAATAATTTACTCTTTTCATAACAGGAATACTTAGTGGAGGTTCACCGAAAGGTTCCACATCAAGACAAAAAAGAGGCCTTACCCGTTCCTTCACTACGAAGGAAAATTCTAAGATTTCAAGTCATGGACTTGATCGTCATTTTTTTCCTAGCAAACAAAAATCAGTCAAGCAAATGTTCTTACCCGAAACCGCAAAAAGGGTGGGTAAAGCTATTTCAAAATTTTTTATGTTTAATGCTATACCCTTTAATGCTGCCGATAGTGGACCTTACTATCAATCGATGATTGATGAGATCGCAAGAGCTGGACCAGGAGTTAAGGGTCCATCAGGTCGTCAAATTGGAGGAACATATTTGAATGATGAGGTTGATGAGTTGGATAATTATATTGATAATTTGAAGCTAAGATGGCCTATTCAAGGATGCACAATTATGTGTGATGGATGGAGCACACGTACAAAACATCCCATAATTAATTTTATGATTTATTGTGATAGAAATATGATTTTTCACAGTTCTATTGATTGCACTAATCAAAAGAAGACAACCAAATTTGTCTTCCAATTAATGGACAAAGTTGTTGAAGAAGTTGGTGAAGAAAATGTTGTCCAAATTGTTACTGACAATGAGTCTTCTATGAAGGCTGCTGGAGCATTATTGATGCGGAAAAGAAAAAAATTATTCTGGTCACCATGTGCTGCTCATTGCATTGATCTAATGTTAGAAGATATAAGTCAAATGAACCAGTATCAAAGAAACTATCAACAAAGCAAAACAAATCACTAGCTTTATTTACAATAGTGATAAAGTGGTGAATTTGATGAAACAATATACAAATGATAGAGAATTATTGATGCCGGGGATTACTAGGTTTGCTACAGTATTTATTGCATTGGAGAGTCTTGTTCGACATTCTCTAGAATTAAAAAGGATGTGTACGAGTCATGAATGGAATGAATTCAATAACACATTGAGAAGAAGGGATGATTCAACTGAAGTGTCCAAAAGAATCTTGTCAGAACATTTTTGGAGGAAATGCAAAGAAGTCATTGACATTATGGAACCTCTTGTTCGGGTTCTAAAAGTTGTCGATCAAGACAATAAACCAACTTTGTCCATAATTTATGAAGCAATGGATAGAGCTAAAATGACAATCAAAGAAAATGTGAAAAATTATAAAAAATATTGGGATGTCATTGATACCGGATGGTATAACCAACTACACACGGACTTACATGCCGCAGGTAAATTTCATATTGTTGTTATATACTTTATTTTTATAGTTAATTAATATTGTTTTTCATTTTATTGATAATATTTTTCATTACAACATATTTTTTGAATCCTATCCTCCAATATTCAAACACTTGTTCATATGATTCAGGAGGAAGTTCGTAGGGGGTCCGAAGAATGTAATCAAATGACTTCAACCGGATTTAGACTCACAAGTACATGCTATTAATGAGGTAAAACACATAATTTATTTTTATTAAGGTGCCTTGATATTTTTGTATACTTTAACCATATATATTATATTAAAATATACATTCATCAATAAATTTATTTTCTTATATTAAGTTATTTGTTGAAAGAAGAGGTGAATTCGGAACTCCATTGGCACAAAAAGCAATATCTCAATAACTTCCGGGTATGAATATATTTATTTATATTTAACTTCTTATTTTCAAATTGTTCTTACTTTTGACTTATTATTATTATTTTTATATGTTAGCTGATTAGTGGGATCATTATGGTGAAGATGCTCCAAACCTTCGGAAAATGGCCATTAAAGTTTTAAGCCAAACTTGTTCATCATCCGGTTGCGAAAGAAATTGGAGTACATGGTCTTTAATTTACACAAAAATTCGCAATCGGTTGGTTGTTGCCAAATTGCATAAGTTGGTATATGTTCATTATAATTTGCGATTAAGAATGAAAAACTTAATGCCTCGTAACCATGATGATTCTTACTATAATCCAATTGATTTGAATCACATATTTCATGAAGATGACATTCTAGAAGAATGGGTTAGAGAAAATGAACCACCAACTTTGGATGAAAATAACTTATCTTGGCTAGATAAAAGCACTCACCGTAATGAACAAGATGCAGATGAAGATGAAGATGAAGATATTAGTAATATTCCTCTATCTCAATTTATAAATCCAAAGAAATCCATTGGAGAGACATCCAAACAGAAGGGAAGAGATGGAGAGAAAAATGTAAATAAATTGAAAGACAAGTTTTTATCATTTTCAAGGGGTAAGAATGACAAAGGCAAGAAAATAAGTGGTAATTGCGAAAGTAGTAGCCCCAAAGAAGAAGATAAGAAGCCAGAAGAGTAATAACAGTAGTAGTGGACATGGTGGTAGTGATAATGTTACAAATAATCAACCTATTGCTGGTATGACATGGGCCCAAGGAAATGAAAACTATTATGCTACTCAAGATACTCATCATGGCTACCGTCAAGGAATTGAAACTGAGCGTCAATTTTTGGATAGTTTGCAAGATTCTGCTGGTAACAATCAAGATTCTTATCAAGGGTCTAGGAGGCATAATGAAGTTTCTCAACAATTGCAAGATTTACAATTGGATCCCAGATTTGGATCTTACTACTCAAATGAAAATGTTGGATCAATTGGACATTACCATAATTATGATCAAAATTATGGATATGGACTATTTGACTCACAATCCTATGGTGAGAGTACTAGTAGTACTAATGACTCCTATGGACAATCACTAGGAAGACATAGTGTTTCATCTTGTAATCCTAGTGATGATGTTCATTATCGAGGTTTTGGGTACAACACGCAAAGGGAAGAATCATTTTATGCCAACAATCGGATATCATATTCGGAAGATGATTTTGAGCCTCCTCGTCATTCGACTTGGTACTAAAAGATATGTATGTCATATTTTTATTTTTATTTTTTTCAATTATGTTTATATACATCTAGTTTAATTTTTTTTTAAATTTTTTTCTTTTAAAAATATACATTTATGTACTTTTTTAATATTACATGTTGATTATTTATGATAATTAGAAATATGGATAAATTTAAAAAGTTTATGTTGCATGTTATTATATATGTTATTACATGTAAATATTGATATATTGTATTAATACTTTAAAAATATTATATAAAAATTATTGTAATTTTAATATTTTTTAATATTTATTATAATATTATAATAATAAATTCTATATATTTTTTATCGTCCGATATTTGACCGATATTCCGAGACCGATATGGAACGGTGCCCTCCGATACCGCGATCGATACCGCGACGGCGAACCATGATCCAAACTGCCCATCTGAATTTGAAATTTGCTACTAATATCCAACGCTTCATCATGAGGGACTGCACAACTGAAAAAAATAGAAGACTTCCGGAAATTGATAGATTGACCGGAAAGATATTCATATCTACGAAGAATCCGGAGAAGGGCCTCGGATTCCACATCGGTGGCCTTAACAAAGATGAGGCTGTCATCTGCAAAAAACAGGTGAGAAATAGCAACATCCTGGAAACCAAAGTGAAGGCCATGAAGGGTTTGAGACTGAATCGCCGTACGCAACAAAGTAGAAAGACCTTCCATGCATAAAATGAAAAGAAAGGGTGACAAAGGATCGCCTTGACGCAATCCACGAGATGGATGGAATGTTGAAGTAGGCTGACCATTGATAAGTATCGAAAAAGAAACCGAGGAAACACAACACATAATCCACCTAATGAACAAAGAAGGAAAACCCATAGTACGCAAAACAGCTTCAAGGTAATCCCACTCAATACGGTCATAGGCCTTCCGCATATCCAGTTTTAACCCCATGAATTTGTACGAAGCATCAGATTGAGTGAGAAGATTATGGAAACACTCAAATGCCATAATAGCATTGTCAGTGATAAGCCGTCCAACATACATATTGTTAATATAATTTCAAATTAAAAGTATATAATTTGAATGATTTTGTTTTAAAATTTTAATTTTCATTATAACTTTTAAAAGTCTAATCATCTTAATTTCATAATTATTTTACAAAAGATATACATAAGATTCAAAAATTTTAACTTAGCAAAAAAAAAAAAAAAAAAAAAAATTCAAAATTTTAAGTAAATTTATAAAGATGGTGATCAATTTTTCAAAAGAATATAAAAATATTTATAATTATACTTTATTAATAGAAATTTTATTATTGGACATAATTTTTAAAAATTTAGTGAAAAATTGAAAAAATAAAATAAAATAAAATAGATGAATAATATTAAAATATAATTAGATATGCTTTTTTATATATATTTTAAACATTAATTTTTTATATAATAATAAATTATTAATGTAAATTATAAAAATAGTTTATAAACATTAAACTTAATCTCTCTCCAAAATAAATTTTATTTAAAATATAAAAATACAAATTGTAGATATAAAAGTTTCCAAGTATTTTTAGTTTACAAATAATAATAATAACAATAAAAAGTATTCAAGAACAAAAGATATAAAAGTTTTTAAAAAATAAAATTAAATGTAGGAAAGATTATTAATTAGATATGAAAAATATCTCAATTAGATAAATGAGGATTAGTAAAAATTGTTAAAATAGAAAGTCTAATAAATTATAAAGATATAAAATTAAATATATTTAGGAATATATAAAAAAAAAAATTGACTAAAAGTTAAACTAAATTATATGAATGCCATCATAATGATTAGAAAGAAAAAAAAAAACCAACAAAAAATAAAGTTAAAAAAAAAACTTTTAAATGTCAACATATTTACATATTTGGCCATTAGCTTGCTAGACTAAGGAGATAATGAAAAGTAATTGCATCCACCACAAGAGAATATGTGACCTCATAGTCAATTCCTAGTCTTTGAGAAAAGCCTTGAGCAACAAGACATACTTTATATCTCACAATTTCATTTTTCTCATTTATTTTCCACACAAATACCCATTTATACCCTACAAGTTTAACATCTTTAGGTGTCCGGGTTATGGGTTCAAAAACTTCATGTTTTGCAAGTGAGTTTAACTCCACTCGAATTGCATATTTCCATTTCAACCAATCACTTCTACGTTGTCAACAACAGATGTAGGCTCATTATAATCACTTTCATTCATAATATTTGACGTCACATTATATACAAAAATTATCGATAGTTATTTCTTCTCGATTCAATCTTTTCCTGTTGAAATACTTATTGAAACCTCATCATTCTCTTCTTTTTTTTTTTAATATTTTCAGTACCTTTGAGTTCCTGAACTTCTTCTAGAGTTATTTCATTTATTATGTCTCTTGACTCTTCTAGTTTTTTTTTTTCTATAAACTGGTCTCATTATTAATATTTGCTCCCTTCTTTTTACGAGGACTTTTATCTTTTAAACCAATTAGTCTACCATGCTTCTAGCATGCTATAGACTCATTTTATATTTCATTTACGGATTTTTTTGTTGAGACATTAATCTGTATATGAGCATTTGTAGCTTGTATACTCTCTTTATTAGGTCGGTAAATGTATCCGACAATTGATTTGCTATACTTTACAACTGTATTATTTTTTTAATTTTAGGTTCACATTGAATTGTACGATTATCAAGATGTTGCGAAGTATTTCATGTAATATTTTTACCAAGTTGTTTTTCTTTTTCTCCCCCTAATCCCGGGAACATTGATTCATCAAAATGACAATCGGTAAATCATGTCGTAAAAAGGTATTTCATCATAACTTTAAGATATCTTATAATAGAGGGAGAATAAAACTCAACATCTATTCTCAATCTTCTTTGAAGACCCATTTTTGTGCGTTGTGGTGGAGCTATAGGAACATATACCGCACATCCAAAAATTCTAAAATGGAAAATATTTGGCTCTTGACCATAAACTAATTGCAATGGAGAATATTTATGATAACTTGCGGTCTAACACGTATAAGTGTTACTGCATGCAAAATTGCATGGTCCCAAGGTGAAACGGGTAGTTTATTTTTCATAAGTATATGTCTAACTATCAATTGAAGTCTTTTAATAAAAGATTCAGCTAAACCATTTGTGTATGAACATGAGATGCATGATGTTCAACACTTATACCAATAAACTTACAATAATCATTGAAAGCTTGAGATGGAATTCATTAGCATTATCTAAATGTATTGATTTACTTGTATAATCCGAAAATGGTGCTCGTAGTCTAATTATTTGAGCAAGTAATCTCTAATATCATTTTACAAAAATCAAAGACTTTACTATCAACTCAAATTCAATAAAAGCAATATATATAATATATATTTTTAGAAATTCTAGAAAGTATCAAATAGCATTAAAATTCAAATCCATAAATGATAATATATAAAAATTTAAATTAGGGTTTATCAAAATCAAATTATCAAAATGTAAAATTAGAAAAGGAATCGTCTCCACTTACCTTAAATCAAGAACATTTGAAATAACGTGAAGCCATTGTAATTCATTGTCGCTACTTGTCTTTAGGGTTTCTCAATTTCAAAACCTATTAGATAAACCCTAATTAATCATTCTAATTTAAATCTAACTATTAACCATTTAGATAATATGTAAAATTGAATAATCATATACCGTACCTTTTCCATTCATCTTGAACTCTTGAACGTAATCGCTAACATCGCTATATGTATCGCTACCCTCATTTTTTCCTCATTTCCCTCTCAGCCGCCATATCTGATTTTTTTTCCTCGCTTGCTTAAAACTCATATAAATAAGATAATACCTATTTAAGCTAATACTTTTAACTATTTAATAATTAGTCCCAATATTTTTCATATATTCTAATTTAACCTATAATAAAAATAAATAAATAATTTATTTAATAACTTAAGTAGAGGCTTATAATTACCTAATTTGGGCCATGGTATTACAATTATAATCGCTCTTCCTAGCTCCCTTTTCACAATGGAAGCTTCCAACATAGCTTGTATCAATCTTCGAAGATGCAAGGTTCAACAAACTACCCAACTATAGTGCATCGAAACTAGACATCCCATACACTCGAGAAGGGGTGGTTACGGCTCTCAAATCCAAGGCGCTGCGGCTAGATGGTTTTCATATGGGATTCTATCAAACTTTCTAGAAAAATGTTGGAGATGTTGTAATAAGAGTATTATTGGATTGTTTAAATGATGGTTGAGATTTCAAAGAATTAAATGAAACATATATAGCTCTCATTCCAAAGAAGAAGAACCCTTCCACCATGATGAATTTTAGACTTATCAATTTATGCAATGTATTATACAAGATTATATAAAAGGCGATTGTGATTCGATAGAAATTGAAGTTGGGTAACTTAAGTAATGAATCATAGAGTGCATTTGTAAGCAATCAGTTGATTACAAACAACATTATTATTGTTGTGGAGGTATTCCACGGTTTACAGACAGTCGCTATAGGTAAGAAGGGTAATTATGTAACTTTGAAACTTGACATGTCAAAGGTGTATAATAGAATAGAATGACCTTATCTCTTCTGGCTGCTAGAGGAAATGAATTTACCCTCTAACATGATGAATCTAATAAGAAAGTGTGTCACACAACATCCAAGATAATTTAAGTGACTTCTCTTAAAAGCCATCCAAATGGCCTCTATCATAAATGATCGGATACATGCGGCCAATTGGATGAATAAATGATAATCCTTTTTACGGTTACTTTATTTTATTTTTTAAAGAGCATTATGGTAGATATCTCAATATCTATTTTATTTTGTTAGATATCTCAATATATCCTTATATATTCTATATATAGCTTTAGGCGATTCCCAAAATATTTAGCAATCGCTATTCTCGATAACTAATACCCTTATAAAGACAAGGTAATTCGACAACGAACGGTGAGTGGAACTCTGCTTTAAGAACTTTAGTCTTTTCCAACTTTTCTTCTCAATCGTTTTTTACTTAAGCATCGGATGAGCTTTACGGGGAGCAATCTCCATTTGACTTTTGTTTTTTACAGGAACGAAGACCTTTGGAATCCGGGACTAAAGTATTCGGAGATCGGAGGCCACATCGATCATAATTGGCGCCCACTGTTCTTTTGCAACAACCCTTCTACATCGGCGTTAGTTTGTTATTGACGGAACCACATTAGTTATGGATCCTCTCCATTCACAGGACCAATTAGACAATCCTGGTGTCCCCGACGTGTCGCAACAATCTACCCCACTAGTTCCCATCCCTGTCAATTCACAAGAAATCCAGCCGTCTTCCTCTCAACTTATCATCCCACAATTCGGTTTGGCTACAACCAATGCCGGTAGAGCTGTAGTGCCTATGCCAACACCCATTCATCATGACAACAGTCTGCCAAACCCGCTTAGTAGCATAAACAAGCTCGAACAGATGGTGATGAGTCAAAAAGGAAAAGCCGTTATGGACGAAACTCCAACTGCGGTTGTCCAGCGTCAACCTGCTTCTCCAACCCTACATTGTCGAACGCAACCCAGGATCCTTGACTTCACAGCAGCGGAGACACATATGTAATCTCCAACTAGTGACGCGCTGCCCATCCCGAATCCCAATCAGACACAACCAGCGAGGTAGACGCATCTAACTATAGCAGACAAGTCTAACTCTAGCATCGGTGCCGACTTTATGTCATATCTCAATCAGGTTCAAAACATCCTTACCCCTTCTAGACCACTTTCGGTTCCCTGGAATGTAAGAGAGTCAAACCCTTTGACAGAGGCATATCGAAAGGCACGTCTCCCGAAGGATTTCAAAGTTCCAACATTCACACTGTACACTTGAGCGACATCTAAAGCACTACACAACAGTTATGGAGATGCATTCTGCAGATGATGTCATAATGTTCAAATGTTTTGCAAGCACCCTAGACGAAGCAGCTTTAGATTGGTTTATTGCTTTACCTCACAATACGGTTAGCTCATTCTCCCACTTGGGAGCACTTTTTCTTCAAAATTTTGCAGGTAGCCGGACCTTGAAGAAATCTAAAAGGCATTTACTCAATGTACGACAAGAACTAGGGGAGCTCTTGTCCTCATACTTGACGAGGTTCAACAAAGACACTCTCAGAATAAAGAACCTCACGAAAGAAGGTTATGTTGAATCTTTTTGTGAAGGGATGCAGCCCAGCAAGTACTCGAGAGAAATTAAATCAGTTGGAGCCCACGACGATGAAAGAACTTTTTGACAAAGTTGGGAAATGGATCAAGGGGGAAGACACAAAGAAATCAAAGAAGCATCATAGGCCATACACATCAAGACATCATGATAGAAGTACATTTCCATGCCCCCATTGGCATAACCATACGTAAGATTTCCAGAGACGCTTCCCCCGCAACTTATTCAATGTCAATACCCCAAGACGCACGAGCCCCAATGAAGTCCGGCCCGGAGGACAACATGCCACCAGGCGGACTATGGCGACACTAGAGGTATTTACTCCATTAAACGCCAACCTATCTCACATCTTCGGAGCAGTGAAGGACCTAAAGATCCTCCTAACTCCAAGACCGATGATAGCACCCAGAGACAAACGAAATAGCGACAAGTATTGTGTTTATCATAAAGATGTGGGACACTAGACAGACGATTATTTTAGCCTGAAGAAAAATATTGAAAGGGCTATCCAAAATGGTTTCTTGAAGGAATATGTCGATAAACGGAACAATCAAGCGGACACTCGAGCTCCCAAAGACAATTATCGGCCTCGTATCATCAACATGATTGCTGGCACAACCCCCAGAATGGTATCCAGAGAAACGACAAAAGGTGAATGATGACGTACCATTGGTCGTTTTAATGAATATGGAAGATTTTGTAGTCGGACGGATCCTAGTGGATACTGGAAGCTCGGTGAACATCATTTATCGGAGTGCATTGGAGGCAATGGGTATAACACCATCCAACATACAGAAAGACAACCTCCCACCGATTGGTTTCACTGGAAGCGTCATTCATGCCAAAGGAATCGTCCAGTTGCACACAACTTGGGGAGACGAAACCAATGTAGTCACGAAGATTGTTGATTTTTATATTGTGGACGCACCTTCAGCTTACAATGCAATTTAAGGTCGGCCAAAGTTGAATATGATGAAAGCACAGGTCAACACTTTTCATAACAAAATTTATATGATGATTAATGGATTTGCTCATAGGCGCATGCTTGCTTTGTGACAGAAAGAAAAGCTCTTAAAGCAGACAAGACACAATGGGAAGAAGTTAAAAAAGGAGAAACACAAAAGGAACCCATATCGGAGTTGATGGAATATCATATCCAAGAGCAGCTTACAGATGCAGTTGGGAGACATGTTGACAGAATTCCAAGACATATTTGCATGGAAGACGAAGGATTTGGGAACCGTGTCACGACATTTGGCGAACATCATTTAGGAATACAAGCCATTGTCAAACTTGTAGTTAAAAAAAGACGTTTCTTGGCAGCCAACAGGCAAGCGGCAATGAAAAAGGAAGTTAGTGAGTTATTGGGCGCAGACATCATTAGAAGTGTACAATATTCCACATGGGTGTCAAATCCGGTACTTGTCCCAAAATCGGACAGATCATGGAGGATGTGCATTGATTTCACATCTATTAACAAGACATATACTAAAAGGCAATTCCCCTTGCCAAAGATTGATCCAGCTAGTAGACGCAATTGTGCAGGCCGACATATTATGTTTCCCTGGACGCACACAAAGGATACCATCAAATCCCGATGGCGAGGAAAAAATATCTTTTGTAACCCCCTTGGGACTCTACTTGTTACAAACGTATGCCATTTGGTTTAAAAAACTCGGGAGCCGAGTTTCAGAATATGATGGACAAAGTTTTCACGAAACAATTGGGAAGAAATGTTGAAGCATACGTTGATGCCATACTCATCAAAACCAGAGATGCTTCATAGTTCCTTGCAGATGTGTGAGAAACATTTACAACGATCCGTCGGCATGGACTCAAACTAAACCCTAAGAAGTGCTCTTTTGGTGTAAAAACAGGGAAGTTCTTAGGATATATCGTCTCCGCAAAGGAATCGAAGCTAGCCCGCAAAAGATATAAGCATTGTTCGACATGAAACCTCCGGCTACACTAAAGGAGGTACAACTTACAGGACGCATCACATCGTTGAACAGATTCCTAGTATGAGTCGGAGACAAAACTTATCCTCTTTACCAAGTAAGTGTACCATTAAGAAAATCATGTGAACTTTTATCAATTTCAGGATTTTTGTTCACAATATAAGGCACAAGCTAACATTGATGCATCGGGTGTTACAAAATCTTAAGGTTAACGACTTCCAATGGACACATGAGTGTCGTCACGGCATTTGATCACCTCAACAAAGCACCTTTGCTTACATCCCCAATATCCATATCTCCATATCGGAGAATGCCTTAAGTTCCGTCATGTCCATCTCCCGAACAACAACGGAGCGACCCATCTATTATCTCAATCACCTTCTACAAGGCCCCGAACTCCGATACTCATCGCCAGAGAAACATATATCGATGCTCATTATTGCAGCTCGAAAGCTTAAGCCTTACTTTCAAGCTCACACCATTCATGTGTACACAAATGTCCCGATGCAACAAATCTTACATAAACCGGACATATCCGGCCGCCTCATGAAATGGGTAATTGAACTATCGGGGCATGACATCGAGTATCGTCCCAAAAAAACTATTAAGGCGCAAGCCCTCTCCGATTTCATTCTAGAATGCACAAATCACACGAACAATGATAAGACGAAGAACAAGTCCATCTGGATTGCTTATGTGGACGGATCCTCTAGTACAAAGACAAAAGGTGCTTGATTTGTATTACAAAATCCATAAGGTACTCGATTTTCATTCTCTTTAAAGTATACTTTCCCGTTACAAACAATGATTCGGAGTATGAAGCATTAATTGCCATGTTACGAAAAACTATCTCTTGGAAAATTAAACATCTAACTGCGAAAACTAATTCGCAGGTACTAGTAGGGCATGTAAACCGGATGTACGAAGCCAAGGGAATGAACATGAGACTATACCTGGCCAAGGTACAATGCCTAATAACACATTTTGATCTTATAAAAATTGAACACATACCGAGATATCTCAATAGTGAAGCTGATGCATTATCAAAATTGAAAACAGGGGAAAATATCAAGAGTAGTTGGATGCAACCCCTAACACGGAAATCTATTGACACACCTCTCATAGCATCCAGAGATCTGATACATGGATGTCACCGATCATCCAATACATTAAAACGGGAGTACTCCGAGATGATTCGAGTGAAGCAAAAAAGATCGGAACCGCAAGTCCAAGATACACCTTGGTTGAGGACCAACTATATAGACAAGCCTTTTCATGGCCATTGTTGAAATGCATCACGGAAGACGAAGGTAATTATGTTTTAAGAGAAATTCACGAAGGAATATGCGGAGCCCACATTTTCATCTTATAGCATCAGCGGGAATGTGTGAAGTCTAGGCAGTAAGTTTTCTAAGTTAAAAAAAAAAAAATAATAATAAAAAAAAAATAAAAAAAAAAAAAAAAAAAAAAAAAAAAAAAAAATAAATAAAAATATAAAAATAAAAATAATAAATAAATAAAAACTTAGAATTCTTTTTGTTTATTTTGACTCTTTATTACTCCCTTTGACTCAACACTCACCCAACTACATACTTTACCCATTCTCCCTACTGCCCATTGATGAACGAACCATAGTTTTCAATTCTTTGGGTTGTCATTATATCCATTCCTTGCGCACACACTATCACCAACTAAAAAAAAAAAAAAAAAAAAAAATCAAGGATACTCCACTATTTGAACAGATTTGCACAGAAACAATACTCTCGGGTATGTTCTTCACGATTTTGTTTTCGATTTTGAGTGGGTTTAAGGCCTGCGATGGGTATATCGAAAATTTAGGTCTCTAATTGTTGGGTTTACATTGCTTATGTTTAATCCACCATTAAATTGGAAGAATTATTGGGGGCGAATTCAATTTTGAATTGAATTCGATTTGAATAGAGGGCAACTGTTGTTTAAATTGTTCTTGAACTGAAATTCTTGTTCTGAAATTGTTCTTGAACTGAAATTATTGTTCTAAAATTGTTCTTGAACTGAAATTCTTGTTGCGAAATTGTGAACCGAAATTGTGATGGGATTCTTTTGCCGTTGTTTGTAAATCATTCAAAGCATGCTGAAAATTCAAGGAATGCATATTCAATTTTGATTGGGTTTCATTTGAATTGAATGTTAAATTTGGGGGCAGATTCCATTTTGAGTTGTACTTGAGTTGAATAGAGCGAAATTTTGTTTTGGGTTCCATTGTTATCAATTGAAATTTAACATGCATGTTGATATTCATGTCAATTTGATTCAATTTCAACCGTGGCTTTTCGGTAGTAGTGTAATTTTAGTTTGGGGGTGGTGTGTTTATAAGCAATATGCCTTGCTCAAATTGATTTGATTTAGTACCAAATTATTTCCGAGGTTTTGATTTTTTTTTGAAGGAATCATTTTTTGCATTACAGTATTCAAAGTTCATATTCAGTTTTTTTTTTTCACTTGATTCGCGGTTATGCCTCGCATTAAGAAAATAGACCGGAAAGTTCATTTATTGGAGAAATTTCATACGCTTGAGGTTGAAGAGCGATATGAGACATTATTCGAAGAAAGCCCATTTTACCGGACAAAGGTTTCTCTTTGGGCCCTGAACAACATATGATTCCCAATGATATCCGAGTGACCATTGAGGCGTTACAATGGACTTGTTTCTGCGCTCCAAGGTTCAAACCAGATGAGGATGTAGTCCGTGAATTCTACTCCAACTTATGGCCAGAGATTCATCTACAGTTTGGGGTTCGGGGAAAAGCGGGTCTCTCTTTTTTTCTTCATCAATTAATCAGACTATTCGGCTTAGTGGATTATGATGATGATGAGTATTATGCTATGTGCTCAGAGGTGACAGATGAGTTGTGTGTTGCAACATTACGGGATCTCACAATTGCGGATACCACTTGGGACAGATCTAAGACAAAGGGCATGTTGACATGTAAACGTCAACGATTGACAAATCACGCCAAAGTTTGGTTCTATTTCATTCGACATTCTATTTTGCCAACTGGACATGTCTATTCAGTCAATTTAGAGAGGATGTTTCTGCTCGCTGCCATCATAGGAAGACGTTCTATCAACATCGGAAAAATTCTAGTTCGGCAGATTCATAATTGTGCAAGTAAAAAGGCTGGCGACATTTTCTTTCCTTCCTTGATTACACAGCTGTGCCAAAAGGCTGGTGTATATATTACGGATTTAAGCCGGGATGAGTATGAGACCGGGACAATCTCTGGTCCCGATATTAGCTATCTGTTGTATTCACACACTACTCCGATATCACCTCCTCCAGTGCATGACGATCCGCCAGTTTCCGAGCCAGCTGAGGCAGCTGAAAGTTCACCACAATTTGTTCCATCTCCTTCTGAGCAGCCGGCTTCCGCGCCATCAGAGCCAAGTGTTAGGGAACAATATTATCGTTATGTTCATGCTCGGGATGCGATCCTTAAGGAGGCTTTGCACAGGATTTTCCCCGATCTCGCCAGTCGATGGCCTATTTTTCCGGACGAGCTTCTACCTACAACACAACGTACTCATATGCTTGCTCCATCGCCTGTCATTCCAGACCCAGTTGTTGTCTCACAACCTTCGGATTCTCCACCTATGGCTGCCCCACATCTTGCACCTACTCCATCGGATGCGAGATACCAGCAGAGGAGTTTTCATTCATGCCTTTGAATCTTTATTTCGTTCTTCGTAACATACTTCAGTTGTTTTCCTTTTGTGTCTTGTGGCTGTTCAATATTTTTTTCAGTTGGTTGTGCTTTGTTCTGCTCTGTTTGTTGTGTCCTGTTCTGTTTTTTTTTTTGGCAATGAGGACATTGCTTTCTCTCTTCAGTTTGGGGGGGAGGCTTTGCCTTCTTTGTTTTGTTTCGTTTCAGTGGTGTTTTTGTGGAATCATTTAATGATTGGTTTAGTGAATTATGGGGGAAGTGTTCAATGATAAAGTTACATGATATATGTGGAATGATGCTTTATATGTGGTAATGAGCCTTTAGTACTTAGAGTTTTTGTTGTTAACCGAACTTTAGTTAAGATTGTTGCTCACATTATATGCACATAGTCCAACCTTGAAAATTCTGCAATCTTAGAAAGAGTTGAACTTGCATGAGGGTTCAAGTTTTCATAATTGGTTTGTTAATTCCCTTGAGGCGAAATCCTAGGGAGCTTAGTAGTTTGGAAATGATTTATGCACTTTCATTGGATCGTTTGAGCCTTTCAAGCTTACCTTTCGGATATTTTCCTTAGTTGAGCCAAGTTGAGCCTGTAAGCCTATTTTCTTGAACACCCTTATTTAGCCACTGCCCAAATTGAAACATTTATCTCATGTTTTCTTCCCTTAACCTCAAACTTAGTTTGTCTGGGATATTAAAATTGTGTGAGTTTGGGGGAGGGAAATTATTCATATTTGCTTAACACTACTTCAGTATGTTATTTGATTTAGTCTTCATTCCATAAAAAAAAAAAAAAAAAAAAAAAAAATTTGAAAAACAAAAAAAAAAAAAAACAGTACTTATATATCCTCAATATAAAAAAAAAAAGTGTTTCTTATGCATGAATAAGTTGTTTACATTGATGTATTGAGAATAATTGAGCATATATGGTAGTTGAAAAAACAGTGGACAAGAGTTAATTATTGGATGAATATTGAGAGCTCTATGTTTGAAAGAAAGAAAACTTTGTGCGTGAGAGGTCCAAGGCAAACTAGGTGAAGGTTCTAGCCTACTTATATCCATATTTTCCATACCTTTAGCCTAGCTTACATTACAACCAAATTGAAGACCTTTTGATCTAAATTGCTAAGCTACCTACATTAGTGGAGAGGGGTTATCAATTCAACTTATGGGAACACAAATTGGATTCTTATGAATGCTTTTTGATTTGATCTAGGAGTAAGGAGTTGATAGGAAGAACTATTCACACACACACTTGAGTAGCATTTGAAACTATGTTTTGTTAGCTTCTTAATACTTGAGGAATTTGGTTTGTGAACATGTTTAAAGTTAATATTCACGATGAATTGATTTGAGAGCATGGTCCCTATTTTTACTTCACTATGATATGATGATTCCGGTCTGTTTTGTGTGTTTGTCTTCGTTTTGTTGGTGTGTGTCTTTCTTTTTCGTTTTGTTTTGAGACATCACTCGGGACGAGTGATGTATTAAGTTTGGGGGTTGATAACTCTACTTTTTGTAGAGTTATTGTTAAACTTTTGAGCTTGATTTAAGTTAAGAAGGAGTGATATGTCTTTTTATTTTCGGTATTTTGTGCTTATTTATATTGATTATTGTGTGATTGTTTTATTTAGGGAAAAAGCTGAAATTTAATGAAGATAAGTGAAGTGAGAGGCTGAATTGAAGAAACTACAAATTTGATGGACTAAATTGATAAAAGCTTTTTGGGCTTCATTTATTTGCAAGACCAAACAATATCAAAATGGGTTAAAACAAAAGAATTGAAGAGAATGGAAAAGAAGCCCAATTAAACAAAAGAATTGAAGAGAAAAAGAGGCGATGGTCTGACAGATTAAATTGAAGGAGGAATTGAATTATTCAATTCCAAAATAGCGAAAATTGAGGAAAAGGTGGAGAAGATTCAGGGAGTGGGCGCTACTCCTCGGGAGTGATTTTTCAACAAAAAATAGTAGAATTTTTTGGATAAATTGGAGACGTGAAGAGCACCCGACGGCAGTCGAGAGAGAGACGCAGAGAGCAACGAGCAGAGAGTAAAATCTTTTATAGAAGAAATTCTGTAATTAAATTCAAGTCCGAGGTGGGCAGTACGAGACGAAATCACAGAAGACATTCTGTGATTTTTGATTAAATCTGAACGAAGAGAAGACATTCTCAAGTTCGAGATCGAAGCGGACCAATTGAATTCAAAGAGGGAAGAGTTTAATTTAAGAAATTATATTTAAACTGCTCCTGTTTTTCTTAGAAAATTCTGTAATCGAATTGCTTTATTTTGCTGAAATTTACAGAATGACTATGGAATATATTTTGTTGGGTTTTGAATCTGGAATTATGAGCTAAATTTCCACCCACTAGGCTAGTTGGAACTTGTTATGTAAACTCTTAAATTGTGGGTATTGAAGCTATAAATTGTTTGGTAATTCTCTTTAGTGTTTATCAATTTAATATCTATTGTTAATTAAAAATCTTTGGTGGATAAATGAGTTAAAACTTGGATCCGAAAGGATTAAAGTTTAACGGACATAACACTTGAGTGGTGCTTGGTTGAATTTTGTGAATTCTACTTTGTAATTGTATAGACATATATAATTACCTTGCATAATCCGTTGAGAATTTTGGAAATCTACTGTGAAGTCATAATTATAAATTGCATAGACGTATGAGTTTATCGTCGTGTGGACTGAAATTATGTGATGTTGAAAAACACGCATATGTTTTGAGAAGTTCCGGATTAATTGCCATAGCATCGATATAGCATCAGTACGACATTGGCCATCTTTAATACATAACAGGGGAAAACTAGTCTAGTGCTTAATTAATTTGATATATTCCCGATCGATTGCCTGCGTTCCGTTCCGTTCTGTTTCTTGTTTTATTTATTATTTTCTTAATTGTTTAATTGCATTTACGTTTCAGTAGATTTAGTCAACAAACCATCTTTTGATCTATTTTTAATCCACACTCTACTACGTACATTTCACATTATTTTCTAAATAGTCCCTGTGAGATCGATATCTGGTACTTGAGTACTATATTACTTGTTGACAGTGTATGCTTGCACTCGTGTTACATATTTTGGAGGGACATTCTTACTGCTTTCTCTATATTTACCTAGAATATAATAAAAAATACCATCAAAGGAATAACTTCCATTATTTGGAGGGACATCAAATACCTTAAAGCAATAATTAGGGGACTCACTATCGTTCTTCCTTTTTGCTGGTTTACCTAGCATCCGAGTCATGTAGCAGATAAATTCAGCTTCTACAAAGAGAAATAAAAAGACAAAACAGGTTAAGACGCAAGTTTTCCGAAGGAAAATCATAGGAAGAGTTATAGAATATCCTTACGTAGTACCTCAACATCGGAGGTACGTACCCCTATTAGACCACTCGCTTCCAACAACCTCTCAAGCCAGTCCAAATAAATATTAAGGACGAACCCCAATGAGTTTAACCTTGAAACTATCAATGACCTAACATCGTCATCCTTATATCTATCATACGAGTTGTCAAAATGATTTCGAGTATTCCACGGGTACACAAGACCTTGTGTTTGGAAACTCGGAAGTTTAACAAACATGAAAAATTGTTTCCAATCGTGCACACTTGTAGGTTGGTCCATCAAGCTGACTGAACGAGGTCTCCTTGTGAAGAAAAAATAGCCGCGACCCTCTTTCATCCCAAACTTTGAAGAAACATAAAAATAATGCCTAAACGCTTCTATGTTGGCAGACACACCTTGAACTTTGCACAACATTATGAATCCTATAATAACCCTCGCGCCATTAGGAGCCAACTGCCCCAACTGAATCTTCCAAAACTTAAGAACGTCCACAAATAATGAATGAAGAGGAAACCTGAGCCTAACTCGAAATTGAGCAAAGTAGACAGACAAACATCTAGCAGGAGCCTCCGATACCGCAGTTGTATCACCTGGAAAGATGAGTTCATACTCCGAACTTATACGTAGATCCGTTCTCAATTCCTCCTCCTTTTCGTCCCATAACTTAGAAACAGTTGTCAAATATTGTGGTTCACCTAGTTCTTTCTCCCTTTTTTCTAACAAATGTACATCCGGAGAATCCATGACTTCCTTAACACATGGAGGAACGTATCTCTCTAACAAACTTTCTTCAGCCAAATCCACATAAGGGAAAGTTAGTTCTTCGCCTCTATACCTATATAATGTCCTATATACCTTGTTATCATTGTCACGCTTATACCCCATTCTTACCACTCTAACGTCTTCGAAATCATAATTCTTTATATCATCCTTAGGAAACCGTAAATCCTCATTAGTAAAATAACCACTAACATGAACACTAGACGTTTCCAATTCCACCTCCTCCTTCTCATTAGACTTAACCTCTTCTTCACTACTAGACGATTCTACATCCCTTACTTTACCCTCATAAGTATCCTCACTCATAGCCCCTGAAGACACCGACATATCAACTTTGGATGATTCTTCCTTAGACGATTCCTCTACAACCCTCAACGCAGAGAGACTATCCCCCATAGAAGATGAACTGGAAGACATCTTGATGTATGCGGAGAAAAAGAAAAATAAAAAAGAAAAATAGGAAAAATACTTGAAGAATTACCAGGAGTAGACATGGTCGGACGATTGAAATAGTATGACAAACTTAGAAATTTGCAAACAATGAGGAAATTTTTAGATCTCTAAGTAAAACACGAATGCATGTTCTAAGCAGAAAGCATGTCCAAAAACATAAAAAATTAAATTCTTTATTAGAAAAGATCCAACTCACCGGTTGGAATCACAAGGAAGGCGGACGGAAGTGGCACAAATTTCAAGTCACAGCGCTATGATGAAATGCAACGAAACGCAAAAATTGCCCAAGTAAGAATGAAGGAAGTAACCGGACTTCAACATTCTCTCTATTTATAAGATAGCATTGATTGCATCAATCTTTCACGGCCTTACACGTCATCAAAATCAATGGCATAGATACAGTGCCAGGTTACCCTCTCACACAACATCCAAGATAATGTAAGTGACTTCTCTTAAAAGCCACCCAAACGACCTCTATCATAAATCATCGGATACATGCGGCCAGTTGGATGATATCTATTTTATTTTTTATTTATTTTTTAAAGGGCATTATGGTAGATATCTCAATATATATATATATTTTTTTTTTGTTTATTTTTTAAAAGGGCATTATGGTAGATATCTCAATATTTTATTTTATTTTATTTTATTAGATATCTCAATATATCCCTATATATTCTATATATCTAGAAGATCTCCGTAATATTCTGTAGAGATTTATTTAAATTAGACGATTCCCAAAATATTTAGCAATCGCTATTCTCGACAGCCAATACCCTTATAAATACAAGGTAATTCGACAACGAACGATGAGTGGAACTCTGCTCTAGGAACTTTAGACTTTTCCAACTTTTCCTCTCAATCATTTCTGACTTAAGCATCAAAGGAGCTTTACAGGGAGCAATCTCCGTTTGGCTTTTGTTTTTGGCAGGAACGAAGACCTTTGGAATTGGGGACTAAATCGGAGGCCACATCACTTGTCAATAGCTCTCCTTCAACCTCTTTTGAACCATCAAGGAGACTTCGACAAGGAAAACCCCTCTCTCCATATCTTTTCATCCTTTGTGCTAAGGGATCTTTATCATTCATACACCCAACATCAAGATCTTCTTTATGGTGTGATCTTCCAGTGGGGTGAGATGCACAATGATAACCCATTTTTTTTTTTTTTTTTTTTTTTTTGGCTAACGATTGTCTTTTGTTCATTAGGGATGAAAGTTGGGGAGCATTGAGACTACAAAGATGGTTCTACCTAAGTATAAGAAGGTTTACGAGCAAAAGATCAATGTTTCAAATCATCTTTTTAAACATCAAAGGGAATAGCATATGATAGATGGAACTAAATTATCAGCTTACTAAATATGCAGTAGGATAATAGGGGAATATCTCGGTTTACCGCATCAAATTGAAGATCAGTAGGGAACTTTTTGAATATTTCAAGGAAAGAATGTGGAAAAAGAAAAACAGATGGAAGGAAAAATTACTATCTCAATGGAGGAAAGAAATTTAGATCATGTTGGTACTGCAGGAAATCCCAACATATACGCTATCGTTGTATAAAATTAGGAAAGGATTATGTGACGATTTATGAAACATTGTCAAACGCTTCCGGTGGAGTAGTTTAGATGAGAAATATGAGATGTAATGGGTGACTTGGAACACATTATGCTTGCCTAAAAATGAATACAAATTAGTCTTCAGGGATATGCGGGTTTTCAATCGGGAACTACTTGCAAATCAAGGTTGGCGTTTGATCAAACATCCAACTTCATTGGCAACACATGTGCTCCAACATAAATATTACACATATTTTGATATCCTATACAGTTGACGCAGACAAACATCCCTCGTTCCTATGGAAATCATTGTTGCATGGGAGGCAACGACTCAAAAAAGGCCTAAGGTGGAGAGTAGGGAATGGTAAGAAAATCCGAGCATTGTGTGATCCTTGGCTACCAGTAGTCCCCTCCTTCAAGTTAATAGTGCCACCATGTTTCCTCAATGAATTAATAATCATGCAACACTTCATTGAACAAGGATCTTGGTGACGACAATGACCAAGCGATGTTATGTTAGAGGGATTATGAAAGCATTAGTTCACTGCCTGTTTGTACCACGGAGGAGGAAGACACACTCATATAGCATTACACACCATCGGGACAATTCACGGTTGCATCGACTTATAGAATGGGAATTGTAGAGAGGTGAAAGTACTCTCATGTAGAACAATCAAACTTTAACCCTACCCTATGGATGATAATTTGGAGATTGAAGATACCTCCTAAAGTAAAAATTTTGCATAGAGACTTTGCCATAAGTCATTGTCGTGCAAAATAAACTTGAGGAAGCAATATATTCATTGGAGTGCCCTTTCTGTCACAATAACACAGAGGACGAGGGACATGTCCTACTTGACTGTGATTTTGCACATGAGGTATGGAGGATAGCTGAGGTGGACACAAGCTTGATCCACAATACAACAACTTCTTGGCTGAAATTCCTGCACATAATAAAGGAAAGAACGAATGGTGAAGGAGATATTGGAGAAAATTGTGGTGATCATGTGGTCTATATGGATGGCAAGAAACAGATTAATCTTTAAAAATAAGTGAATTATGGCAATGGAGATAGTGAACCATGGAACCAATCTGCACATAGATTATCTTTGGCATAGTGGTTGGGATAGTGGAGATGGTGGAGCTTAACTACCTGTGTTAACACATGAGTGACAAACTCCTCCTAAAGGCCTCTATAAGCTTAATTTGGATGCTTCGTTTACACACAATGAAGCAGGATTTGGAGCACTACTCCAAGATCATAAAGGGGAGGTAATTTCCTCGGCAGCCAGACCTCCGATAAATGGAGTAGATGTGGCGCTCGCGAGAGCTACTAACCACAAAAGAGGGGGAAACCCGAAGATTATTACTAGAATAGACAACCTTGTCCTAATAGAGTCGGACAACAAATCTATCATAGGCATCCTTATAGATCAATAGGACTTTTCCCACCATTGGAAGTTATAGCTAATCATGTTGATGTATGCGGAGAAATCGACAAAAGAAATTTTCTTTTACCCTACGAAATACTAATTGGTCAGCTCACAAACTAGGAGCAATAGAAACATTTTTATTGGACATGGTTGTTTGGACCGGTTCATTCCACCCTAATATATTGCCTATTATTCATAAAGATTGGAAAGTTATAAATTTTATGAATATTTGTATGTCCATACTTCCACTATCTTCATATAAATAATGAAAAGATACCTCCACTATCTTCATATAAATAATGGAAAGATACTTCCACTATCTTCATATGAATAATGAAAAGTTATATATATATATATATATATATATATATATATATATACAATATGTAGTATGTGTATATATGTTACATATATGTTATCCCTATAAATAGAAGGTAGTTTTGTATGTTTTGAGAACAACAAGTAATATACAAGTTTGATTGTTATTTTGATTCATATTGTTCTTATCTTATTATGTTATAATTATAGTAATTTTACAACACGTTATCAGCACGAGTTTGCTCTTCGAGAGAGAATTGTTTTGTGATATTTTCTATCAAGGTACGTTATTCTCTATCATGTCGAATCTCTCAAAACTCGAATTTGTTGCTCTTGATATTTCTGGAAAGAACTATTTGTCATGGATAATAGATGCTGAAATTCATCTTGATGCTATGGGTCTTGGAGACACCATAACAGAAGGAAATATTGCATCAATGCAAAATCGCGCAAAGGCGATGATATTCCTTCGTCACCATCTTCATGAAGGACTAAAGTCCGAATACCTAACAATAAAAGATCCACTTGTTCTTTGGAAAAATCTAAATGAAAGGTATGACCACCAAAAAAACGTTATTCTTCCAAAGGCTCGTTATGAATGGTTGCATTTGCGTTTGCAAGATTTTAAATCTGTTAGTAAGTATAACTCCGCTATGTTCCGTATAAGTTCTAAACTAAAATTATGTGGAGAAGATGTAAATGACAATGATATGTTAGAGAAAACTTTCTCTACTTTTCATGCATCGAATGTGCTCCTGCAGCAGCAATATCGAGAAAAAGGTTTTACAAAATACTCACAGTTAATCTCATGCCTTCTTGTGGCTGAACAAAATAACGAGTTATTGTTAAAAAATCATGAAACTTGTCCCACTGGCTCTGTTCCATTCCCTGAAGTGAATGTGACTATGATGAATAATAATGGAAGAGGACGAGGTCGTGGTTACGGTCGAGGCCGTGGACGTGGTCGTGGTCGTGGACGTGGTCGTAATAATAAATATGTGTCTACTTTCCATCAAAAATGGAATAATAAAGAGGACAAACAAGTAGACACAAGTGGACATAAAAAAATTGTTAAAAATTATGAAACTTCATGTTTTCGTTGCGGGATGAAAGGACATTGGTCAAGAACTTGTCGTACTGCAAAACACCTTATTGATCTTTATCAAGCTTCACTGCAAGAAAAAGGAAAAGGTGTGGAAACAAATTTTGCAAGTTTCTTTGATGATCTTGACAATGATCCTATCGATACTACACACTTAGATGTGTCAGATTTTTTTGATCCGCAATAAAATACTGATATTCCGAGTGACGAAGAATACATAAATCCGTTTGGCCTAGTATGATTTGTTTTTCAAGTATTGTTGTTTACATTTCAAGAATAATTGTTGTTTAGTTTTCAAGACTTGTTATTCAGTTTTCAAGTATTGTTATTTCGTTTTCAAGAATAATTGTTGTTATTTTCATGAGTTGTACTTTTGTTTTTTTTTTTAAAATTTCACATAGTCCAAAATATAACATGAATAACATATATATATATACTTAATATATATACAACTTGCTCTTAAAAAAAAATTTAAAGTAACATGTATTATATTAGAGACTAAAAGAATTTTAAAGTAACATGTATTATATTTATTAGAGACTAAAAGAATTTAAAGTAACATGTATTATATTTATTAGAGACTAAAAGAATTTAAAGTAACATGTATTATATTTATTAGAGACTAAAAGAATTTAAAGTAACATGTATTATATTTATTAGAGACTAAAAGAATCTAAAGTAACATGTATTATACTTATTAGAGACATACAATGTGTAATGAAAAAGAAGGGGTTGTTGGTTTAGAAATAAACAAATGATTTTGCTTCATGATTTTGCTATTGTTATTATTATTATTATTCCTTGTGTTTTCATTTATCTTCTTATTCTTTAATTATAATATTTTTTATTTTTACATTTTTTGAAGAATATGGATGAAAATATATGTCTTCTTGATAGTGCAACTACTCATACTATTCTTCAAAATAAAAAATATTTCATTGCACTAAAGATGAGTGATGCATATGTTACTACAATTTCGGGTAGTACAAGAATAATTGAAGGCTCAGGAAGAGCAATTCTAATGTTACCCAATGAAACAAAGTTGAATATAAACAATGCTTTATTCTCATCAAAGTCTCAAAGAAATTTGTTAAGTTTTAAAGATATTCGTCTTAACGGATATCATGTGGAGACTATAAATGAAGGAAATGATGAGTACCTTCATATTACAAGCATTGTTTCGGGTAAGAAAATAGTATTGGAAAAATTAAATATGTTTTCTTCTGGCTTGTACTACACAAGAATAAATGCAATTGAAATACATTCAATAAACCAGAAGTTTATTGATTCAAAAACATTTACTATTTGGCATGATCGGTTAGGCCATCCTGGTTCAAGTATGATGCGAAAAATTATTGAAAATTCGAATGGGCACTCATTGAAAAACCTTAAGATTTTTCAATCAAAAGAATTTTCTTGTGCTTTGTTCTCAAGGAAAATTGATTATTAAGTCATCACCAGGTTAAAGTTGGAATTGAATCTCCAAGCATTTTTAGAAAGAATTCAGGGTGATATATGTGGACCAATCCACCATTCATGTGGACCATTTCGATATTTTATGGTTCTAATAGACGCATCCAGTAGATGGTCTCATGTAAGTTTATTATCAACTCGGAACTTGGCATTTGCGAGATTACTTGCTCAAATTATTAGACTACGAGCACAATTTCCAGATTATACAATTAAATCAATACGTCTGGATAATGTTGGTGAATTTTCATCTCGAACTTTCAATGATTATTGTCAATCAATTGGTATAAGTGTTGAACATCCTGTAGCTCATGTTCACACACAAAATGGGTTAGCTGAGTCATTTATTAAAAGACTTCAATTGATAGCTAGACCTATACTTATGAGAACTAAACTACCTGTTTCAGCTTGGGGACATGCAATTTTGCATGCAGCAGCACTTGTACGTGTTAGACCAACAAGTTATCATAAATATTCCCCATTACAATTGGCTTATGGTCGGGAGCCAAATATTTCCCATTTTAGAATTTTTGGATGTGCGGTATATGTTCCTATAGCTGCACCACAACGCACAAAAATGGGACCTCAAAGAAGATTGGGAATATATGTTGGTTTTGATTCTCCTTCTATTATAAAAATCTTGAACCTATGACGGGAGATCTTTTTACGGCACGATTTGCCGATTGTCATTTTGATGAATCAATGTTCCCGGGATTAGGGGGAGAAAAAGAAAAATAGCCTGGTAAAAATATTACATGGAATACTTTGCAACATCTTGATACTCGTACAAATCAATGTGACCTCGAAGTTCAAAAGATAATACACTTGCAAAGTATAGCAAATCAACCGCCAGATGCATTTACCGATCTAAAGAGAGTGACTAAGTCACATATACCGGCTAAAAATGCCCCTTAAACGATTGAAATCCCAATAGGAAAATCTGTAAATGAAATAGCAAATGAGTCTATAGCACGTCGAAACGTGGTAGACCAATTGGTTCAAAAGATAAAAATCCTCGTAAAAGGAAGGGAGCAAATGTTAATAATGAGCCCGGGATTGATACTCTAGAAGAATCAAGAGACATAATAAATGACAAAAATCCGGAAGAAGTTCAGGTACCTGAAGAAGCTGAAAATATTGGAAAAATAGAGAATGATGAGATCTCAATAAATTATGTCTCAACGGGGAAACGATTGAACCGAGAATAAATAACTATCGATAGTGTTTTTGTATATAATGTAGCATCAACTGTTATGAATGGAAATGATTATAATGAGCCTACATCTGTTGATGAATGTAGACTTAGAAAAGATTGGTTGAAATGGAAAGATGCAATTCAAGAAGAATTAAACTCACTTGCAAAACGTGAAGTTTTTGGACCCATAATCCAGGACACCTGAAGATGTTAAACCTGTAGGGTATAAATGGGTATTTGTGCGGAAAAGAAATGGAAAAAATGAAATTGTGAGATATAAAGCACGCCTTGTTGCACAAGGTTTTTCTCAAAGACCGGGAATTGATTATGAGGTCACTTATTCTCCTGTGGTGGATGCAATTACTTTTCGTTATCTCCTTAGTCCGGCAACTAATGAGAAACTTGATATGCATCTTATGGATGTAATTACAACCTATTTATATGGCTCACTTGATAGTGATATCTATATGAAAATCCCTGAAGGATTTAGAATGCCTGAAGCATATAAATCAAATTCTCGAGAGTTATATTCAATAAAATTACAAAGATCTTTGTATGGTTTAAAACAGTCTGGAAGAATGTGGTACAATCGTCTTAGTAAATATTTATTGAAAGAAGGTTATCAAAATAACCAAATTTGTCCATGTGTATTTATTAAAAAAGAAAATTTAGGATTTGCTATAATTGTTGTCTATGTTGATGATTTAAATATTATTGGAACTCCTGAAGAAATTTTAAAGGCAATGGATTCTTTGAAGAAAGAATTTGAGATGAAAGATCTCGGAAAAACAAAATTTTGTCTCGGCTTGCAGATTGAGCACTTGAAAGATGAAAGTGAAATTTTTGTTCATCAATCAAATTATCTTCGAAAAAGTCCTTAAAACATTTTACATGGACAAAGCACATCCATTGAGTACCTCAATGGTTGTTCGATCACTTGATGTGAAAAAGGACATTTTTCGACCTTGTGAGGATAATGAAGAAGTTCTTGGTCCTGAAGTACCATATCTTAGTGCAATAGGTGCACTAATGTATCTTGCTAACAATACAAGACCCGATATAACTTTTTGCTGTTAATTTATTAGCAAGGTTTAGTTCATGTCCAACTAGAAGACATTGGAATGGAATTAAACATGTTTTTCGATACCTCCAAGGTACAATTGATATGGGATTATTATATGTCAATAGTACTAAACCACAACTTGTTGGTTATCTCGATCTTGGTTACTTATCCGATCCACATAAAGCAAAATCTCAAACCAGGCTATGTTTTTACATGTGGAGGAACCGCTATTTCATGGCGTTCTACAAACGAGACACTAGCCGCTACATCTTCAAATCATGTAGAGATTATAGCAATCCATGAAGCAAGTCGTGAATGTGTGTGGTTAAGATCTATGTCTCAACACATCCGAGAGACATGTGGTTTATCTTCGGGCAAAGAATCTTCGACAATAATTTATGAAGATAACACTGCATGTATAGCTCAATTACGGAAGGGGTATATCAAACAAGATCGTAAAAAGCATATTTCACCAAAATTCTTCTTCACGCATGATCTTGGAAAAATGGTGATATTGATGTACAACGGATCCGTTCAAGTAACAATTTGGCGAGACTTGTTCACAAAGGCATTACCGACTTCAATATTTGAAAGATTGGTTCGTAATATTGGAATGCGTCTATGAAAGATATTATGTAAAGATCGGATGGAGTGTACAAGGAACGATGTACTCTTTTTTCCTTCACTAGGGTTTTTTTCCCCCCCCCTGGGTTTTTCTCTGTAGTATATATATATATATATATATATATATATATATATATATATATAACTTGTATGTATATGTGTATATATGTTACATATATGTTATCCCTATAAATAGAAAGTAGTTTTGTATGTTTTGAGAACAACAAGTAATATACAAGTTTGATTGTTATTTTGATTCATATTGTTCTTATCTTATTATGTTATAATTATAGTAATTTTACAACAATAAATGCATAGTTATATAAAAAAACCTGATAAAATGGCTCATTAGTGAGCTATTTTCTTTTTAAGAATCTAAAATTAAAAAATAATATTCAAAAACGATGTATACTAAAATTAAATAGTTGAAGAACTACTAATATTCCGAATTCAAATATAGCTATTTATTCATAAATGTCAACATTATTTATTATCAACTACTAATATTTATGATTGTTTAATTTTTTATATATGTATAAATTTATTTAAATTAAAAATATTAAATAATTAATAAAAAATAAATTAGATAATAGTGTAGATATATAAATTTATTTACATATTTAAATATATAATTAAATATTATTTATATATTTTAAATATATATTTATATTTATATTTTATATATTTGATATTAGAAGATTCACCCGACACGTGACAGCTTCATAACCATTGATTGTCACTCACTCCTATCTATAACACAATATTCACACTTACTCACTCAAGTAGCTGTGAAGTTGAGAGATATTCGAAAGATACCGAACCTCTGACGAAATCGGCCCGCCATTCCGAGACAAAGTCCTAAAGCCCTCGGAAGAAGAAATCAAAACAAATCAATTGGATCGAGACAAGCTCAAAACGCCTCTCGAATCCACGATGGATTAAATCAACGGATCTCTATCCATAGAGATTGAACCCTGTAAATTTATTTTTATATAATTATTGTATTCAATTATCACATTTCTCAAGCAAATAAAATTTTATTGTCTATAAATAGAAAAGATTAAATTTTTATAAAGTTTATCAAATATTATAACTGAACATGTACAGTACGGTTATTATTATTATTTCTTTAAGAAGACAGATATAGTAATATAAATAAATATATATATGTTATTATATATAATATTGGATACCTTTTTCCACTGAGAAAAAATATATATATACTCACACATGTAAATATATATTAGTTGTAATAATAACTAAAATTGTAGAATTGGGAATTTGAGAGAGAGAGAGGAGAGAGAAAGAGTCTCCCGTCTCCTCTCACACACGTAAGTGCACCACCGATTTCCCACGCCTTCCTCTTCTCAAACTCCGCCCCAAAATCTCTCTTTCGTTCTGCAGTTTTGAACTCCGCATTCTCTCTTTCAATTTCTATTAATACATTGAAGTTTTCTTTCTTCTTTTTTTTTTTTTTTCTTTTTTCTGGTAATCACTGCTGCTTTGCTCTAGAAACTGGAAAAAAAATGAATCATATTTATGGCGGGAAGTTACTTTGCATGTATGGATTGGAATAATTTGTTCATTGCAATGCTGCTTTGTTTATTATCTAATCGTTGTGTATCAATGGCGCGATTGTTTTAATTTTTGGTTTTTTCTTATTGCGTTTATTGGGGCTTGGTGTATGTTTCTTTCGAGTCACATTAAAATGCATGTTAATAAATTTTGGGTTTTTTTGGTTTCTTGTTCTATTTCCGTCTAGGGTTACTGTTTTCTCATTTTTTCTTTTTGATTAATTCTAGGGTTTTCAGAATTGGGTTGGGGCTAAGAAAAAATGCCTTTATACAAAAGAAAGCCTTTTACATTGATAGAAAAACCCAAGGACTTGAAGCCTCAGGAGCGAGTTTTTCAAGTTCGTTTCACCAAAGAGATCTTCAGGGACTATCGGTAAAAGATTTCGTCTTACTTCCATTATTTGATTAGCGAAAACGAATTTCCTTTGATTGGCATTTTGGATTTGCTATTTTCCCCCTCATCCCCTTTTTCCACCGTGCAGTGATTATTTGGACCGCATCAATCTATACCGTAAAAGGGTTTGGACATGCAAAGTTTCTGGAAAGACTAACTTGACATATGAGGAGGCTTTGGTGTCTGAGAAAAATTTAACTCAGATTAAACAATTCCCTAGAGAATTCATTGTCCCTGTGCTCCAAGAAATCCAATTCAGTAATTTCACTAACTGATTCCTTTATTTATTTTGTTATTTTTGCCTTTTGATGTATGTTAATTAATGTAA
This sequence comes from Cynanchum wilfordii, assembly GCA_025388415.1. Classification (NCBI taxonomy): domain Eukaryota; kingdom Viridiplantae; phylum Streptophyta; class Magnoliopsida; order Gentianales; family Apocynaceae; genus Cynanchum; species Cynanchum wilfordii. Next base: position 344,378 of record JAHSUH010000065.1, read on the forward strand.
TTTTTTAGTGCGTATAACTTGAATATTCTTGTAAATACATTTCAAGCTTCTGTGTCTGACATCTGAGGATCTGGATGTCTTTTGCGTCTTAATTTCTCAGTTTTTGTGAATTAGTGATTAGTTTAAGTGATTAACTGATCATGCAGTATGTAAAAGGCTAATAGAACTCTAAAATATATAATAAAATTATTAAACCTGTCCTACATCACGCAGTTTACGGTGTTTTTGAAGTTTTCCTTAAGTTCCTAGATTCCTATAGGGCATGATTATTATAATTTTAACTACTAGCTCATATTCATGCTACACTGCATGGACATGGGCACTCTACGTAGTTCAATTATGGATGTGAATTCTTAATGTCTGTTGCAATTATAGGGTAGGTTAGTGCTCCCCTATTTCCTTTTTTTACTTCCTCCTCAAAAGAGAAGGTTTTGCTTCCATCATGGTAGCATTATTTAATGCTCTCCTGGTTTCCTCTAAAGAATATGTAGAGTAATAGTTTGTTTAGATAATAGAAAAACTAAATGTGAAGGAGTTGGTCACTCTTTCTTATGTGTAGCATTTGTTTAGGAGAAGACTAATTTGATAAGCTTTTCTATTGGAATACTTTTGAATGTTCTGTCAAAATTTGTTCAATTCTGCTGGAAAGCTTGTCCTCATATGAATCTTTAGTAAAAGTAACTACTTTCCTTCCACTCTTTGTTCAATGCATACAAGAATGTGGTTTTTACATTACTTTTTACGTCTCTTTTCTTTTTCCTATACTTTCCTATATTTTACGTGAATGCTAAAGCTAGCAACATTCCTCTTTGGTGGTGAATAACTGCAACTATTCCCAGAGAGCTACTTATATTCATATTTGAAAAGTATATAATAGTTGGGTGATTTTAAATTTGTGTTGATGTTATCTAATTTCATTTGTCTGAATCAAATAAAAGAAACTGATGTCATTCACAAGATGTTATATGGTCTGACAATGTAAAGATATGGAGTTAGGGGAAAGGTAACTGCTTTTACATTCAAATTATTTTTATCCCCTCAACTGTAACATAGAATAATCCTATGAAAAACTTGTCAAAATATTTGTGTTGACCTTCTTTCTGAAAATGATTGACTAGGCGCCTTGAATTTAAGTGGTGAGGGTTTAGGTTGCATAGCTCATTGAGCTTGCTGGTATTAGTCAGGACCATTGCCTATGTGATATGTTGCTTGAGTAATGGCAAACAATAGTATGATCTATTTTGTATTTTTCTTCAGTATCTATGTCTAGGTTGCTTTAATGTCTTCACACAGACACACGCTTGTATATGTGAACATATATATTTTTACATATAAACATCCATATACCTGACCAGATCATGTTGTTACCTAGGTATTGTCAAGATCTTTGCTTATTTTTGGTCATTAAGTCAGAGGGTATTTCACTAATTTTTCAGTTATTTGTTTTCTTGCCTTTTCTTTTTTTTTAGTTTGTAAAACAATATGAGCACCTAAATGATAATTTGTGTGTGTTTTTTTTTGGGTTAATTTACAATTCCATTTGAGTAGATGTCGTTTACGCGGAAACACCTTTGCTTCCATCATTTAGATGTGGATCTTTGGCATTTCTTACCTGCAATGTACTACCTTAGAATATCGAACTTTGGGAACCTGATTTTCTTGTCCTGCTAATGTGTATGCATATACATACATTTTCCTTTTTGTTAATCAATTCACATCTCCTAGCTCTACTGGATTACCTATTCTTCTCCATTTTCCCACCAAATTTTCAGTAACCATTCATGTTTTGAAGTGTCTTGCTGACTTCTTTCCTGCTTTTA